>JAANYP010003577.1:81214-286478 GCA_020465985.1 Centrapalus pauciflorus | reverse complement strand
CAGTCGGGGCAAGGCAAAGCCATGCTCAAACTGAGATAATGGAATAAGTTTCCCAAACCTGTGGAAAGCTCAAAGCCAATCACGCTCCCTGTCTTTTGACATCTGTCTCCTAAAAGAGGAAAAGAAGAGGGACGCCAAAGCTGTGGCTATTGAACTATCCACTCAAGCTGTTGATTCAACAACAAAGTAATATAAAACTGCTAAACCTGCTGAAAGAATCAACAAAAATAACTCAGAATGTGTTTCTGAAAGATCTTCTTCCAAAAATTCTAAAAAGAGAAAATGTTACAAATGTGGGAAGAAGACACATCTGGCCAAGGACTGTCCTGAATCTGAGGACATGAGGCCTGTTGACTCTGCTGTTTCCCTCACAGCTGTCACAAGCAGTGGTGGAAATGTCACAGTCACTGAGGATGGTATTCAAGCTGATACCATTCAGATAGGGAATATTAGTGTGGACATTCCAAATCCATCAACAAATGTTGATGAAGTAGGAGAACTCATCTCTGTGATGAGTTCCCCTAAAAATGACTAATAATTCTCTTATCACTCTGCAGGAAAAACAACCTTCCCAGGTTTGGTACTTGGACAGTGGCTGCTCAGGGCACATGACAAGTTGTAAAGAATTGCTGAGTGAACTCAGGCCTGAAAAAGGGCCAAAAGTCACCTTTGGTGACAATGTACAGGGATCCACTGAGGGATATGGAACTCTTAAAGCTGGTGCTGCAGTGTTCAAAAGAGTAGCCTATGTGATTGGGCTAAAACATAACCTTGTCAGCATAAGCCAACTGTGTGATGCTGGCTACAAGGTTAACTTTGATGAGCACCTGGGTTACATATTGGATCCCCAAGGCAAAGTTGTGCTATGTGCTCAACGAAAGAAAGGTGTATATGTTGTGGATATGCATTCTGCTGACCCCACAACTGAAACCTGTTTTCTCACAAGAACAAATGCTGATCTAAACTGGCTATGGCACATAAGACTGTCACATCTGAACTTCAAGAACATCAACAAACTCTGTAAGAAAGAGTTGGTGACAGGTTTGCCTTCTATGACTTTTGCTAAGGATAGATCTGCACGTTGTGAGAACGGCAAGCAGAGAAAACATCTTTAAATCCAAACATAATTTCTCTATTGCTACTCACTCTTCTAATCCATATGACTTGTTTGACCTGTTAATGTCTCAATTCTAGGAGGGGAAGCAGATCTACTCTAGTAAATGATTGATGAGTTCCTCCGGACACAGGTGATCTTTAAAGAGCAAAAGGAGAGGCTGCTAGAGAGATATTGATTTGTCAAAAAGATGGAACTGCTGAACTCTGCCCAAGAGTAAAGAATCTAGAAGTGATCATGGTACTGCGTCGAAACAGTACTCTGACGACTTCTGTGAAGACGAAAGGAATCACTCAAAACTTTTCAGCTGTAAGAACTCCTCAACAAAATGGAGTTGCTGAAAGGAGAAACCGAACTCTCATTGAAGCTGCCAGAACCATGCTGTGTGCATCAGGTTTACCTTCATCATTTTGGGCTGAAGCTGTTAACACAACCTGTTTCACCCAAAACAGATCCTTAGTGGTGAAAAGATTCAACAAGACTCCCTATGAGCTGCTCAAAGGGAGGAAGCCAAATGTCAGTTATTTCCATGTGTTTGGATGTCCCTGTTTCATTCTGAATCAAAGGGGCCAGCTGTCAAAGTTTGAACCTAAAGTTGATGAAGGTGTGTTTGTTGGCTACTCTGCTATCTCCAAAGCCTACAGAGTATACAACAACAAAAGAAAGGTGATAAATGAATCTATCAATGTCACCTTTGAAGAGTCCAAGAATGCTTCCACCAAAGATGTTCCTGAATTAGTTTCAGGAGAACTTAACTTTGATGATCTGATGCATTCAAACAATGAAGAGGACTCAAAAGCTTCCACTACACCCAGTGTGGAACCTGTTAATCATGATGGACATGATGATGATTATGTCAATACACCCTGTGTGAATAAATGTACTGACTTAATTACAACTGCATGTCCAGAACCTATCAATGCTGATTTTCCCAGTTCCTCTGCTGATATGTTCAACAGTGATCAGACATGTTCAACAAGTGAACAGGCTCAAGACAACAGTGTGTCTGAAAATCTTGAGAACTGTTCAACAGGACCTACTGAAGATGTTAACAACTCAGGAGAATCATCATTGAAAAATGATCCTAAGTGGATCAGATGTCACCCCAATGATCAAATAATTGGTGACATCAACAAAGGGATACAAACTCGGTGGGACAGCTTAGGGAACTTTTGTATGTTCTCTAGCTTTGTTTCACTGATGGAGCCAAAGAAGGTGGATGAAGCATTAAAAGATGCCAATTGGATCACTGCCATGCAGGAAGAGCTCAATCAGTTTGAGAGAAACAAGGTATGGAAGCTGGTCCCTGCTCCTAAAGGTAAAACTATAATTGGCACAAAATGGGTTTTTCAGGAACAAGATGGATGAGCAAGGTCATGTCATTAGAAATAAGGCAAGACTGGTTGCTCAGGGCTACAGACAGGAGGAAGGAATTGACTATGATGAAACATTTGCTCCTGTGGCCAGGCTAGAAGCAATTCGTTTATATCTAGCCTACGCTGCTCATAAGAGCATTAAGGTATTTCAAATGGATATGAAGAGAGCATTTTTGAATGGGAAGCTGCAAGAAGAAGTCTATGTCAAGCAGCCTCCAGGTTTTGAAAATGAACAACACCCAGGATTTGTCTATAAGTTGGACAAAGCTCTCTATGGTCTCAAACAAGCCCCTAGAGCCTGGTATGACACTCTTACCGATTTCCTTATGAGCAATGGGTACTCCAGAGGTAAAGTGGATACCACACTGTTTATAAAGAAGGTGAAGTCTGACATTATGCTTGTTCAAATTTATGTGGATGACATAATATTTGGTTCTACTAATGAGCAGCTATGCAAGAATTTTTCATTACTCATGAAATCTAAGTATGAAATGAGTATGATGGGAGAACTAACTTTCTTTTTAGGATTACAGGTTAAACAAACCTCAACTGGAATTTTTATAAATCAAAGAAAGTACACTTTAGATCTATTGAAAAAGTTCAAATTTGATCAAAGTTCTCCTATTAAAACCCCAATGGCAACCAATGTAAAATTGGATGCTGATGCCAGTGGCAAAGCTGTTTCAGTAACAGCTTACAGAGGCATGATTGGGAGCTTGCTATACTTAACTGCTAGTAGACCTGATATTATGTTTTCTACCCGTCTGTGTGCTAGGTTTCAAGCTGATCCAAAGGAATCTCATCTAGCTGCTGTTAAAAGAATCTTCAGATACCTGAAGGGTACACCAGGTTTGGGTCTTTGGTATCCCAAAGACTCAAGCCTTGAACTAACAGTTTATTCAGATTCTGATTTTGCAGGCTGCAGGCTAGACAGGAAAAGCACGACAGGAGGATGTCAACTCCTTGATGGAAAGTTGATCAGTTGGAGTAGCAAGAAGCAGAACTCAGTGTCCACTTCTACTGCTGAAGCTGAGTACATTGCTGCTGGAAGCTGCTGTGGGCAGATTCTGTGGATGCAGCATCAGCTTGAAGATTATGGCCTTGTGTATAAGAAAACTCCTATTCTGTGTGATAATACAAGTGCCATAGCCATCTCCAACAATCCAGTATTTCATTCAAGAACAAGGCATATTGAAGTCAGACATCACTTCATCAGAGATCACATTCAGAAAGGTAATGTGGAGGTAAGTTTTATTTCCACAAATGAACAGCTTGCAGACATCTTCACCAAACCTCTGGATGAAACAAGGTTTAATTACCTTGTCAGCAAGCTGGGCATGTTAAACAAGAGTGACTAAGTGTTTCTCAAAGGTCTAAAAAGCTGTATGTTTCACACTGCTCAAGTTTCTCAGAACAGCTTAGACAGAACAGGTTATACATGTTCTGTACTTAGTCATTTGTCTGAAAAACTTGAACAGCTTGAACATACAACAGGCTGAACAAAATTAGTTTATTCGTCCATCCTGCTCTGATGGTTCAATCCTCAACCTGTTCATTTCTTCACACTGTCTTACAAGTTTTTTTTAACCTGTTCACCTATTGAACACAACCTGCTCTTACAAAAGAGAGCAGGCTGGAGGAACAGCTTGAAAAATGAACAGCTTGAAGATTGAACAGCTTGTGATGGTATAGGTCATCACAGGGTTGACCAACAGCTTAGACCAAAAATTTTAATTACCTTTCTTCAAGATTAAGTTACTTAATTAATGTTTTATTTAACTTAATTACTGCGGATAATGTGGATTACGTGTGTAAGTGATTAAACAGAAATCAAGTGGTCTGACAAACGGTCTGACATGGACAACCGTTCCGTTTTCCGTTACCGACTTTTTCAAATCAAACCGCCCAAAAATCGACTAAGTGTCTTTTGCTTCTTCACACTTCAAAAATTTCCAAATGGCTCACAACCCTAATCATTTTCTCCCAGTGTTCGTTGGTGATGATGTTGTCAAACACTCATCAGTCACCACAATGCTGACCATCAAACCCACAAACTACGTAGCAAACCTCACTGTTCCCAAAAATTATGTGGGAAAAGGCTACGATCAAATGGTGGAGTTTCTGCAAGTTCATCCGTTGAACTATGCCATGACTGCAACTCCAGGTGTCCTGTACCAGGAGATGGTGTATGAGTTCTGGTACACCTGTTCCTACAATTCTAACACTAAGGTCATCAAAGGAACTATTCTTAATGGGACTCAAACCATTGAGATAACTGTTGATCTTCTGAGGGAGGTTCTTCATCTGCCTGTTGCTGAGTCATATGATCTGCCCCAGCCTGAGAACGAGCAAATGGGAAATCTGCTACGCTTCTGTGGTGTAGCAGAACCCAAAATTGGAGCAACATCGTACAGGAAGGATTTGTCTCCTACCTACAGCTTTCTGTTTGCTTCGGTGATGATGAGCTTCAGCAGCAAAGTTGGTTCATTTGACCAACTCAGTAGAGATGAAGTTCCAATAGTCCTACAGCTAGTGGATGGGACTACTCTTGGCATGGCTAAGTGGATCTTTTCGAACCTGAGAAACCTGGTGCAGCAAGAGCCAAGACCAGCTGCTGTCCGTTATCCCAGGTTTCTGAGCCTCATTTTCAGTCATGTTTGTGGTGAGCAACTATACAATTCCCAGCCATTACTTAAGTCTGCTGCATTCCCTGTCATAGGGAATAGAATTTTTCATACTCCTGTACTGCAAAATGAGCCTCCTCTATCCACACCAATGAGGAGGCTGTTAGGTTTGGTGGAAAGACCCTCTACTGTGAGGGTGGATCCAGAAGCTGCTGCTCCCGTAACAAATTCCAAAGCCAGGTCCAAGCTTGTTAAAAGGACCCTGGCAACTGAAGCTGGGCCTGTGAAAAAGAAGGCCAAAACAGCTCAGCCTGAGTCTGTTCCTTTAGCCTCTGTGGCTGAGGAGGAGCAGGCTCCTCACCCTGGTTCATTTGTTGAGCCTGAAGCCTTTGTGGCTGGTGCCTCTGTGGCACAAGAGACTATGGAACAGGCCAGCCCCACTGTTCCTGACCCAGTCTCACACCCTGTAACAACCTAACTTTTATCAGTCATGTACTAATTCATTTTGAGATGATAATATAATTTTGTTATATTATTTATGTTATAAATATTAATCAAGAATGAAAATTATATTTATGATATAATTAATTTGTTTAAAATAAAAGAGATGTATTATACAAAAATAGAAGTGGGTTAAAAATTAAATAAGGTATAAAAACCGAAATTATGATCAATTAAGATCATTAATTTCAATTTTACTCTCTCTCTCTAATATCTCTCTAATCTCTCGGCAACTTCACAAAAGATTCAAGAATTCACATTTAAATTGCAATTGATTGAAGATTTAACTCAAAGGAAGTTACAATTAGCAACAATCAACAAGTATATGTATATAATGATAGATACAACAAGTATAGTTACAATTATGATCAATTAAGATCAATAATTTCAATTTTACTCTCTCTCTCTTGTTGCATGTTTAAAATAATGATAGATAATGATGAATTAATGATAAGTATATGTAACAGAAAGAAAAATCAGTGATTAGATTGTCCAAAATATGAAGAAATCGAAATTTTTATAAAAATTGTGTTCTTGACAAAATGTTCAATTTTGGACGATCTTGATCTAGTTTAGTGTGTTTATGATAGGGAAATTACTATAAAAATACTCAAATAATGTTGTTACAACAAAATATTACATTGCATGTTAATAACTATGAAAATTTGTTAATTATTGATAAAATCCGTATGAACAATATGATGAACACCAAGAACAAATCTGGAAATTTATGACCATGAAGGATCCGAATTCGGATATTTCCGAATTCGGATGATGCACCACTTCGGTTCCCAATTCGGATATTAATTCGGATCTGGCATGGTCCCGATTTCGGATATAACAACTCGGATCTTGAAAGATCCGAATTCGGTGCCTATATTGATCCTAATTCGGTCTATGCTTAATTCGAAAATCTAGGACCGAATCCGGATGACCATTTCGGATCAATCCGAATCCGGACACCCGAATCCGGGTTGGTCCGAGTCTTAAAATGCTGATTTCTATATTTTAGTTAATAATGATTGAATACATGATTATATATATAATATATATATATACATATATAGAAATCCTTTGAGAAATTATGAGAAGTTAATGAAAGATTGACAAGTTATCAGATATCAGAATCAGATAAAATACAAGAATTAATGACTAAGAAATGATGAAATTCATTGACAATGATGATGATAAAGATGATGAAATTAACATGATATTATCATGAATGATTTTGAACAGGTTCAGTATATTCTGAACAAAGATTAAAGACTTAAAGACTTAAAAGCGGGTCAGAGAATTGATTAACAGATTACAGATTGACAAAGATAAAATCCTGAGATAACTCAGGTGGCAGATTCATATATCTGTTTGACCAAGACCCAGACCAGTGAGTTATAGATATTCAGATTGAACATGCATAGATTCCGGTTGAGATATATTGCTGCTGTTAGATTTATTGACATTCATTTATCAGCTAGATTGAGACCTGTGCACACCATGGTTGGGTGTTGCCCAGTAAATCATGATAGCTATTTGATTATCTTGTCATATTGCACTTAATATTGCTTCAGACTTTGCTTTATGATTCATTGCTATCATGACTTCTAAGACATATGCTTCCAACATTGATCAGACCTTTGATAGATTGATTCAGCTTGACTAGCCCTTATGGTCTATTGTTCTAGACCCGGCTATTTCACCAGTTCTTATGAATTGGTTATGACCTCCGATGTTCCGCCATATTGATTTATTGGTAGCTAGCCCAGTATGTGGCTGATCCCCACGATTTAAGCGTGAGTGTGGCCTGAACATCATCCGATCTTATGATACTATATCTCAATCATCAGGGCTGTAGCGGCAGCCAAGACATATCACGCTAAGACTAATGACTCCGCTTGACACGCATGTTGATATTGAAAATCTATAAACTCACTAAGCTTTGCTTACAGATGTTGCATTAATATTTTACAGGAAAAGCCAAAGGAAAATCACCTGCAGGACCTAGTACTTAGGTCATTCAAGATCCAAGTTTTGAAGCTTTCTTAGACCACTACTCAACAAACTTTCTGGTACTGATTGGAAGACAACAAATGTGGTGGTTCTGGGTAGACTTGATGTAATGTATAATGTTATGACTAGATTAGATGTTACCCCTTTTATAATTTTATTTTGAAATATGTAAACTTAAATCCTAATCTGTAATGTACATGTAATTTTATTTTTCCGCAATTTAATTACCCTATCTTAGTATGGTTGATATCGTATTGCATGATGTGGGACCTAGACTAGTGAGCACTGCCCCGTAAGGGGTGGTCTTCACAGGATGGTATCAGAGCACTAGTTTGAGTGAATCAAGTATTACGTGAGTATACTTGATCTCAAACTGAAGCAATACATATGTATCAATCATTTAGGTGGTTTGAACTGAGATAGGATGTACAGACTGTTAGGATGGGAAAAAGGGTACATAGATCTAAGTCTATAAACTGATAGTTAATTGATTTTAATTTTCAGTAGAAGATGTCAGGATCAGGATCAAGTGATATTCCCAGCAACATGAATCCACAACAAATGTTTGAAATGATGCAACAACTTCTAGCCCAACACTCAGAACAACAGAACAAAATAATGCAAGAACAGTTTCAGGCCAGAGATGAGGCCGAAGCTAAAAGACGAGAAGATAAAAGAAATAAGCGAAAAGAAAAGCAAGTCCAGAATGACGAATCTGATTCTGATAAATCTAATCCCGGAACCCAAATTGCTCAGCCAAAAGGCTGCAAGTTTAAAGATTTTAAAGCCAGCGGTGCCCTGAACTTCGAGGGTACAGTTAATCCGATTCAGGCGATGGATTGGATTAGTCATACCGAAGAGATCTTTAGAATCTCTGATTGTTTAGACTCGAAGAAAGTGAGTTATGCGTCTGCACTATTTGTGGGAGCTGCCCGTGCATGGTGGAAAACTCAGCGAAGTATCTATGGTGAGGAGGTGATTCAGACTTTAGAATGGGAGCAGTTTCTTGATATGTTCAATGCGAAGTACTGCCCGATCGACCAACAAGATAAAATGGAAGTACAATTGATGCAGCTGACTCAGGGAACGAAGACAGTTGACGAATACGAGCACGAATTCTCAAGACTATGCGGCTACTCTTCCTACCAAGTAGCTACCGAGGAAAGAAAGATGAACAGATTTCGTGTAGGACTCAATCCTAGATACAGACATCCGATGAGCGCGATCAAATAAGAGAGTTACTTGGAAATGGTAGAAGCGGCTAGACAAATCGAGCGAGGTTATTTAGAATACGGCGATCAGCTTTATGCTCCGTCTACTAACCCGATGAATCCGTCTCCTCCCAAAAAACAGCGATTTGGCAGATTCTTTAGGCCGAATAAGTCTCAGTCCCAACAATCTCAGCATAGTTCACAACAGAAAGCACAAGTTTACTCCCTCACGAACGAGCCACGATTCTGTAAGCGATGCAGAAAGTCACACATGGGGTTGTGCAATCCAGAAGATGTTACTTGTTTCGCGTGCAACATGATCGGTCACAGTAGTGAAGAATGTCCACAGCAGGGACGTGGATGCGCAAAATGTGGAAAAAGAGGACACTTTATGTATCAGTGTCGTAGCGGGCCGCGTTATCAGTCTCAGTCATCAGCTGGAGGGTCTACAGTTAAGAATTCTGCTGCTACGCCGACTGCAAAGACTCGAGCTTTCCAAATTACAGCCGAGGAAGCAAAAGAAACACCTGATGTAGTTACGGGTATGTTTTTACTTAACTCGATTCCGGCTCGTGTATTATTTGATTCTGGCGCAAGTCGTTCTTTCATATCAACCTCTTTTGCACGACAATTATGTAAGATTCCATCAAAGCTTCCCGTGATACTAGATATTGAGACAGCCAGTAACAATTTCGTTATGGCTGATTCCGTTTATCGTAATTGCACACTACTTGTTGATAATATCGTATTCAATCTCGATCTCATCCCGATTCCGTTAAAAGAATTTTACGTCATCATCGGCATGGATTGGCTAATGAATAACGAGGCTACAATTATCTGCAACCGGCGAGTCATCAGAATCAAGTCTTCAGACGGCCGAGTACTTGAGATCAAGGGCGAGAAGCAGAAAGGTGCACATTGTTTAATATCTGTTGAAAAAGCGCATAAGTACTTATCTAAAGGTCACGAATCTTATATCTGTTATGTTTCATCTGAATCCAACTCTGAAAAGAAATCTTTCTCCGATATTCCTATCGTCTGTAAGTTCCCAGACGTATTTCCTGATGACATTTCCGGAGTGCCACCGGAACGTCAAGTCGAGTTTAGTATAGACTTGGTTCCTGGTGCGGCTCCTATCGCAAAAGCTCCATACAGACTTGCACCTGCAGAAATGCAAGAAATGTCTAAGCAACTGCAAGAACTGTTGGAGAAGGGGTTTATCCGACCGAGTTCTTCTCCGTGGGGTGCACCAGTTCTATTTGTTAAAAAGAAAGACGGAACCTTCCGTATGTGCATCGACTACCGCGAGTTGAACAAAGTCACCATAAAGAATTAATATCCTTTGCCCAGGATAGATGATCTGTTTGATCAGCTGCAACGAGCCAGCTATTTCTCAAAGATAGATCTCCGTTCTGGGTATCATCAACCGAAAGTAAGAGACGAGGATATTTCGAAGACAGCTTTCCGTACAAGATACGGTCATTACGAATTTCACGTAATGCCGTTTGGCTTGACAAATGCACCAGCGGCATTCATGGATCTCATGAATCGCGTGTGCAGACCAATATTGGATAAATCAGTTATCGTGTTCATAGACGATATTCTGATTTACTCCAAAACGGAGGCTGATCATTCCGTTCATCTGCGACATATGATAGAGTTGTTAAGAAAAGAAAGACTCTACGCAAAATTTTCTAAATGTGAATTTTGGCTCAGACAGGTATAAATTTTATTATATAAGTCTTGAGCTAAATTCATTAAGTATTCTTAACACTTCAAAATTTGATATCCTGATATGATTCTTATAGATTCAATTCCTTGGCCATGTCGTTTCTGGCGAAGGAATATCCGTTGATCCGTCTAAAGTCGAGGCTGTTCAGAAGTGGCAAACACCTCGCAATGCCTCCGAAATAAGAAGTTTCCTTGGATTGGCCGGTTATTATCGGCGATTCATAAAGGACTTCTCGAAGATTGTTGTGCCGCTTACAATGCTAACACGAAAGAATACTCCTTTCGTTTGGACCGATAAACAGCAAGAGGCATTCGATATTCTGAAACAGAAACTTATTCAAGCGCCGATCCTAGCCCTGCCAGAAGGAAATGACGATTTCGTCGTTTACAGCGACGCATCTGGTACTGGCTTAGGATGTGTTCTGATGCAAAGGGGGAAAGAAATTGCTTACGCTTCAAGGCAATTAAAAGACTACGAGAAAAATGCACCAACTCATGATCTTGAGTTGGCTGCCGTTACCTTTGCACTGAAGATCTGGCGTCACTATTTATATGGGACTCGGTGTCAGCTCTATACCGATCATAAGAGTCTCAAATACCTTTTTACTCAAAAAGATCTGAACATGAAGCAGTGTCGGTCCTTAGAACTTATCAAAGATTATGATTGCGAGATCTTATATCATCCCGGCAAAGCAAATGTTCGCGGATGCGTTGAGTAGAAAAGTGTATCCTGAAAAGTGCTGCTATGCCCTAACTCCGGTTATATTCTCTTCTGATCTTATAGAAGACATCAGAGTTGCTCAAGCCGAAGCAATGAAAGAAGAGAATATTAATTCTGAAAATCTTAAAGGGCAGTTACAATTTCTAACACTGAATCATTTGGGACTTCACTGTCTTAAGGGAAACCGAATCTGGGTTCCTAAGTATGGTTCAATCCACAGCATTCTTCTCTCTGAAGCTCATCAGTCCAAGTTATCTGTTCATCCTGGCAGCTCAAAGATGTATTTTGATCTGAAAGCCGATTACTGGTGGCCAGGAATGAAGAAAGACATCGGTAAATGTGTTGAAAGCTGCAAAGTATGTCAGATGGTTAAGGCAGAACATCAAAAACCCTTTGGAGATATGCAACCATTACCAGTTCCTGAATGGAAGTGGGAGCATATAACAATGGATTTCATCACAAAGCTGCCGAAAACCAAAAGACAACACGACTCCATTTGGGTAGTCGTGGATCGTTTAACGAAATCAGCACATTTCATACCGATGAAAGAAACTTATTCTCTCGATAAATTGGCACAGATATACATCACAGAAATAATTTCTCGACATGGTGTGCCGAAATCTATCGTATCAGATCGTGATAGTCGTTTCACATCCAGATTCTGGCAAGCTCTACAAGACGGGATGGGTACTCGGATCTCTATGAGTACTGCTTATCATCCTAACGCAGATGGCCAGAGTGAGCGTACTATCCTAACTCTAGAGGATATGCTTCGTGCCTGCATTCTCGATCTAGGTGGTAACTGGGATGACCACTTGCCGTTGATTGAATTCTCATACAACAACAGTTATCATTCAACGATCAAGATGGCTCCTTTTGAGGCTTTATACGGAAGAAAGTGCAGAACTCCCACCTGTTGGCGTGAAACCGGCGAATCGCCAATAGCAGGACCTGCCCTTCTACAGTTGACTCATGAAAAGATTCAACTCGTTAGAAGGAACATTCTTGAAGCTCAAAGCAGGCAGAAGTCATATTATGATAATCAGCATAGATCAATCAGTTTTGCAGTTAACGATTGGGTGATGTTAAAAGTATCCCCAATGAAGAATGTGGTGCGGTTCATTAAAAGAAACAAGTTAGCTCCGAGATTTATTGGTCCGTTCATGATCGTTGAAAAGATTGGGAATCAGTCTTACCGTCTTGATCTACCAGCGGACTTAGCTGGAATACATCCTGTATTCCATGTTAGTCATCTGAGAAAGAGTTTAGCCGACGAAAGGGAAGTGCAGATACCACACGTTAACCTGCAAATTGATGAGAAGCTTCGAGTAGTTGAAGAGCCGGAGTGTATTCTGGACTCTAAGACTAAGAAACTACGAAACAAAGAAATACAGATGGTGCTCGTCCAGTGGAAACACCACAAAGGTTCGCATCAGTCTTGGGAATCGAGAAATGTAATGAAAGCAACTTATCCCAGTCTGTTCGAACATAGTTAACTTCGGGGACGAAGTTTGTGCGTGGTGGAGCCCATTCTGTAACAACCTAACTTTTATCAGTCATGTACTAATTCATTTTGAGATGATAATATAATTTTGTTATATTATTTATGTTATAAATATTAATCAAGAATGAAAATTATATTTATGATATAATTAATTTGTTTAAAATAAAAGAGATGTATTATACAAAAATAGAAGTGGGTTAAAAATTAAATAAGGTATAAAAACCGAAATTATGATCAATTAAGATCATTAATTTCAATTTTACTCTCTCTCTCTCTAATATCTCTCTAATCTCTCGGCAACTTCACAAAAGATTCAAGAATTCACATTTAAATTGCAATTGATTGAAGATTTAACTCAAAGGAAGTTACAATTAGCAACAATCAACAAGGATCTACAAGAATTTAAGGTAAGGATTACTTAAAATTATGAAATGTTTGAGTTTATGTTCGGTTTTTATAAAACCGAAATGATGATCTGAAAATCTTGTTGCATGTATAAAATAATGATAGATAATGATGAATTAATGATAAGTATATGTAACAGAAACAAAAATCAGTGATTAGATTGTCCAAAATATGAAGAAATCGAAATTTTTATAAAAATTGTGTTCTTGACAAAATGTTCAATTTTGGACGATCTTGATCTAGTTTAGTGTGTTTATGATAGGGAAATTACTATAAAAATACTCAAATAATGTTGTTACAACAAAATATTACATTGCATGTTAATAACTGTGAAAATTTGTTAATTATTGATAAAATCCGTATGAACAATATGATGAACACCAAGAACAAATCTGGAAATTTATGAACATGAAGGATCCGAATTCGGATATTTCCGAATTCGGATGATGCACCACTTCGGTTCCCAATTCGGATATTAATTCGGATCTGGCATGGTCCCGATTTCGGATATAACAACTCGGATCTTGAAAGATCCGAATTCGGTGCCTATATTGATCCTAATTCGGTCTATGCTTAATTCGAAAATCTAGGACCGAATCCGGATGACCATTTCGGATCAATCCGAATCCGGACACCCAAATCCCGGTTGGTCCGAGTCTTAAAATGCTGATTTCTATATTTTAGTTAAATAATGATTGAATACATGATTATATATATAATATATATATATATACATATATAGAAATCCTTTGAGAAATTATGAGAATTTAATGAAAGATTGACAAGTTATCAGATATCAGAATCAAATAAAATACAAGAATTAATGACTAAGAAATGATGAAATTCATTGACAATGATGATGATAAAGATGATGAAATTAACATGATATTATCATGAATGATTTTGAACAGGTTCAGTATATTCTGAACAAAGATTAAAGACTTAAAGACTTAAAAGCGGGTCAGAGAATTGATTAACAGATTACAGATTGACAAAGATAAAATCCTGAGATAACTCAGGTGGCAGATTCATATATCTGTTTGACCAAGACCCAGACCAGTGAGTTATAGATATTCAGATTGAACATGCATAGATTCCGTTTGAGATATATTGCTGCTGTTAGATTTATTGACATTCATTTATCAGCTAGATTGAGACCTGTGCACACCATGGTTGGGTGTTGCCCAGTAAATCATGATAGCTATTTGATTATCTTGTCATATTGCACTTAATATTGCTTCAGACTTTGCTTTATGATTCATTGCTATCATGACTTCTAAGACATATGCTTCCAACATTGATCAGACCTTTGATAGATTGATTCAGCTTGACTAGCCCTTATGGTCTATTGTTCTAGACTCGGCTATTTCACCAGTTCTTATGAATTGGTTATGACCTCCGATGTTCCGCCATATTGATTTACTGGTAGCTAGCCCAGTATGTGGCTGATCCCCACGATTTAAGCGTGAGTGTGGCCTGAACATCATCCGATCTTATGATACTATATCTCAATCATGAGGGCTGTAGCGGCAGCCAAGACATATCACGCTAAGACTAATGACTCCGCTTGACACGCATGTTGATATTGAAAATCTATAAACTCACTAAGCTTTGCTTACAGATGTTGCATTAATATTTTACAGGAAAAGCCAAAGGAAAATCACCTGCAGGACCTAGTACTTAGGTCATTCAAGATCCAAGTTTTGAAGCTTTCTTAGACCACTACTCAACAAACTCTCTGGTACTGATTGGAAGACAGCAAATGTGGTGGTTCTGGGTAGATTTGATGTAATGTATAATGTTATGATTAGATTAGATGTTACCCCTTTTAAAATTTTATTTTGAAATATGTAAACTTAAATCCTAATCTGTAATGTACATGTAATTTTATTTTTCCGCAATTTAATTACCCTATCTTAGTATGGTTGATATCGTATTGCATGATGTGGGACCTAGACTAGTGAGCACTGCCCCGTAAGGGGTGGTCTTCACACACCCTGTCCAAACAGACCCTCTATTCTCACCACAATCACCCACTCCATCCATCCTCAATCACAGAAAATCCATCTCCAAAAAGAAATCAGCCCACAAAACCACCTCCTCTGTTCCCTCTCAACAGGGTTCAGTTGAAAAAGAAGCAACCCCAGCTGCCTCTCCTATTTTGGGAGCAGGTTCAGCTCATTTGGAGCCTGCTTCACTCCAATCCGAGTCAACCCAGAGTCAGCGTAGACCCTCTAGTTCCTCCCAACAGGAACCAGTTGTACAAACGGAGATACCCACATCAACTATCCCAGCCTCCCAACAGGCTGAGGATATTGAAAGACAGGAGTCCTCTCCACTCCGTACTGTGTCCACACTGTCCCCCACTCATATCTCCTCACACCCTGAGTCTGCACGAGGTGCCCACGCTGCTGGTATAGACCAATCAGCAGCTCTGCCTCAACCTTCTGCTCCCCATGATACAGCTGTTCTACACCAAACAGCTGCTGAGGGACCAACAACCCAAGCTGATGAACCTCAGGGATCACACCATCCCTCTGGTGAGGCTGCTCTCTCCATGCAAATTGCATCAGCAGGTTTCACCACTGCTGATGTTGAAATGCATATCCCATCTCCCAATGATGAGGTGCCTTTAGACCAAGGCACTGCAGAGGGAACCTCCACTGGTCTTCATGAGGATGTTGCAACTCAAGCAGCATCTGAAAGGCCCCAAACATTAACCCCTTCTCCTGATGATGCAGCTACAGCCGCTGCTGAAGGACCATTTGACCCCTCCAAGCTGGGTCATCTTACTTTTGCCCAGGCTATGGAGCTTCTGTCCAAAGTTTCACTTCCCTCTCCATCACATCCTCAAACACTAGCCTCATCATCATCTTCTCCATCTACCCACTCAAAACAGTCTACCCATACACCTCCATCTCCCAAAGACCTGCCTTTGAAGGATCAGCTTTCTTTGCTGACCAACAAAGTTGGTTCTTTGGAAAACACCATGAACTCTCTACCCTCCATCATATCAGACTCTGTGTCTGCACAGCTTCAGGGGTTCTTTGATTCGTTCAAGGCCTCTTTCCCTACCACTCCATAACCTGATCCCTCTCCACAGCCGTTAGCACTCACTGCTCAGCTGCAAAATGTATCCACCTCCCTCTCCTCTATTCTTTCCATACAGCAGGACTCTGTGTCCTCAATGACAGCCATTTCCCAACAGCTGTCATCACTTCTTACTTCTTGCAACTCTACTCTTCCAGCCACTCTGGCTAGCTTACAAACTCTAATTAGCTCCCTATCAAACTCTGTGTCATCAGATCTTGCTGATGTGCAAGATTCTCTAGAACTTCATCTTGCACAGCTGCAAACTCTGCTGTTCACAGCGTCTGACAGGGAAAATATTGTTAAGCTCACATCCCTTGCTGATTCCCACTCCTCTTCTCTTCAGACATGTCTTTCCCAGCTTACAGAGGTGAAGGATAACTTGGCTTTCTTAGTGACTAGCCTTGTTGGTCCTAAACCTTCTGCTAAACCTGCTTGCAAGCCTGCTGACTTTGTGTCTTCAGGCAGACCAGGTGTTGAAGTCGCTGCTTCATCTCCTTCAAAGGAGGAGAAGTCATCTGCCTCGAAGACTAAGTCTAAGGGGGAGAAAACTTCTTCTCCTAAGGAGATACCAGTGTCTGCAACTCACACTGATCAGCCAGCAGATGTTTTTACAGGTACAGCTGAAGGTGCTTCTCAAGCTGCTCTGCCTACTCAGGCTGTCTCTCCAAACCCTGCTCAGTCTAAGGGGGAGGAAGTCATTCCTGAGGACATGCCTAGCAGTAAAAGGAGGCACTTAATTCTAACTGAAGAAGAAGAAGAAGAAGAAGAGGAAATTCCTGAGGCTGCTGTCACTACAGCAGCAGCTAAAGGAAAAGAAAAGGCAGCTGATGATCCCATACAGCAGAAAGCAGCTGAAATCAGATTCCACAAGGCCAGGGCCAAAGAGATGGGTCTTCCTATGCACAAATATTTTGAGTACAGAGAAGAACAGCTTCAAGCCCTGGAAGTCATGAGAAAGGAAGAAGAATCTGCCAAAGCTGCTAAATCTTTTGCACTCCAAGAAGCAAAGAAAATTAAAATGTCTACCTTGGAGGTGCAAAAGAAAATAATGGAAGCTGCTAGACAATCAGCAGGGGAGAAAGAGAAGGAAGTAGAGAAAGGTACTCAGGTCTCTGTGACCAAATCAACAGTACCCCATGCAAGAGCTCAATACCACTTTGACAACTTCGCTAGGAAAAACTTTCATGATGTTGCTGAAAAAAGGCTAGCCAAGGAAGCAATTGTCAAAGCTGTCCCTGTATCAAGGAAAGGCAGTCAGTGGAAGCAATTGTCAAAGCTGTCCCTGTATCAAGGAAAGGCAGTCAGTGGAAGCTTAAAATAACAAGGATGGGTGCAACAGGCCCAGAATTGGAAACTTATGACCACATTGATGTAGCACAGATGGGATACAGAGAGTGGATTGAGCTGGCAGTTGCCCTGAGTGAATCAAAGTCTGAAACTGCTAAAGAAATCAAGGCATATGTCAAGAAGTTGATGGAAAGAGTAAAGGATCTTGGCCTGATCTCTAAGGAAGTTAGTGAAGGTGTCTTTGTGACACATCCAAAAATAAAGGCCAGGAGGACAAGGAAGGACACAGAGATGGAGCTACTCCTGACACTGATCGAACAGGGCGACTATGTCATTGAAATGAAGGGAGTTGATCATAGCCTGCCTAGTGGAATAGAGTTTGAGGATGGCAAGATTATTGAAGAACCTGAGCTGGGGGCATTTTTTGTAGATCCCCTAACTCAGAAGAAGTGCTTCCAAAGAGCCTCAGAGCTGTACAAAGTTGATCTGAGACAACTTGTCGCCTTCAGACTTGCAGTTTCATTTAGGCAGTCTAGCAAATGGAGAGCAGCCATCTGGGATCAGCTCAGAGGCTTCTATGAAAGAGGAGAGCTCAATGATCCCAAGTTCATGATCATCAGAAGTGAAGTTGAGGAACTTGAGGATACAAGGGAAGAACTGGAAAAGATGGTTCAGGATCCTTCTCCATTGTAATGAAGTCCATCTACCGTCTGGGTAGGTGAAGAATGGAAGCTGTCCATCAGTTGGACAGGCTTGCCATTATCTGCTCCCAACACAAACAGTCCAAATACTTTTGTACATTAGTTGTACATCATTACATAAGTTGTAATCTTTTCTTTTACATTAGTTGTAAAATACTTTAGTACATTAGTTGTACTCTTGTAAAAACATGTGTTGTTGTATGTAATCAAGAATCAGTGTATATATAAACTGATCTTTTACTTTACTGTAATGTTCTAATTTCATTTCAGCAAAATGTACTGTAAAAATATATAATGATTTTTTATAAGACCAGCTTAGACTGGTTATTGCAAATAGGGGGAGATTGTTAGGCACAAAAAGGCCTCAGTCAAACCTGTTCTACATCTGAGGGGGAGATTTATAATCAAACCTGTTGATGCATTTAAAGGTTGAATTTAAGGCCTGTTATATGCCTTATTGAAGCCTGAAAATGATTTGCAATATTAGTCATAAGCTGTTCTATGTGTTGCATGTGTTGCAGCTAAGACAGTTTGTCCAAGCTTTTCTGTCTGCTGAACAGGCTGGACATAAACTGTCTACGCTGCTCTACACTGGTGAGCAGCTTGGGCAATTTTAAAGTGTTCTGTTCTTTGTGAACAGAACCTGTTCTTTGTGAACAGGCTAAACACTTTATGGAATATGTTTCCAAGTCATCATGTATTGTTTTTGACTACTAGATCAGTTTACAAAGTCGAAGACAAAGTGGAAAACAGAACTGCTCAGTCTGCCCAAGCTGTTCTGTAACATGAAGACAAAAGGTTATTTGAAAAAGGGTGACAGACCTTTTTCTTATATCAAAATAGGCCTTTACAAGGAAGAAAGACGCAAAGTTGACATTCCTAAATTAGTTAAAGGCAATGCAACAGTAGACAAAGTAAAAAGACAAAAGTTCTGCACATGTGAAGACAAGTCTGCTTTTCAGAAAAGTGCAGAAAAGGTTATGTTGTCTTTTCAACAAGACTTCTCCTTTTCATTCCGTCCAATGAAGATGTTTCTCTTAGATCCTCTGAGTGAGTATAAAAGGAAGCTTCTAAGGACAGAAAGATGTGTGAAGAAAGCTAAGTGCTGAAACCAAGAGTGAACGTGCAAGTGTGTTTTTCATGCATGCAAGCCTGCTGTGTAATTCAGTATCTGTGTGTCTAAGCTGTTTTACATAAGCTGTTCCCTTAAGTCTTGTAAACACAGTGAGTGCTTCTTAGTGAGTGTATTCATTGTTAACTAGTTTGAGTCTGTCTTAGACTAGTGAATATACTGTTGTATCTGTTATCTCAGCTTGAACATTTCCGCATTCAAGCTTGTTTGTAATTAACAAATTGTTGATAATACATACAAACATTGAGAAAATAGTGTGTAGTTTTTAAATTGCTGTATTCACCCCCCCTCTACAGCTTAAAGCTATATACTTTGGGAACCTCTCGGGACCTACAGTTATGCATCTTTTATGTATTCAATTTATGTATTAAAGTTTTATTTATTTATATGTTATTGGTTAAACTATTTGTACAATTTTTTTATTTATACTTTTAAACCAAACTATTTCATTACGTTTATAATTTATGAATTTACGTAAATTTTTATTCAAATTTACTAATTAATTACGTTATGATTTAGGTTTACAAATTTTTTGTTACGCTAATATGTTTTTATTTAAATTTATTATTTTGTTTGTTTGGATTTAAATTATTTTGTTATGCAAGTACGTTTGAATTTAAATTTATTAATTAATTTTTTTGGTTTTAAAAAAATGCCTTAAAAGTTCTAAAAATACTAATATATATTAAAAATAATTAATTTTACAAATAATTTTATAAATAAACAAAATAATATATCTTTTTAATTAAATTTATAGATAAGTATATATAAGATATAATTTGAATGTAGATTTAAATGTTATCTATTTATTAATATTTAAAGATGTAAGAAATAATATATTGTATTCATATTTTATATTTATTAATCTTTATAGATATTATAAATGATAAATTATATGTTATCTTTTAGTTTATTTTATTCAAAATAATATATATTGTTACGTTAATACGTTTTGATTTAAATTTAGTTTTTTATTTTGTTAATTTTAATATTTTGCTATGCCAATACGTTTTTATTTCAATATAGTATTTTAATCTTATTGATTTACAAGTTAATACATTAATATGTTTTATTCGTTTTCACCTAAATATTTTAATTTTAAATTAAGAATTAGCGTAGAAAAATTTTAAATCGATATAAATAAAATAATAAAATGAAAGCCAAACGTACTGGCATAACAAAATATTTAAATCCAAACAAATAAAATAATAATTTTAAATAAAAACATATTAGCATAAAAAATATTTAAATAAAAAAATAATAAATTAGTAAACTAAAATCAAAACGTAATGAGTTTGTAAATTTAAATCAAAATTTACACAAATTCAAAATTTAAAGTAATGAAATAGTTTGATAAAAAGTATACATAATAAAATTATGCAAATAGTTTAACTAGTAAAATATAAATAAATAAAACTTTAATAAATAAATTCAATACATAAAAGATGCATAACTTAACTAATTAAGTATATAAATAATAATCAATTTTTGTAAAGAAATATAGATTTATTTTACAAAATAAATAGGTATAATTAATAATAATAATAATTGTGAATTCATATTTCTAGCAATTCATTCAACTTTAAACAATTCATATGAACAATTAACAATCAAACACAATTTATTGAATGATTATAGAGAGAAAATATTACATTGGAGGTTTCGGCTTTTTTACAAAACAATCCTTCTTTCTCTCTAAATCAGATCCGTATCTTTCTATTTTCCAGTCGTACATTAACAGTACACACTCACACATATTTGTACTCAATTATAACTATTGAGTATTTACAATTTAAACCCTAAACATTTTACAAATTAATTGTTTTCAACTCTATTATGAATTGTACCCAACAATCTCCCCCTTAGAGATGAAAACAATTTTCAATTATAGTTCTTTGTTCAGGTTGATTCTTTTCTTGAATCTTCTTATTTACTATGATCTCTGAATCTTCTGATACAATCTTCTTCTTTATTTGTCTCTCTCTGATCTTCACATCTCTTCTTCTCTGATCTTCTCTTTTCTTGAAAGCACACTCCCCCTTGAATCGTGAATAGCTTTCGATTCTCTCCCTTGATCAATTGTCTTGAGATGATGTAGCAATTGTCTTTAATTGACTTCAATCTACTCAATAGTTATCTCTGAACTCTAGCTTTTCTCCCCCTCATGATGATCATAAGAAATATGAACATCATGCAAAAACTTCAGAGATATTAATGCAATGAATTTACAGTAGATGAAATAGAACAACAATTTCAATTTCAAACATATTACAAATTGATTTTCTCCCCCCTCAAATTGATATCCTCTCCCCGATACTAAATAAATGTATCTCACTCCCCCTCAAAAATTTCATTTTCTTTACAAAACAAAGTCGAAGCTTTTCAACTTGACTTGAGGAAAATGAAACAAATTCATTTGTGAAATAACGAGTTCAGGTCCACATAGGATTCCTGTTTGCACAATAGACAATATGTATGTGACCTACTTTCTGCGCTAGCGTAATGTTAACACTGGTAGGATTTCCAAATAGTCATCGTGAAATCCTTTAACATGAAAGAGCCACTCTTATTTGTTCCGGCTTAGTCACTTTGGGCCAGCTGTTTATAGTCACGCAGACAGTCAGACTGGATGTTTCCTAAAAGTGTATATAATCAGCTCTAGACACAATGTGCATCGAATGAAATTGGAGACCGGAAATATCAATAATATTTGAATGATATATCGATAGAAATGTGCTATATCTCCGTGATTATAGAAACAGAAATCTTTTGAGAGATAACTGAGTAGTTGGTGGGGTTAAGTGCATGCGTCACTGGGTCCATGACGTCTTTTTCAATATCAAGTCGCCTAGGGCTTGATAGATTATGTGGTTTACCCAGCCGACACAGTTTAGGTAGGATTATCTTTTCTTCAAATCCTTTGTTAACCCTCAGATCTCAGCATTTTTCAACTAAGCTCCCTCCGGCTCACTTTTGAGAAATAAATTCAGTCAGCTTTATAACAAAAGCATGATCTGATGCACCACCATCTCCTTTCAATCTATCAATATCCCTCTAATTTACATTTTATCTCTGCTCGACCCTGTCAGTATCCCGTGATAACTGACACTTCTCAACTAATAAACCTAAAGAACCCTCACCCGCACAATCTATAGATGGTTTGCTTCTTGGGTAGGTCTTCCGGTTCTGGTTAGACCATAGAAGCGATATTTATGCCTATCACTCAGATTGGTGCATAATCAGAGTCAGCAGAAAGATTTTCAGCTTTGAAAGGTCATGAGATATGATGAAATCCAACTTATATGATATTGGAGATGATATTCAGATAATTTTGGGAGATATCATAATAAAATGGAAAATCTTATATATGATATGAAAAGAATCAGATTTTCTTGAAAGAATTAGCACATTGGAGATAACGGGAGAATCCAGTATGAATTAGAAGAGTTATAACAAAGAGAATCTCAGAAGAAAGGAGATTATGAAAATCAAAGAGATTAGATCAATTAATCTCAATGATATATGCATAGAATCAAACAAATATTTCTTTTCAGTTCAGAACTTCTTTTTATGTGTGAATGAAATATTTTCGTGAAAAATCACACAGTTTTTGAAAAAATGTCATCGTCAAAAAATGTCTGAAACTCCCCCTAGAAATAAGCAGACAAAGTTAGTAGGAGCAAAAAAAAAAATTATAAAAATAGAACTCCCTCTAAATCAATGCAGCTTTAGAGTTGAATTCAGGGCAGGTTTTCCAGAAACATTTGTCTTTCATACTCGGGTTCTAATCTGAAGTGATTAGAATCCATTTTTCACAGAAGCTCGGGTTTCAGTCTGAAAGAACTGAAAGCCTTAAGCTTGGGTTCTGTACTGAAAAGAACAAAATCCAATTTCAGTGAACATCGGGTTCTACTCTAATGTGAGTAGAAGCCTCTTGAGATGAAGTCCGGGTTCTAGTCTGAAATGACTAAAAACCATCTTGATTTGAAATACGGGTCTTGATCTGATGTAATCAAGAGCCTATTGAAATGAAGAATGGGTCCTTATCTGAAATGATAAGAAACCTATAACCTGCAAAATTTAAGATGTCTTTGGTATCCAAAAAGATTTGGATCCAGACTTGTTAGCGCTCTTGGGTACCCATTTCAAAACGGATTTTGGTACCCACTTGTACTTGGGTTTAGGTACCCATTGCAAGTT
This sequence comes from Centrapalus pauciflorus, assembly GCA_020465985.1. Lineage (NCBI taxonomy): Eukaryota > Viridiplantae > Streptophyta > Magnoliopsida > Asterales > Asteraceae > Centrapalus > Centrapalus pauciflorus. The sequence goes on along the minus strand of JAANYP010003577.1, from coordinate 262,871 downwards.
ATAACTATCAACTTCTCTTTCAAAAGCAAAAAACAAATTTCTTTGAGTATGAGAAAATTGAATATCTGAATTTCTAAAGAAACTTGAATTTGAATGATCAGACTTTTGCGAACTCTTCTTTTTGAAAAACTGTCCGGTTCTTGCCTGTTTCTGATAATACTTGGTATTTTTCTGTGAAAATATTTTCTGTGAAGAATGACCAGTATTTCCTGGAAACTTTAAGAAAATTAGACTTCGAAGATTCACTAGTGTAAATCGTTACCGGAATTTGTTCAATGATTTTGTCTTTGCCTTTATGTATCTTGAGAAGATACTTAAGTTTCAGATCTGAAGATGAATCAAACTTAGCAGAGTTAGTTAGATTCGCTTCACTTTCAGAAGACAAACCAGAGTGATCAACATTGGATTTTAAACACACTGAAGAACGGGTCTTAACCTTTGACTAAGTTGATGAAGTAAACACATGTAATTGTTTTGTAAGATGAAGTATCTGATCTTCCAAACTTTTGATAATGACTAAATTTGAATTTCTGTTATGATCAAATGATTGGTAGTTGTAGGTCCCGAGAGGTTCCCAAAGTATATAGTTATAAGCTGTAGAGGGGGGGGGGGTGAATACAGCAATTTAAAAACTACACACTCTTTTCTCAATGTTTGTATGTATTATCAACAATTTGTTAATTACAAACAAGCTTGAATGCGGAATAGTTCAAGCTGAGATGACAGATACAACAGTATGTTTACTAGTCTAAGACAAACTCAAACTAGAATACAATGAATACACTCACTAAGAAGCACTCACTGTGTTTACAAGACTTAAGGGAACAGCTTATGTAAATCAGCTTAGACACACAGATACTGGTTTACATAGAAGGCTTGCATGCATGAATATCACACTTGCACGTTCACTCTTGGGTTTCAGCACTTAGCTTTCTTCACTCTTCTTTCTGTCCTTAGAAGCTTCCTTTTATACTCAATCAGAGGATCTAAGAGAAACATCTTCATTGGACGGAATGAAAAGGAAAAGTCTTGTTGAAAAGACAACATAACCTTTTCTGCACTTTTCTGAAAAGCAGACTTGTCTTCATATGTGCAGAACTTTTGTCTTTTCACTTTGTCTACTGTTGCATTGCCTTTAACTAATTTAGGAATGTCAACTTTGCGTCTTTCTTCCTTGTAAAGGCCTATTTTGATATAAGAAAAAGGTCTGTCACCCTTTTTCAAATAACCTTTTGTCTTCATGTTACAGAACAGCCTGGGCAAGCTGAGCGGTTCTGTTTTCCACTTTGTCTTCGACTTGTAAACTGATCTTGTAGTCAAAAACAATACATGATGACTTGGAAACATATTCCATAAAGTGTTTAGCCTGTTCACAAAGAACAGGTTCTGTTCACAAAGAACAGAGCACTTTAAAAACGCACAAGCTGCTCAACAGTGTAGAGCAGCGTAGACAGCTTATGTCCAGCCTGTTCAGCAGACAGAGCAGCTTGGACAAACTGTCTTAGTTGCAACACATGCAACACATAAAACAGCTTAAGACTAATATTGCAAATCATTTTCAGGTTTCAATAAGGCATATAATAGACCTTAAATTCAACCTTCAAATGCATCAACAGGTTTGATTATCAATCTCCCCCTCAGATGCAGAACAGGTTTGACTGAGGCCTTTTTGTGCCTAACAATCTCCCCCTATTTGCAATAACCAGTCTAAGCTGGCGTTATCAAGGATCAATATATATTTTTACAGTACATTTTGCTGAAATGAAATTACAACATTACAGTAAAGTAAAAGATCAGTTTATATATACACTGATTCTTGATTACATAGAACAACACATGTTTTTACAATAATACAACTAATGTACTAAAGTATTTTACAACTAATGTAAAAGAGAATATTACAACTTATGTAATACAGTACAACTAATGTACAAGATGTTTGGACTGTTTGAGTTGGGAGCAAGTAATGGCAAGCCTGTCCAACTAATGGACAGCTTCCATTCTTCACCTACCCAGATGGCAGGTGGACTTCACTATACTGGAGGGGTTTCTTGGAACTTCTTTTCCAGCTCATCTCTTATGTCCTCAAGATCCTGAATTTCACTTCTGATGAACATGAACTTGGGATCATTGAGCTCACCTCTTTCATAGAAGCCTCTGAGCTGATCCCAGACGGCTGCTCTCCATCTGCTAGACTGCCTAAATGAAACTGCAAGTCTGAAGACGGCAAGTTGTCTCAGATCAACTTTGTATAGTTCTGAGGCCCTTTGGAAGCACTTTTTCTGAGTGAGGGGATCTACAAAAAATGCCCCCAGCTCAGGTTCTTCAATGATTTTGCCATCCTCAAACTCTATTCCACTTGGCAGGCTATGATCAACTCCCTTCATCTCTAAGGCATAGTCGCCCTGTTCTATCAGTGTGAGGAGTAGCTCCATCTCTGTATCCTTCTTTGTTCTCCTGGCCTTTATTTTTGGATGTGTCACAAAGACACCTTCACTTATTTCCTTAGATATCAGGCCAAGATTCTTTACTCTTTCCATCAACTTCTTGACATATGCCCTGATCTGTTTAGCAGCTTCAGATTTTGATTCACTCAGGGCAACTGCCAGCTCAATCCACTCCCTATATCCCATTTGAGCTACATCAGTGTGGTCATAAGTTTCCAATTCAGGGCTTGTTGCACCCATTCTTGTTATTTTAAGCTTCCACTGACTGCCTTTCTTTGAAATTGGGACAGCTTTGACAATTGCTTCCTTGGCTAGTCTTCTCTCAGCAACATCATGAAATTTTTTCCTAGCCAAGTTGTCAAAGTGGTATTGAGCTCTTGCATGAGGTACTGTTGATTTGGTCACAGAGACCTGAGTACCTTTCTCTACTTCCTTCTCTTTTTCTCCTGCTGATTGCCTGGCAGCTTCCATTATTTTCTTTTGCACCTCAAAGGTAGACATTTTAATTTTCTTTGCTTCTTGGAGGGCAAAGGACTTAGCAGCTTTGGCAGATTCTTCTTCTTTTCTTAATTCCTCCAGAGCTTGAAGCTGTTCTTCCCTAAACTCAAAGTATTTGTGCATAGGGAGGCCCATCTCTTTGGCTCTGGCCTTGTGAAATTGTATTTCTGCCTGTTTCTGCTGCATAGGATCCTCAGCTACCTTTTCTTTTCCTTTAGCTGCTGCTTTAGTGACAGCAGCTTCAGGAATTTCTTCTTCTTCTTCTGATAAAATAAGGTGCCTCCTTTTGCTGCTAGGCCTGTCCTCAAGAATGATTTCCTCCCCCTTAGACTGAGCAGGGCTTGGAGAGACAACCTGAGTAGGCATAGCAGCTTGAGAAGCACCTTCAGCTGCACCTGTTTCAAAAATTTCTGCTGGCTGACCAGTGTGAGTTGCAGACACTGGTATCTCCTTAGGAGAAGAAGTTTTCTCCCCCTTAGACTTAGTCTTCGAGGCAGATGACTTCTCCCCCTTTGAAGGAGACGAAGCAGCGACTTCAACATCTGGTCTGTCTGAAGACACAAAGTCAGCAGGCTTGCCAGCAGGTTTAGAGGGTTTAGGACCAACAAGGCTGTTCACTAAGTAAGCCAAGTTATCCTTCACCTCACTAAGTTGGGAAAGACAGGTCTGAAGAGAAGATGTGTGGGAATCAGCAAGAGAGGTAAGCTTAAGAATATTTTCCCTATCAGACGCTGTGAACAGCAGAGATTGCAGTTGTGCAAGATGAAGTTCTAGTGAATCTTGCACATCAACAAGGTCTGATGATACAGAGTTGGATAGGGAACCAATGAGGGTCTGTAAGCTGGCCAAAGTGGCTGGAAGTGTAGAGTTGCAAGAAGTGAGAAGTGATGACAGCTGTTGAGAAATGGCTGTCATTGAGGACACAGAGTCCTGCTGTATAGAAAGAATAGAGGAAAGAGAGGTGGACTTTGCAGCTGAGCAGTGAGTGCTAACAGCTGTGGAGAGTGATCAGGCTATGCAGTGGTAGGGAAAGAGGCTTTGAACGAATCAAAGAACCCCTGAAGTTGTGCAGACACAGAGTCTGATATGATGGAGGGTAGAGAGGTCATGGCGTTTTCCAAAGAACCAACTTTGTTGGTCAGCAATGAAAGCTGATCCTTCAAAGGTAGGTCTTTGGGAGATGGAGGTGTATGGGTAGACTGTTTGGAGTGAGTAGATGGAGAAGATGATGATGAGGCTGGTGTTTGAGGATGTGATGGAGAGGGAAGAGGGACTTTAGACAGAAGCTCCATAGCCTGGGCAAAAGTAAGATGGCCCAGGTTAGAGGGATCAAATGGTCCTTCAGCAGCGGCTGTAGCTGCATCACCAGGAGAAGGGGATGATGTATGGGGCCTCTCAGATGCTGCTTGTGTTGCAACACCCTCATGAAGACTAGTGGTGGTTCCCTCTGCAGTGCCTTGGTCTAAAGGCACCTCATCATGGGGAGATGGGATATGCATTTCAACATCAGCAGTGGTGAAACCTGCTGATGGAATTTGCATTGAGGGAGCAGCCTCACCAGAGGGATGGTATGATCCCTGAGGTTCATCAGCTTGGGATATTGGTCCCTCAGCAGCTGTTTGGTGTTGAACAGCTGAATCATGGGGAACAGAAGTTTGAGGCTGCGCTGCTGATTGGTCTATATCAGCAGCGTGGGCACCTCGTGCAGACTCAGGGTGTGAGGAGATATGAGTGGGGAACAGTGTGGACACAGTATGGAGTGGAGAGGACTCCTGTCTTTCAATATCCTCAGCCTGTTGGGAGGCTGGGATAGATGAAGTGGGTATCTCCATTTGTACAACTGGTTCCTGTTGGGAGGAACCAGAGGGTCTAGGCTGACTCAAGGGTGACTCAGATTGGAGTGAAGCAGGCTCCAAATGAGCTGAACCTTCTCCCAAAATAGGAGAGGCAGCTGGGGTTGCTTCTTTTACAACTGAACCCTGTTGAGAGGGAACAGAGGAGGTGGTTTCATGGGCTGTTTTCTTTTTGGCTAGAGATTTTCTTTGGTAATGGATGGAGGATGTGGGTGATTGTGGAGAGGGAAGAGGATCTGTTTGGACTGGTTGTGAGACTGGGTCAGGAACAGTGGGGCTGGTCTGTTCCATAGTCTCTTGTGCCACAGAGGCACCAGCCACAAAGGCTTCAGGCTCAACAGATAAGCCAGGGTGAGGAGTCTGCTCTTCCTCAGCCACAGAGGCTAAAGGAGCAGACTTAGCCTGAGCTGTTTTGGCCTTCCTTTTAGCAACTTCATGTTTTTAGCAACTTCACAAGCTTGGACCTGGCTTTGGATTTTGAAACGGGAGCAACAACTTCTGGATCCACCCTCACAGTAGAGGGTCCTTCCACTAAACCCAACAGCCTCCTCATTGGTGTTGATAGAGGAGGCTCATGTTGCAGAACTGGAGTATAGAAAACTCTATTCCCTATAACTGGGAATGCAGCAGTCTTAAGTAGAGGCTGAGAGTTATAGATATGCTCACCACAAACATGCCTGAAGATGAGGCTCAGAAACCTGGGATATCTAACAGTAGCTGGTCTTGACTCCTGCTGCACAAGGTTCCTCAAATTCACAAAAATCCATTTGGCCATGTCTATGGTAGTTCCATCCACAAGCTGCAGAACTACAGGAATTTCATCACGGCTTAGTTGGTCAAATGAACCAACTTTGCTACTGAAACACATCACCACAGAGGCGAATAAGAAGCTGTAGGTAGGAGAGAGGTCCTTCCTGAATAGAGTTGCTCCAACTTTTGGTTCTGCTACACCACAGAAGTGCAGCAGATTCTTCATCTGTTCATCTTCAGGCTGTGGTTGATCATATTCGTCAATCACAGGGAGTCGAAGAACTTCCCTGAGCAGATGAGTGTTGATCTCAATGGTCTGAGTCCCATTGAGTATGGTGCCCTTGATGACTTTGGATTCTGGAAGGTAGGCACAGGTATACCAGAACTCATACACCATCTCCTGGTACAGGACACCAGGAGATGCAGTCATTGCGTAGTTCAACGGATGAACTTTCAGAAATTCCACCATTTGTTCGTAACCCTTCCCCACATAGTTTTTGGGGATAGTGAGGTTAGCAATGTAGTTGGTGGGCTTAATGGTCAGCATCGTGGTGATGGATGAGTGTTTGACGACATCCTCACCAATGAATACTGGGAGAAAGGGATTAGGTCTGTGAGCCATTTGGGAGTATTTTAGGTTAAAGAAGCAAAAGACACTTAGTCGATTTTAGGGTTCTTGAAGATTTCTGGAAGTGATGAGGAAGACGAAGATGAAACTGTGTTTGGGTATTTATAGGATTTGAATGTGAGTGTGTATGAGAGAGAAAGATTTTGGGCGGTTTGATTTGAAAAAGTCGTTAACGGAAAACGGAACGGTTGTCCATGTCAGACCGTTTGTCAGACCACTCGATTTCTTTTTAATCACTTACACACGTAAACCACATTATCCGCAGTAATTAAGTTAAATAAAACATAAATTAAGTAACTTAATTGTGAAGAAAGGTAATTAAAGAATGTGGTCAAAGCTGTTGGTCAACCCTGTGATAAGTAGAGTCAACACATGTGGTTCATTCTTCAAGCTGTTCTCCTTTCAAACTGTGCCTTCAGCCTGTTCTCAGTTGTGAGAACAGGTTTGGTCAAAGGCAGTGTGAAGGAATGAACAGGTTAAGGAATGAACCATCAGAGCAGGCTGGACTTATAAACTGTTGGTTGTTCAGCCTGTTCTGTGCTCAAGTTGTTCAAGTTTTTCAGAAAAATGGCTAAGTATAGAACATGCATAGCCTGTTCTGTCTAAGCTGTTCTGAGAAACTTGAGCAGTGTGAGACACATAACTTCATAGACCTGAGAGAACACTTAGTCACTCTTATTTAACATGCCCAGCTTGCTGACAATGTAATTAAACCTTGTTTCATCCAAAGGTTTGGTGAAAATGTCTGCAAGCTGTTCATTTGTGGAAATAAAGCTTACCTCCACATTACCTTTCTGAATGTGATCCCTGATGAAGTGATGTCTGACTTCAATATGCTTTGTTCTTGAGTGAAATATTGGATTGTTGGAGATGGCTATGGCACTTGTGTTATCACAAAGAATAGGAGTTTTCCTATACACAAGCCCATAGTCTTCAAGCTGATGCTGCATCCACAGAATCTGCCCACAGCAGCTTCCAGCAGCAATGTATTCAGCTTCAGCAGTAGAAGTGGACACTGAGTTATGCTTCTTGCTACTCCAACTAATCAACTTTCCACCAAGGAGTTGACATCCACCTGTTGTGCTTTTCCTATCTAACCTGCAGCTTGCAAAATCAGAATCTGAATAACCTGTTAGTTCAAGGCTTGAGTCTTTGGGGTACCAAAGACCCAAACCTGGTGTACCCTTCAGGTATCTGAAGATTCTTTTAACAGCAGCTAGATGTGATTCCTTTGGATCAGCTTGGAACCTAGCACATAAACAGGTGGCAAACATAATATCAGGTCTACTAGCAGTCAAGTATATCAAGCTCCCAATCATGCCTCTGTAAGCTGTTACTGAAACAGCTTTGCCACTGGCATCAGCATCCAATTTTACATTGGTTGCCATTGGGGTTTTAATAGGAGAACTTTGATCAAATTTAAACTTTTTCAATAGATCTAAAGTGTACTTTCTTTGATTTATAAAAATTCCAGTTGAGGTTTGTTTAACCTCTAATCCTAAAAAGAAAGTTAGTTCTCCCATCATACTCATTTCATACTTAGATTTCATGAGTAATGAAAAATTTTTGCATAGCTGCTCATTAGTAGAACCAAATATTATGTCATCCACATAGATTTGAACAAGCATAATATCAGACTTCACCTTCTTTATGAACAGTGTGGTATCCACTTTACCTCTGGAGTACCCATTGCTCATAAGGAATTCAGTAAGAGTGTCATACCAGGCTCTAGGGGCTTGTTTGAGGCCATAGAGAGCTTTGTCCAACTTATAGACAAAACCTGGGTGTTGTTCATTTTCAAAACCTGGAGGCTGCTTGACATATACTTCTTCTTGCAGCTTCCCATTCAAAAATGCACTCTTCACATCCATTTGAAATACCTTTATGCTCTTATGAGCAGCGTAGGCTAGATACAAACGAATTGCTTCTAGCCTGGCCACAGGAGCAAATGTTTCATCATAGTCAATTCCTTCCTCCTGTCTGTAGCCTTGAGCAACTAGTCTTGCCTTATTTCTAATGACATGACCTTGCTCATCCATCTTGTTCCTGAAAACCCATTTTGTGCCAATTATAGTTTTTCCTTTAGGAGCAGGGACCAACTTCCATACCTTGTTTCTCTCAAACTGATTTAGCTCTTCCTGCGTGGCAGTGATCCAATTGGCATCTTTTAATGCTTCATCCACCTTCTTTGGCTCAATCAGTGAAACAAAGCTAGAGAACATACAAAAGTTCCCTAAGCTGTCCCACCGAGTTTGTATCCCTTTGTTGATGTCACCAATTATTTGATCATTGGGGTGACATCTGATCCACTTAGGATCATTTTTCAATGATGATTCTCCTGAGTTGTTAACATCTTCAGCAGGTCCTGTTGAACAGTTCTCAAGATTTTCAGACACACTGTAGTCTTGAGCCTGTTCACTAGTTGAACATGTCTGACCACTGTTGAACATATCAGCAGAAGAACTAGGAAAATCAGCATTGATAGGTTCAGGACATGCAGTTGTAATTAAGTCAGTACACTTATTCACACAGGATGTATTGACATAATCATCATTATGCCCATCATGATTAACAGGTTCCACACTAGGTGTAGTGGAAGCTTTTGAGTCCTCTTCATTGTTTGAATGCATCAGTTCATTAAAGTTGAGATCTCCTGAAACTGATTCAGGAACAGCTTTGGTGGAAACATTCTTGGACTCTTCAAAGGTGACATTGATAGATTCATCTATCACCTTTCTTTTGTTGTTGTATACTCTGTAGGCTTTGGAGATAGAAGAGTAGCCAACAAACACACCTTCATCAGCTTGAGGTTCAAACTTTGACAGCTGATCCCTTTGATTCAGAATGAAACAGGGACATCCAAACACATGGAAGTAACTGACATTTGGCTTCCTCCCTTTGAGCAGCTCATAGGAAGTCTTGTTGAATCTTTTCACCACTAAGGATCTATTTTGGGTGAAGCAGGCAGTATTAACAGCTTCAGCCCAAAATGATGAAGGTAAACCTGATGCACACAGCATGGTTCTGGCAGCTTCAATGAGAGTTCGGTTTCTCCTTTCAGCAACTCCATTTTGTTGAGGAGTTCTTACAGCTGAAAAGTTTTGAGTGATTCCTTTCTCTTCACAGAAGTCTTCAAGAGTACTGTTTCTGAACTCAGTACCATGATCACTTCTAAGCTGCTTTACTTGGGCAGAGTTCAGCATTTCCATCTTTTTGACAAATCCAATAATTTCTCTAGCAGCCTCTCCTTTGCTCTTCAGAAAGATCACCCATGTGTACCTGGAGAACTCATCAACCATTACTAGAGTGTATCTTCTTCCTCCTAGACTTGGGACATTAACAGGTCCAAACAAGTCCATGTGGATTAAGAAGAGTGGAGTATCAATAGAGAAGTTATGTTTGGATTTAAAAGATGTTTTTCTCTGCTTGCCTTTCTCACAAGCTGTGCATAATCTATCCTTGGCAAAAGTCATAGAAGGCAAACCTGTCACCAACTCTTTCTTACAGAGTTTGTTGATGTTCTTGAAGTTCAGATGTGACAGTCTTCTGTGCCATAGCCAGTTTAGATCAGCATTTGTTCTTGTAAGAAAACAGGTTTCAGTTGTGGGGTCAGCAGAATGCATATCCACAACATATACACCTTTCTTTCGTTGAGCACATAGCACAACTTTGCCTTGGGAATCCAATATGTAACCCAGGTGCTCATCAAAGTTAACCTTGTAACCAGCATCACATAGTTGGCTTATGCTAACAAGGTTATGTTTTAGCCCAACCACATAGGCTACTCTTTTGAACACTGCAGCACCAGCTTTAAGAGTTCCATATCCCTCAGTGGATCCCTGTACATTGTCACCAAAGGTGACTTTTGGCCCTTTTTCAGGCCTGAGTTCACTCAGCAATTCTTTACAACCTGTCATATGCCCTGAGCAGCCACTATCCAAGTACCAAACCTGGGTAGGTTGTTTTTCCTGCGGAGTGATAAGAGAATTATTAGTCATTTTTAGGGGAACTCATCACAGAGATGAGTTCTCCTACTTCATCAACATTTGTTGATGGTCTTGAAATATCCACGCTAATATTCCCTATTTGAATGGTATCAGCTTGAATACCATCCTCAGTGACTGTGACATTTCCACCACTGCTTGTGACAGCTGTGAGGGAAACAGCAGAGTCAACAGGCCTTATGTCCTCAGACTCAGGACAATCCTTGGCCAAATGTGTCTTCTTCCCACATTTGTAACATTTTCTCTTTTTAGGATTTTTGGAAGAAGATCTTTCAGAAACACATTCTGAATTATTTTTGTTGATTCTTTCAGCAGGTTTAGCAGTTTTATTACTTTTTGTTGAATCAACAGTTTGAGTGGATAGTTCAATAGCCACAGCTTTGGCTGCCTCTTCTGTCTTCTTTTTAGGGGGACAAATATCAAAGACAGGGAGCTTAATTGGCTTTTGAGCTTCCACAGGTTTGGGAAACTTATTCCCAACTATCTCAGTTTGAGCAATGGCTTTGTTTTTGCCCCTACTGGATTGTGATTTATGCTGCCTATCAGCATACTCACTGTGTCTGGTTTTGAAAAGATTGTTCTTGTTTACAACCAGTTTACTACTATGATTTGAAAACTTATTTGAAATCACAGCAGTTTTGTTTTCAACATGAGACTTACCCTTGTTGAAAACAGACTGCTTACCTTTTGAAAACTTATTTTCAAAATGTTTAGCATCAAAAGGATTAACATGCTTTTTACCATCAGCTTTGGACTCAGAACCTGTTTTGTCAACAGGTTTAGTGTCCACAGCTTCAGTTTGGACATGTCTTCCTTTCTTTTGCTTGTGTGAACCAGCAGAGCACTTAGCAGGCTGACTTGATGGAGAACAAATTCCAACATCAGCTTTTGAGCTAAGTTCACACAAGCTGTCAGTATTCTGAGGCCTGACAAACCTATTTGTTGAGATCAGTTTACCATTCACATTTTGTATGAATGTATTTGGAAGTTCACCAAGAGTGGATAAATCTTCTTTCAGATTATTGATCTCAACAATGGAAGCTGCTGTGTCAAGATCCCCTCCAAGATAGGCTTGGATTTGTGCAGGAATCTGTTGACTTATTCAATGGCTGACTTTTTGTGCAGATTGGCACCAAGAGTCAACTATCTTTTGAAGCTTAGCATGCTTTATATCTGTTTCTCTCTTTTCTTCCAGTAAAATAGAGTTGATGTGTTTTAATTCATCAAGCTCAGTTTCCAACTTATGGAAACTGTCCAGTTTACTAGATTTAGTTTTAAGATCAGTTTTAAGCTTAGAGATTTAAGATAGTAAAGCATCATGCTTCTCAACAGCAGCTTTTAGATCAACAAGCATATATTCAAACATTTTAACTTTTTCTTCAGAACTGTAAGCCATAAAATTTTGTACCTTATACATCATAGTAGGATTCCAGTTCTCTAAGCTGCTGAAAGCTTCAGCTTCAGCCATATCCTGTTTGAAACTGCTTGTTGATTGGACATCAGTGTTGGCCATCAGACATTGATTGTCTTCTTCATCAGATGATGAATCAGATTCCTCCCAATCACAAGTCTCTGCCATGAGTCCCTTTTGGCGGTTGGAACCCACTGAGTTTTCCAACTTCCTCAGCTTAGCCATGGCCATAAGGTACTTAACCATATAACCATCATCCTTGTTTGTCTTGTATGGTTTGGATGACTGACCAACAGCTTTTGACACACAGTCAGCAGCTATATGACCAGTTTTGCCACATTTGAAACACTCAGCCTTGGATTTATCAAATGCCTTCTTTTTGCCAGCACCTGAATTTCCTTGCAGCATGTTTCTTCCAAACCTTTTCTTGTTGAACCTTTTGACAAGCATAGCTATCATTTGCTCATCATCTTGTTCAGCAAGATCTGTAGTATCTTCTTCATCTGACACTTCCTCCTTGTCATCATCCTGTTGATCAGGTTGAGTGAACACATCACTCACCTGATTTACAGGCTGTCTCACATTAGCCACAAAGGCTGCACCTCTTTTGGACATATCCAATGCATTTCTCTTTTGTTGCCTTGATTGTTCATCATTCAGTAAGGATCCATACAGATTGACTAGATCCATACTTCTGATAGTACCTGAGTTCCTTAGAATTGTTGAGAAGTAGTTCCACTCTTCAGGTAGAATGTCCAGAAATTTATTCACCAGGGTGAGACTGTCCTTAGTGATCCCAACAGCTTTGAGATCATTCACTAAAGCAGTAAACCTGGTGTAGGTTTCAGTGAGAGTCTCCTTTGGTTTAGCAAAGAAAAGTTCATACTGTCTAACAAGATTGTTGATCCTGTTGTCCAGTGTGATTGTGGGTCCATCATAGACAGTACACAAAGTATCCCACATTTCTTTTGCTGTCTTCATTTTCTCAACCTGTTTGAACACATCATCAGGAAGAGAAATGACCAGATTGTTTCTGGCCTTTGCATCCAGAGCCACCAGTCTCTTGTCTTCATCAGACCATTGAGCTTTAGCTTTCTCAAAGGTCCTGATTTCAGGAGCAGCTCCTTCAACCGCTGGAGTTATGGTAGTAACAGAGGTTGGCACATAGGGACCCTCCATCACTATCTCTGGCAGTTGTACATCCAGATTCTCTAAATAGAGCATCATTCTGCACTTCCAACCAGAGAAGTTTTGATGATTAAATTTTGGAGGTTTGCCCATAGAGCCATTGTCATAGTAAGAAGAATTTGCAGCACTGTTGCCATGGAGACTTGGGAGAATTAGAGACTAGAATGACACCCCTCTAAACTGCTTCTGATACCATTTGCCGGTTCCCGAGATGGTTCCCAAAGTATATAGCTTTAAGCTGTAGAGGGGGGGTGAGATACAACTATTTAAAAACTACACCCTATTTTCTCCAATGTTTGTATGTATATTCAACACTTTGTTAATTACAAACAAGCTGAATGCGGAATAGTTCAATTTGAGATGACAGATCAACAGTATGTTCACTAGTCTAAGGACAAACTCAAACTAGTATACAATGAATACACTCACTAAGAAGCACTCACTGTGTTTACAAGACTTAAGGGAACAGCTTATGTAAAACAGCTTAGACACACAGATACTGATTTACACAGAAGGCTTGCATGCATGAAAATCACACTTGCACGTTCACTCTTGGTTTCAGAACTTAGCTTTCTTCACACTTCTTTCTGTCCTTAGAAGCTTCCTTTTATACTCACTCAGAGGATCTAAGAGAAACATCTTCATTGGATGGAATGAAAAAGGAGAAGTCTTGTTGAAAAGACAACATAACCTTTTCTGCACTTTTCTGAAAAGCAGACTTGTCTTCACATGTGCAGAACTTTTGTCTTTTTACTTTGTCTACTGTTGCATTGCCTTTAACTAATTTAGGAATGTCAACTTTGCGTCTTTCTTCCTTGTAAAGGCCTATTTTGATATAAGAAAAAGGTCTGTCACCCTTTTTCAAATAACCTTTTGTCTTCATGTTACAGAACAGCTTGGGCAGGCTGAGCAGTTCTGTTTTCCACTTTGTCTTCGACTTTGTAAACTGATCTTGTAGTCAAAAAACAATACATGATGACTTGGAAACATATTCCATAAAGTGTTTAGCCTGTTCACAAAGAACAGGTTCTGTTCACAAAGAACAGAACACTTTAAAATTGCCCAAGCTGCTCAACAGTGTAGAGCAGCGTAGACAGTTTATGTCCAGCCTGTTCAGCAGACAGAGCAGCTTGGACAAACTGTCTTAGTTGCAACACATGCAACATATAGAACAGCTTTAGACTGATATTGCAAATCATTTTCAGGTTTCAATAAGGCATATAACAGGCCTTAAATTCAACCTTCAAATACATCAACAGGTTTGATTATAAATCTCCCCCTCAGATGTAGAACAGGTTTGACTGAGGCCTTTTTGTGCCTAACATGTTCGTTAAGAGAAAGGGAGAACACTTCATCTTGGTACAAGTGTACGTTGATGATATCATCTTTGGATCATCAGACGAACAAATGTGCAAGGATTTTGAGAAGGTGATGAAGTCGAAATTCGAGATGAGTGCAATGGGCGAGTTGAATTTCTTTTTGGGGTTGCAAGTTGACCAGAAGAAGGAAGGAATGTTTATCCATCAGACGAAGTATGTCTACGACATATTAGAACGCTTCGGGATGGAAGGGACGAATGACAGCTCATTTCAGCACGCCGATTCAAGTGAATCACAATCTTGGACCGGGTACTGAAAGTGATACCGATGTGGATCCGACGTTATATCGGGCCATGATTGGATCACTTATGTATTTAACTGCTTCAAGACCTGACATCATGTTTGCTGTGTGTATTTGTGCTAGGTTTCAAGCTAATCCGAAAGAGATACACATGAAAGCTGTGAAGCGGATTCTACGATACCTCAAGTCGAAACCGAAGCTGGGACTTTGGTATCACGCGGAGGGAGATCTAGAGTTGGAGGCATTCACAGATTCTGACTCTGGAGGATGCAGCTTGACGCGCAAGTCAACAACTGGAGGTTGTCAATTCCTAGGAGGGAGACTCGTTTCCTGGCAATGCAAGAAACAGACGTCGGTAGCCGTGTCAACGTGCGAGGCCGAGTATGTTGCTGCTCACAGGTTCTGTGGATACAACAACAATTGCGGGATTACGGTTTGGCTTATACTCAAACTCCCATTAGGATAGATAACCAATCTACAATTGCTATAACAAATAATCCAGTTAAACACAGTAAAACAAAGCACATAGACATAAGGCATCATTTTATTCGTGATTGTGCTGAAAAGAACTTAATCAAATTGGTAAAAGTGGCAACGGACGATAATAATGCTGATTTATTTACCAAAGCTTTTGATAAGTCACGGTTTGAATATTTGATTCAACTAAATGGAATGCGCAACCCAGAGTAAATTGACCTTAGTAGAAGTTTTATTTCCTTTTTTAGATGTAGTCTTTCTTTCTTTTTATAGGAAGTTTGCCAAATTAGGATAGTTTCTATTTTTAGTAAGTTAGTAGGTTATATTCTTTTATTGCTATTTCATATGAAAAAAAAAAGAGAAAACCATAAAAAAATTCAAAAAAAAAGAGAATATCAGAAAAGGAGTTAAGTCTTAGATGCATAGGTTCAAAGTGATGAAAATTAGCATAGTCGTTACAAACTCTAAGTGTTTAGGCTTTCACACATAATGCACCTAAAATTCTAAGTGTTATACTTTCTTTTAGTTTGATGTGTTGGTAGGCATAATACACATAGGGAGTCTCAAGGCTAATAAAATATTCACGAAAAAGTCAAATGTGTCACTAACTTAGATGTATGACCAAATCGGTCTTAATTTTATGTACGAGACATACAAACTTTGAGTCTAAATGAGGTATGCAAACTTTCTGGGGATGTATAGCAACATCAAATACATCTTAAAATGGAAAGCATAGAAAAATCATAAGGAATTGAGAGTCAAAAACATGTAACTCTGTTGTACGTAAGTACAGACCTGTTGCCTCTGTTTTGATTCGGGTTAGCAAGATAAGTCGCTTTGTTGTACGTCGGTACAGACCTGTCACCGCTGTCTTGCTAACTTTAAAAATAAACCTTAAGTCAAACTAAGACACTTTGTTGTATGTAAATACAGACCTGTGTCCGATGTTTGTCTTTTAAAGAAAGTTTGCAAATTCCAAAAAGTTAGAATCATTGTCTGTATGCCTTGATCATAAAAGTATGTCTATGTCTGAGTCACGTAAGATAATTTCATGATAAATAAAAATGCCAAGGAATATTCCGAAATGTAGTATGTTTAAAGGGGTAAATACCAACGATCGGCTAAACGAGTATGTCACGCCAAACAATCAAAGGAATCAAAAATTCCTAAGTGTGAAAGTTTAAAAACTGAAAGTGAGTATCTGACACCGCTATCTGATTGAACCTTTCTTTGACTATGCTCGTCAAAAATAATTTGTTAAGTGTTTAGCATAGGTTGTAAATTTTAATAAATGTAGTTTTAGTCTAAGTTAAATTTTGTTCAAAATTTTAGAAATTTTAAAATTTTATTTTTATTTTTATATTATATTATATTATATTATTTTATATAATTTTTAATTTACTTAGGAAAAAGGTCAAAAATTACTAAGGGTGCATTCATAGTTGTTGAATAAAATAAACATTGCGTGAAAATCTTGTGCTTAGGTTAAAAGATTTGGCATAGTTTATTCCGTTACACAATAAGGTTGAAAAGGTTGAAAAAGTTGAATTTATTTCAAAAATTTTCGAAATTTTCAAAGTTTCAAGGTGAATTCGAGTTTAAGCTAAACTCGAAAAATGCAGGGCTCGAATCTGTCAGTAGATTCAAAAATGGCAGTAAACTCGAATCTTGTTGGTATAAATAGGTCCACAGTGATGTTCATTAACTTCACCTGTCTTCGAATTTATATCTTCGAGTTTGTTATCGCGACTTCGAATCTATTCTCGAGTCTACCGTTTTCATACACTTACTATTTGTCGAGCTTCTGTCCGTGTGGGTTCGATACTGCCCGTAGATCTAGGTATAACCAAGTTGATTGTACAAGATTTAGGTCGTATTATACTCCATTTAGGCCAAAATCATTAGATTATGAAGTTTAATTGGTAGAAAGTTTGTTTTTCAAATTTACAAACTTTGAACAGGTGAAAACTCAAATTAACTACCAATATCATTGATTAGAACCTAGTAGGACTAATAGATGTGACTTTCTGAGTCCAAAATGGTTAAAATCATGGATTTTTGTGATGTTTGTGGCCGAATCCTTCGAGTCTGTTCATGGCCTGATTCGAGTTTGTCAGTAAACTCGAATTGGTCATTAAACTCGAATGGTACATTAAACTCGAATACATGTTCTTTCGAATCTGATGATTCGAGTTTTCCATTTTATTTGAATTATTCAATTTAAATTTTAATTAAGCTTGTAGAAATTCTTAAGTGTTGGATTTTGTCCTTATACAAGTTCAAAATAAAACAAATTTGAATTTAAACAAGTTTATCCATTTTTAATAACTCTAATATTTTATTTGATATATTGTGCAGATATGGCGGATAGAGTATTTGTTCCGAAGCATAATATGGTCATTTCCCCTGACCATGCTATCCCTGAAGCGCAGGCTTTCCGCCAGATGGTGGATTTCTTAGTTGAGTCCAGAATCTCATATGCACTATCTCATAACATCCAGATTGTCATTCCCTACGTGCGACAATTCTACGAACATTTGCAAGTCGATTGCACTGTCACTCCGACAGTTCTTAGGACAAGGATTGCTGGTAATCCGTTGGTGTTTTCTGCTGATATTCTTCGTCAAGTGCTTCAATTGGGCACTCAGGAGCAGGAAGATGACCCTATTGATTTCCAATACCAATCAGGCAGGCTGCATTTGCAAGAATGGGCTATAGTTTAGATGTTACTAAGACATCATATATGAAGAGTGGGCTAATTGGACAATGGCGTTATCTCGCGCATGTGTTCATGGTTTGTTTCGCTGCAAAGAAAGCGGGGTTTGATTATATAGTTTCGAAGATCCAATCGGGGATGATCGCGATGGTCTATAATCTAAAGTTTAGTTTTTCAGAGATGTTCTTCTCAGAGTTCGTTCATCAGATTACGGCTCCGGAGCAGCAAAGATTTCTGCTTTACCCTCGCTTTGTGATGATGCTCATCAGGCATTTCTTGCCAAATTTGCCACAGCTTAACGAAATTCAAAGCGTTGCACTTATTGATAAGAGAATATTTGCTGACTGCTCTTCTCACCGAGGAAGGTTAGCTGTCCCAATAGAGAGACCTTTGTTTGGAGCCGTAATTGACCCAAACTTTGTAGCCTCTCAAGATGCCAACTGGGCAGGGGCGGTGGAAGCTCAGCAGAGACAGCCACAGCGTCAACAACAACAAAGGCCTCAGCAGCAGAGAAGACGTCAAAGGCCTTTAGCGAGTCAAATACAGGCAGATAGGCCTTCTACGAGTCAAACTCAAGAGCCACAAGAGGCTGGCCCTTCAACTGCACAACAGGTATCTGTTCCGACAACTGATCAGACATATCAAACGCTGCAAGAGATATGGGCAGCTGGTCCACATGCTAATGAGGAAATAATGGCTGAACTTATTGGAGATTTATTGAAACCACTAGAGGGAGAGCTTGATGTACTTAGGGAAGTCGATGAGTATCAACCTGAGCAAACAGGTAATGACAAGTCATCTTCAGCTACTGAATCTGAAGATATGGAAGAGATAGAAGTTGAAGTTCCAGAGACTGTCACTGAAGAACCATCCATACAAATAGGAACATATGGATCGCGATTAGTGGTGACTGAAGAAGCTACCAGGCGACGAGCATCAAGGGAGTCTGATGACTCTGATTTTGAGGAGGAAGACGTTGCCCCGTTAGTCACAAGGCAAAGGGCAAAATGCCATCGATTTATGCAGGGAGCTACCTCAGCTTCTGCAGCACAGCCAGAAATACCTCAACCTTCACCCGCTCAATCTACCATACCACCACCACCACCACCCGTTGAACCATACATTCCATCTCCAATCATTCCAACCCCCATACAATCCATACCATCCACTTCATCCACCTTCATGGAGAATCAACGGTTTTCTGAGCTGAAGAGCAGAGTTGACTTCCAACACATTCAAATCTTTGGTTTGACAACGGCTCTCAGCGAAATACAAAAGCATAATGACCAACTTGATATCGAGAATGCCGAGCTGAAGAAGGTTGTGGGCAAGGTTCAGGAAGAAAACTTGGAACTTAAAACCTTTGTTGCTGATCAACCGGCTGAGATACGATCGATGCGCTCCCTGATTGAGCATTTATTGCAAAATCTAAAGGCTCAGGGGGAGACAAGCTGCCGGGATCAAGCAGAGCTGCCCAGGGATGAAGATAAGGATGAAGATAATGATGGCAATGATCCCAGCGCGCAAATACATAATGAGCCAGTAGATTTTTCTGCTGCTCAAGATGCTGAAGTTCAGGGGGAGCCAGGTCAATCGGGAGCTGAAGGAGGAGAGACCATTTCATCAAAAGTCTCAGAGTCGGAGATACACGAAATGATCGAAGCGCTAATGGATATCAATGAAGACCCTTTTGACTTTGGATTTGATTTTGAAGACGATATGGATGAGTTAGAAGAAGGAGAATTTGTGCCGGAAGACGTAACAGATTGGAAATCTGATGATGATGTTTGTGTTGATGAAGATGATGAAGCAAATGAGATCATTGTTCAGCAAAACCCCATCACAGATACTTACATAACGGAAGGAAATCATATGATTGACATAGAAGTGGTAAACGCTGCTTTAAATGTTGAATCAGCAAGTGAAGAACCTGACAGAGAACTTACCAATGAAGAGAAAAGAAAACTATGGTTTAGGGCAGAGAAAAGAGAGTTGGAGCTGAAAAAGAAGATACGTGTGCCGGGTACTGGAAAGCTATCAGGAAGTATATTGAGCTGGTTTTTTGATCGGGAATTGCAGCTATTCATTATCAAAAGAAAAGATGGTCTCCAGTATCTCAGGAGAACTCTGAAGGTGTTCAACTCCTTGCCAAAGATTGAAATAAAGGCGTTAGCTTGGAAGGAGCTGATCAACATCGGCAACGACCCTTATGCTGAAATTATCGCAAAGATCATAAGAAAAGAAGGGAGGTCTAGGAAGTTCGAACGGCTCAATCCAAGGGTAGGTAAACGAGTAATGGACCATACTCGAATTGACCCTCTAACTGGTCGCCCGTGGATGAAAATACAATACAAACCAGTTAGATGTCTGAGGAAGGTTCCTCTCAAGCCAATGCCACAGGACGTCATGAAGAATCTAAATTGGTGGTATATGGAAAGTGAGACAGGAGAAGCTGTGATGGAAGACTTTGAAGAAAAAGTGATTCTTAGAGTCTACGATCCCCTTCACCTTGTAAACCTTTCTAAAGATGACCTTCAAGTGCTTCATTCTCATAGAATCTCAAGCGACACTCATATGGATAGTGAGGCTAGGAAATATGAAAATGTAGTTAAAGTGTGTATCGAGAAAGGTTTGTATGCTGGCAGCAGTTTGAATAAATAAACAAAGTACTTAATCAAATGTGTGAATTGTTAGAAGCTATCGTCAAGGGGGAGTCTGTTGGTACACCCTGTGTGACGATAGCAGTCTAAGTGATCTAACATTTTGGTTCAAGTTATATTCAAAGAATTGGGTATTAACGAATGTTTGATATATATGTTTATGTATGTTTGGTAGTTATTGAATGTATGTTTGAACTTGATGTAATGTATTACAAGAAGTTCAAACATAAAGATCAAAGATAAAATCAAACATAAGTTAAAAACATAAGTTTCAAATATGTGAAAGTCGAATTTAGATTAAACTCGAATTCACTAGTAAATTAGATTCGAATCTATGACAGATTCGAATATAATCCTTGAGGCAGATTCGAGAATGTCAAGGGGACAAACTCGAATGGGCCTTGGGCCTGATTCGAGTTTGGCCCATGACAAACTCGAATGAGCCTTTATAATTAGGGATAGACTCGAATCATTAGTAGACTTTTGCAGAATTCGTGAGGGATTAAGCAAATAGGCGATCTCGAGTTTATCAGCTAATTGAGTGTTCTTTCGGAGAGAATCATCTAGTAGGTGCGTTCGTGTTCGTCCGTACAGCTTGTTGATAGTCTCCGTGTTCCGAGTGAGAGTTGTTTCCGTCAACCCGTTAACGAGGATTCCGCACTCGTTGACGGTCTCGCGTCTAGATAGATTTGTAGTGGTTAGACCTTACAGAATATAAATGAGAAGCTTCCAAGGAAAGAGAAAGTAACTGAGATATTCACAAATAGAGAACGTGAGTGCAAAACAAAGTGTGTTTTTCATGCATGTATGTTCTGTTCAACTTGAGTGAATTAGCGAAGTGTGGCTAAGCTGTTCAGTTTCAAAAGCTATTCAATCTGTGTCTTGTGTGTAAACAGTGAGTGTATCTTAGTGAGTCACTTCATTGTAACTAGTTTGAGTGTGTCTTAGATTAGTCAAAGTCTGTTGTTTGTTTCTGTCATCTCTGTTTGGATCTTTCTGCAATCTAAGCCTGTTTGTAATTTTAACAAGTGTTAATATATACTTACAAGCATTGAGAAAAATATGTGTGATTAAGGATTAATTGTATTCACCCCCTCTACGGTTTATCAAAGTATACTTGGGAAACCTTTTGGCACCTACACGTTTTTATTTTAAACTTCTATATTTTAAAAGCCTAATTACACAATTGATCCATACATTGATTTAATTTGATAAATGTCAACTTTATTTTTTGAATTCGTTTCACTTTTGATCAATTGTTGCACTCTATGTAAATATATAAACAAATAAACACGCACACACACAATTTTTTATATATTTTCTCCCTAAAATGTTTGAGTATTTTTAATAATAATAAATATATTATTATTTTTTATAGATATTTTATTCAACTAAAGATTATATTTTTGGGGATCTACATATTTCTGTAGAAATTAATAACTAAATCTAAATGTATCAATTTAACAAAATAATTAAATAATAACATTTATAACATTTTATATTTTATTAATATATAAGCTTCATATATATCGATTTAACTTGATGTATATATGTCTCATTATATTATACGTTGTGATTTCATTTGTGGTTAAATCAAAATAAATTAAGTTTATATATTTTGTTAAACCAAAAATTAACGATCTTCATTAAAAAAGTAAATTTATATATTTTTTAAAATCAGATTTGTAAGTCTATCAATAAGAAAATGTTTTATGGATCTATAACAAAGATATTTTTTTAATTATAACGTTTAGATTTATAACGTTGTATATATATATATATATATATATATATATATATATATATATATATATATATATATATATATATAATATTATAATATATTTTAGATCTCTGAATTAAATATATAACGTTCGATTTAATTATTTTTTGAAGTTTGTACGTTTAGATTTAATTCTAAATAAATGAAATATGTCATTTTGACATTTTCATAAAAAAATAATTTTTAGTTTAACAAAGTATATAAACATGATAATATATTATAATTCTAAAAATACTTTAATACTTTTAGGAACTAATTATATAAGATTAAATATATAAATATTTACTGCATACTATGAAAAAAATTGATCAAAAGTGAAACAAATTAAAAATCATGAAATTAACATTTTTAAAAAGGGAAAATCATGTAAAAAACCAACGGACTTTTAGTATTTTCCGAATAAGCCATTATACAAAAAAAGCTTCCACAAAAGTCCTTCAACTTAAAATTGTGTTCGTAAAAAATTATTACACATAAAATGTTTTCATAAATGTCCTTTAACTTAACAAAATCTTATGAAAAACTTTTGAAAATTTCTTAAAAAATCTCATAAACAACACAATTCGTAAAAAGTTTCAAGTTGAAAGACTTTTATGGAAACATTTTTGGTACAGGAACATAATCAGAAAATATTAAAAGCACGTTGGTTTTTGTATAATTTTCCCTTCTAAAAAATGATTAAATTAGATCATTTTAAGGACTAATTATGTAATTTAGACTTTTTAAAATGTAGAAATTGAAAATAATAGAGAGAGAGATAAAGAACAATAAATAATTATTTTAAAAAGTACCATCATTTAGTATATAAATTTAACAGTACAAATATTTGGTAAATAAATTTTGAAATCACTATGCATTTGAAAATAACTCTTTAACTCACCACATGTCAAAACTTCAATCTGTCACATGTCATTACTAAAATTAAATTTGAATTAAAATCAAATCCAACTCAGTCTATTATAATCTAATCTAATTTTTCTAATATATAATTAACTAAAATCGAATAAACTCAATTTTATTATTATTATTTCATGTGTTTTATAAATATTATTCTTAATTTTTTTTTAAAATTCAACCCATGTGATCCATAGGTATATAACCTAGTATCAATATTATAGATACTATTTTTTTTACAAATCTTGCGACATTTCCTTAGGAATGGAAGCACCAACAGTATTGTATGAAAATAACTGAGCATGTATTGCACATTTAAAGGAAGGATATATCAAAGGTGATCGGACCAAGCATATCATACCAAAGTTCTTTTACACTCATGACTTGCAAAAGAATGGTGATATTACTATTCATCAAATTCGCTCGAGCGAGAACTTAGATGACTTATTTACCAAGTCACTTCCTACCTTAACGTTTAGAAAATTGATGCATGACATTGGGCTACGTCATCTTAAAGAGATCAAGTAATGTAGCCATCAGGGGGAGAAATATGGGTTGCACTCTTTTTTCCTTGGCCATGGTTTTTCCCAATGCGTTTTCCTGGCAAGGTTTTTAATGAGGCAACATCTATAAGTGTATTAAAATGATCATGTACTCTTTTTCCTTCACTAGGTTTTTGTCCCACGAGGTTTTTTTCTAAGAAGGTTTTAACGAGACATGTTTGTCGAAATCATGGATAGCCAAGGGGGAGTGTTATAATTAAATGGCTATCCATAACTCCCAACCTTTCATATTATCAACCTTTGGTTTTTTTTTTGTAATAGTTATAATCATTGTAAGATGCCTATAAATAGTTGGCATGCAACATCCAAAGTGATATTGGAATAGTTTAGGTCCCAAAAGGTTTCCCTAGTGTATTGTTCTAAGCTGTAGAGGGGGGGGGGGGGGTGGATGAATACAGTAATTTAAAACTCAACACTCTTTTCTCAATGTTTGTGTATATTATCAACAAGTGTTAATTACAAACAAGCTTGACTGCGGAAAGGTTCAAGCGGAGATGACAGATACAACAGATGCTTCAACTAATCTAAGACACACTCAGACCAGATACAATGACTACACTCACTTAGATGCACTCACTGATTTTACAAGACACAGATGGACAGCTTGAGTATGAACAACTTAGACACACAACTGTTATATTCAAGCAAACTTGCATGCATGAAAAAAAACACTTTAATGCACGATCTGATTTCTCACTCTTGGATTTCTCACAATCCTTAGAAGCTTCCTTTTATACTCTCACTGAGAATCTCAGTGAAGCTTCTTCATTGGACAATGATAAAGTGGGATGTCTTTCCCAAAAGATAAAACACCTTTTCTGCACATGTTGATAAAGCAGAGTTGTCATCATGTGGCAGAATCTTTGTCTTTTTTCTTTTTGTCACCGTTGCATAAGGCTTTAACCAAAAGATGAATGTCAACTTTGCATCTTTCTTCTTTTGTTTAGGCCATTTTGCTATAAGAAAAGGGCTGTCACCCTTTTCAGATATCCGTTTGTCTTCATGTGACAGAACAACGTAGGCAGGCTTTTGCAGTTACTGTTTTCCACTTTGTCTTGGACTTGTAAACTGATCTTGTAGCCAAAAATAATACATGACGACTTGGAAACATATTCCATAAAGTGTTTAGCCTGTTCACAAAGAACTAAACACTTAGAATCTGTCCAAGCTGCTCAACAGAACAGAGCAGTGTAGACAGATTATGTCCAGCCTGTTCAGCAGATAGAACAGCTTGGACAATCTGCCTTTGTTGCAACGAATGCAACAGGGTAAACAGCTTTGGCTGATATTACAAATCACTTTTCAGGTTTCATTAAGGCATAAACAGGCCTTAAATTTTACCTTCAAGTGCATCAAACAGGTTTGATTAAAAATCTCCCCCTAAGATGTAGAGTAGGTTTGACTGAGACCTTTTTGTGCCTAACAAATAGAATTCTCCTTCTTATATTGCAAAATATATTAGTGTTTATGATTTGATTATATTATTAATTACAACACGTTATCAGCATGAGGCTCTTTGAAGATCATCATTGGATTCTACACATACAATTAGTGAAGGTACATTTCGTTTAAATATTAAACTTGCATCATATCTAAACACTATACGTGTGACATGCAGTCTGAAGATATGCATGTGTATGATTACTTTAAGAAACAAATACACGTACTAAATTTAAGAATTTTTTTGTCACTTAATAGCATTAGCACTATGTCAGATTTGCTTTTCAACCAAAGACACCCATTACTTGTTATATGTTAATGCATAATCACAAGTTTCTATTCCCTTAACTAGACATGTTTTCTACTTATCATGATTAGATATAATATATATCTATATATTTGCTATGTCTATATAATACTTACGTTATAATTTAATGACCAAGACTAACTGATTTGAATTTATCAGAGTATAAATCAACAATCTTGCTTTGAATCAAAGTTTAATTAAGAAGTTTGCGGAATAACACTTAATTATTTTAACAAAAGCTTTTAGAACTCATGACAGATAGACATAAATAATAAATCAAAATTGCTTGTATTGCTGACTTCAATGATTACAATCACCTCTAATATGTTTGATTAGACGAAGAACACAAACTGTTCTTAGGGTTTTACAACCTTAGAGGCTTATGAAAACTCAAACAAAAAGCAATTACAATCTTGAATATGCAGAAAAACTCCTATACAATAGAAAGACCTATTCTATGTATTTATATTGCTTCTTGATTTGTTTCCTTGAAGGACTATGACTTCTCTGATAGTAGATATGCTGAAATCTTCGTGTAGATATCTTTTCCTGAATATCAGCACTTTCTGTTTGTAAGACTGTTGAGCAGCTTGAATCACTTGACAGCTTGAACAGAGCAGCTTGAGTAGATCTACTCTGGCAGCTTGAACTTTTACACTAACAGCTCGAGATTCTTCAACTAACAGCATGAACTTTGTATTTACATAGAAATTCTACTAACAGTTTGAGAAGACTAACTAACAGCTTGAACTACTTAGAATATTTCCCAACAATCTCCCCCTAACTTAAATTCTTTACACAAGACTTTAAGTTCTATACAAATAAGGAAATAAACAAGTAAACTGTTATTTACAAACCAAGGCTTTCAAAAACTTACAACTGTGCAAGTTTCTGATTGACAGCCTTCAAAAACTCTTTCTTCATATCTTCTCTATCACAAGATAACTTAACAGATCTCTTCTGAAGTAACATAGCTTTTGGTAGATCATAGAATTCAAAATTGAAGAACATACCAGATCCATCTGTAAATTTTATTCTGTAAGTCTTTGATTTGACAAACAGATCAACTTGCTTGATCTTCAATCCCTTTGCATTTGCATTCTCTATATCTTCCCTTATAGACTCAGGTTCAACAATGCTCTTCAAATCTTTGATAGCTTGCTTTACTTGTGGTAGAGCCGATCTTACTTGTGTTACAGACCCAACATTGTGCATTCTTTTGAGCTCATCTCTGGTCATCCTTTGAGCCATATGCATGATGCTGTTGTACTCTTCTTCTGGACCAGATTCCCTTCTTACTACAAACTGAAATCTTAAGTCAATGTTGTCCATTGACTTAGCATACCAATAATTAATAAGAGGTTTTGTAAAGTCATGTTGGTCTATCAATTTCTCTATCTCCATCACCTTTTGCAGTTGATGCTCAAACAACACCCTTTTAACCTGATCCAGCTTTGCTTGTGACATTGACTCTGATTCAGGAATAGAAGCAGCAGCTTGAACAGAAGGAACAGGGGCACTGTCAGCAGTTTGAACATCACTTGTACCAGTTTGAACTGGTTCTTCGGAGACTTTGGCTTTCTTTCGTTTGTCCATCTCTTTGTCATGGATATCTTGTAGCCTTTCTGTGCTCATGGACTGAGCCATTTTCTTTGGAATACCTGCTGCAAAGGCAAAATTAATTAGAAATCTTCTATGCTCAGCCTTAGAATGCCCTGTTGGCATCTTCCTCTTTCTTTCCCCTTGTTTGACCACAAACCCTCTCAGGTAATCACCTAAGGTTTCATCATCTTCCATTGGGGACTGGGTTTGCTGGACTAACTCTTGATCTTGTTCTTCTGCTAATTTTCTGGCAATCTCAGCATCAAAAGCAATCTGGGCTTCTCTGGTAGAAAATTTGTGCGTTGGATACTCAATAAGAATACCCTTGCCCTTATCTTTTGTAGCAGAAGATGTTGCTTGGACTGAACTGCTAGGAGCCTGAGTTGTTTCTCTTATTAGAACTCCAGTTGGTCTTGTAGGGGCAGCTTGAGTTTCTAGGCTAACAGCTTGAGAAGCTGTTGGGACTGCTAGCCTAGATTGTTGAACTGTTGGAGCTGCTTGGACTGATTCTGTTGGAGTTGCTTGGACTGATTCAGGGAGTTGGATCTCCTGATTCTCCCCCTTTTTGGAAGCATTGGTTTGGTCAGAAGGACCTACAACCGTTGCCAATCGGGTTCGAATCATGTGCTCTAATTGTATGATTTTATTTCCACAGAGGGTGAACCCTTTATGAAGATAATCCATTCATTGATTCTGAGCAGCTTCTGTCTGTCTGAGTGCAGTAAGTTGTGCTTCCTGTGCAACAATGATGGACTTTTGGTATTCCAACATTGCTACAACAGGTTGCAGCTTAGGATCCGTTAATAACATAAGTTGCAGACTAGCCTCAAGATCAGCAAACGAAGCTGGTGCTTGTGATCTGTCACTAGCATGAATTCCAGAAGTGAAAACCTCTGGGCCCCTCTGTTCTTGGTACTGGGGACTTCCAGATGGTGCTTGCGCACCTTCTGTTGCCATGGGTGTGGTCTTAGTAATGTTGGCACTGTCCTGTGCCTCTTGTGTAGAAGCAGCAGTAGTGTCAGCCACAAAACCCATATGAACAGTCTCTTGTGAGATGTTCACCTCCTGATTGACGATGGGAGTTTCCTCAATGGGTACCCTTTGGATATGCTGTGCAGAAGTATCCTCCTGCACAGGGTTATTTGGCTCTTGTATGAGGACTAAGGGGGAAGGAGCTCCTGGTCCTCCTTTCCTTTTATATAGATACTTAAGTGGGGATATTGGCTAAACAATAGGAACAGAAGGCATTTGTGTATCATGAGGAGTGGGTGGGGGTCCTGGGGGTGAAGCAGTAGTGTTAGGCTGAGCCTGCTCAGGACCCTCTCCTCTGTTTCTTGGAATGATGTTCATCATTGCAGAAGGCAATGGAGCATCTATACTAAAAAAATTGGCACTTGGCTTTAAAAGCCTTTTAATAGAAGATAGTGAGTGCCTATGGAAAACATGTATCCTCTTATGTGTATGGATGGAAAGTTGTGCAAGTTTTTGCAATTATCTCTGCCAAAAATTTAGGATACATCAAAAATTTCCCATTCTTTAGGGAATGATGCCTTAACATCTCCTGAAAAATCATATTTGAAAAATTGAACTGTTGGCCTGTTGAAAAGCACACTAAGGCAGTGGCAATATTTGAGGAAAATTCTGACCAACCAGTTCTTTTAGGGCTAATACACTGCTGAATAATATGCACAAGATATTTCCATTTAGGTGAAAAGTGTGCTTTAAAGAAAGTAAAAGAATCAGCAGGACCCCTATATCCAATATCAGAAAGACCAGTATGTAATGCATTAAGGGATAGGTTTGTTATACCTGAGGCATCTTGAAGATGCAGATGATGTCGAATGGATTCCTCAGTTACTGTGATGGGAGTGCCATCAATTTTGGATATTAGAGAAGGAACTCCATTGATGGTTTGTACAGAAGCACGGTTCCAGAATTGCTCAATATGAGAGATGTATATGGTGGGATTGATATTGAGGGCATGATGGATATGGGAGTGTCTAAGAAAGTCCATCATGTCATGGAACGGTTGAAGCTCAGAGTGCTTTAGAGAGTAGGGTAGGCAGTTGTGTTCCTTGACAAACTCCATGGAAGATTAAACGGAGATTTGAGGGTTTCAAAGAAGAGTGTGTGAATCGTTCAGAGAGAAAAGAAGGCCGTGGTATGTGATTATGTAACTGGTAGTTACAACTGAACGAAACTGGGACCTTTTAAAGGTTTCGAAAAGGTTGGGTCCCGCGCACACATTTAAGAAATTACCTAAATACCCTGCACACTTTGACAGATCAAGTGAAATAACTAGCAGCTCGAGAAAATGAACTAGCAGCTTGAGAAAATACTCAAGCTGTTAGTTGGGAATTAAGCATCTTTTAATAAAACAGTGACTCCCCCTTAAATAAGCATATGAATTAGATAATGATGAAAATAAAATAATCTATGTTTACCATACCAATATTTGATACCAGAAAAGTGCACCTTCCCACATCAAAAGGTTTTGTAAATAGATCTGCTAACTGATCATCAGTATGAATTTTGGTAACTTGGATTAATTTCTTCTCATTACAATCCCTTATAAAGTGAAATCTGATTTCTATATGCTTGGTTTTTGGAAATTTCACTGGATTTTGCACAATGCTGATTGCACTTGAATTGTCAATGTAGATAGGAGTGGATAAGAAGTTCATACCATAGTCTCTCAATTGATTTTGAATCCACATTACCTGGGAGCAACAGCTTGCAGCTGCTACATATTCTGCTTCAGTGGATGAGGTGGAAACAGTTGTTTGCTTTTTGCATTGCCAAGAGACAAGTCTTGCTCCTAAGTATTGACATCCACCAGTTGTGGATTTTCTGTCAATGTTGCATCCTCCATAGTCACTGTTAGAGTAGGCTGTTAATGTAAGAGGAGAGTCTTTAGGATACCAGAGGCCTAAATGAGGTTGGCCTTTTAGATATCTAAAGATTCTCTTAACAGCAACCAGATGGGAATCCTTTGGTGAACATTGAAACCTTGCACAGACACAGACAGCAAACATAATATCAGGTCTAGAAGATGTTAGATACATAAGTGATCCTATAAGAGATCTGTATAAATGAATATCCACATCTATTCCATCTTTGTCTGTATGAAGCTGCTTGTGAGGATCCATAGGAGTACTTGCAGCTTTGGTATCTTGGTACCCAAACTTTTCCAGTATGTCTTTAACATACTTTGATTGACTTATGAAGAGACCAGTGGGCTTCTGCTTGACCTGCAATCCTTGAAAGATATTGAATAATCCCATTGAACTCATTTAAAACTTTTTGTGCATTAATGCCTCAAACTCTTTGCACAAACAATCATTTGTTGAGGCAAAGATGATGTCATCAACATAGATTTGTACAAGCAGAGTCTCGGCTTTGATGGACTTTGTGAAGAGTGTTTTGTCCAGTGTGCCTCTCTTGAACCCATTTTGTAGAAGGTATGAGGACAGAGTGTCATACCATGCTCTGGGGGCTTGATGGAGACCATAGAGAGCCTTGTCTAACTTGTAGACTCTGTCTGGATACTTGTAGTCCTCAAAACCAGGAGGCTGACATACATAGACCTCCTATTCAATTGTCCCATATAGAAAAGCAGACTTCACATCCATTTGATACACTTTAAAACCTTTGAAGCTTGCATAGGCCAAAAATAGTCTGATGGCTTCAATTCTTGCCACTGGAGCAAGTACATCATCATAATTCTCATTTGGAGTTGCCTCCAAATGCAACAAATCCTCTATCAAAGCCTTTGAAATTTAACAAGCACTCAGAATTGCCTGTCATGTGCCTAGAGCATCCACTATCCAAATGCCATCTTGTTTTATGAGGTGACCTGTGGTTGCCCTGAACAAATAAAAGCTTAGTTAGTAGTGGAGTAAACCCAAACCAAATTGGTTTTGGGTTGGCCTTGTGCATTGACATAACTAAATACTGTTTTTGATTTCTTATATTTAGTGAGATCTACTGATGGAGTCTTTGGAGAGTATTTAGTGATTATATGAGGTATCCAGGTATTTTGATCATCTTTTCTTTTAACAGTCTCAGATGATTCATTAACAGTTCCAGATTGATGCTTAGCAGTTTGACCTGTGTTTGTAGTGCTAACAGCTTCAGAATTTGCACTAACAGCTTCAGAATGTGCACTAACAGCTTCAGAATTTGACTTAGCAGTCTGCTCTTTTGCATCAGCAGTTTGATCTGAAGATTTGTCCTTGACACACCATATTTGTTTAAAACTTAATTTAGGTTTTGCCAAAACTTGTTTTTGGTGTGTGGACTGTTTTTTATTAACTTTTGAAAGCCTGTGATCAACTGTTTTCTTTGGAACTGATGTAGCAGAAGGTTTGACCTTTGAATTTTTTACATGAGTAGGACTTGATTTTTTATGAATCACAGTCTGTTTTGCAACAGCTGGTTTATAAAAACAATCCTTGGCCAAGTGATTCTTCCTTCCACAGTGAAAACACCTTTTGACTGTTTGAATTTGAGAACCAGTTTTATTTGACAATTTCTGGTTCTTGTTCCTCTGATTTCCCCTTACCTACTGTTGTTTGGGAAACTTTTGAACACCATGCTTTTGACATGTGCAGACTGGAACATCACCCCTTTTACTATTCTTTGAGGAAGATGCAGTGTTACAGTTAGAATGTACAGAATCTATTTTGAATCTGATCTCCTTTAGATTCAGGACTGTTATCAAGGATAGGATCTACAGTAGTCATAGACTCATCTAATGGTTCATTGACAAGCCTGTCAGCAACTTCACTCATTGGATGGATGTATTTGTTGTTGTATGGAGGTGGAGTAGCTCTGTAGCCTATGCCTTCTTTGGGATGAACCTGAGATTTTACCCTATCTTTAAATTGGACTTCCATTAGGTGTTCCAGCTTTTAATTAGCCAATTTGAAATTACCTAGATCTATATTAACAGATTCTAGTTTCTTATTAGCCTCAAACACCTTTTGTGCAGTCTCTTCTACCTTTTTATTTAGGGATTCTATTTTCTTATTTAGCTCCTTTTTCTCCCACTCATGATATGTTTTATCATGTCTCATTTGAATCTCATTATCCTTATAGTCATTGATCTGTTTTTCAAGATCTTCTATGGCTTGCATGTATTCATATCTCCTTTCTTCCATCTTAGCTAGAGTTTTGCACATGCTCTCATTATGATCTCTGTATCTTTTAACCATATTTTTGCATGATTGAGAGCAAAGTTTTGAATTTACCTCAGATGGCAGTTCAGTTGAGGAGACATTTGATGTTTCTGCCATCAGAGCTTGATTTTGAAATTCTTCCTCTGTCTGATCACTCCAATCAAAAACATTGTCTTCTTGAGAGACAAGTGCTTGTGATGATGAAGGCTGATTAGTCTGCTGAGACCTTGATGATTGTTGACTTTGAGATCTGCATTCTCTGACAAAGAGGCCAAGCTTATGACATTTATAACACTCAACTTTTGACTTATCAAAAGCTGGTTTGCCTTCTGTTCTGGCTTGAAAGTTGGTCCTGCCAGTTCTTTTAAGAAACCTTTTGGCTCTCATGGTCAGCATTGCATGTTGCCACTTCAAATCCATCTCTTCAAGATCATCTGGATGAATCTGTTCTAGATCTTCAGCATTCAGAGCAAACAGTCCATCATTGGCAACAAAAGCCTCATAGTGAGCTTCAGTAGAGTTGCCATCACCACCTGAAAAGGAATCACTGCCATTAGATTTTTCAGATGACAGAAGTGCAGTATTGTGATTATAAGAAAGAGATTTGTTTTTAGTATCAATCTCAGTCTCAAACACTCTAAGACTGTTGTACAGATCATCCAGTTCTATTTCATCAAGAGTGTCTTTTGTTCTCCATTGTGCAGCATAAACTGTCCATTCTTCTCCAAGAGATCTGAGAAACTTTCTGTTGACCTCATCTTGATCCAGGCTGACCTTTGCACTTTCCAGTTCACTTATCAGTTTGTTGAACCTGTCAAAGATTTGAGTAAGGTTTTCATTCTTGCCACCAGAAAAGTTCTCATACTGCTGTTTCAAAAGATCCTTTTGATTTCTCTTGGTACTTGCATTACCAGCAAATCTTTTCTCTAAAGCATTCTAAAGAGAATGAGCAGTATAAAACTTTTTGAACTGATGTTGATAAGCATTAGGAATGGCTATTTGTAAAAGTGTAAGAGCTTTCACTTCATTCATTCTAGCCTTTCTTTCAAGTTCAGTTTTTGGAGGAGTTTTGACTGGTTTTCCCTCATCATCAAGTTCTGGATCAACTACAGGAGGAAATTCAACAGCTTCCCATATGGCATAATCAATGAATTGAATATGTTGTTGAATCCTGAGTTTCCACATCTCAAAGTCAGTGGGCTTGAGCATAGGCACTTTGAGTCCTTGCCCAGATCCACTGCTGCTATTATCAAATTCCATTGCAAAAGATTAAAAGTTTAAATAAAAAGCTTTCGACTTTGAAAAACAAAGAACAACCTGGCTTTGATACCACTTGTCAGGATCTAAAATTAAATAACCAAGACTAACTGATTTGAATTTATCAGAGTATAAATCAACAATCTCGCTTTGAATCAAAGTTTAATTAAGAAGTTTGCGGAATAACACTTAATTATTTTAACAAAAGCTTTTAGAACTCATGACAGATAGACATAAATAAGTAAATCAAAATTGCTTGTATTGCTGACTTCAATGATTACAATCACCTCTAATATGTTTGATTAGACGAAGAACACAAACTGTTCTTAGGGTTTTACAACCTTAGAGGCTTATAAAAACTCAAACAAAAAGCAATTACAATCTTGAATATGCAGAAAAACTCCTATACAATAGAAAGACCTATTCTATGTATTTATATTGCTTCTTGATTTGTTTCCTTGAAGGACTATGACTTCTCTGATAGTAGATATGCTGGAATCTTCGTGTAGATATCTTTTCCTGAATATCAGCACTTTCTGTTTGTAAGACTGTTGAGCAGCTTGAATCACTTGACAGCTTGAACAGAGCAGCTTGAGTAGATCTACTCTGGCAGCTTGAACTTTTACACTAACAGCTCGAGATTCTTCAACTAACAGCATGAACTTTGTATTTACATAGAAATTCTACTAACAGTTTGAGAAGACTAACTAACAGCATGAACTTTGTATTATATAAACCATCATGCAACCGAAGTTTAATTAAATGAGTTTGTCCTGTGCAGTATTGCCATACGTAATACCGTGTGTTGAATATATATGCACCCGCTGTTAGCCGAACTTAACTAACCTGAATGGGGGACATGACTCCCGACAGATCTATCCACAATATATTCGCGCTTGCAAATAAATGCAATTAACGGTTTATGATTTGAGGGCTGATGGATCCACATGTGTAATACATATAAGAAATAAATAGTTTTGGTGTCCATATGAAAATAGTGCATGTATTTCCGCCCCAATAGATAGTGAAAATAGGGGCTATGAAGACTCACCACATGTCGATGGCAAAATGATTGTAAAAACGACGATTTTCGTTGTTGATGAGTGATGACACCGGACGCGTTTAACCGAGTCATAAATGATATAAGTGATTTAATAACTCCCATATATGATAATATGTATGTATAAATGTTGTTATGTTTTAAATCACCCAACATTAGAAGTTTATAAATAAAACCCACTTAAAACGTCAAGTTTATATATATATATATATATATATATATAATTTTTCAGCTTTTTCGAAGGTTTTTCGACCTACTTTGAGGCTGTTTTTGACCAAGCTCCAAAATGTTTTAGGCTTTGGTTTTCTTGGACATTAAACTAATATATACAAAGAATTTTTAAAGTCAAGAACGGTCATTTTTCGAGATGTTTAGGTTGGGAAAAAAACTTGTTGAAAACCCTATGTTGGCCATTATTGAGCTGTCAAACTTTCGGTTTCCGAAATAATTTCTGGGGGTCTTAAACTCCAAAATAAATTATGAAAACTTCCAGATTTTTAGTTAAGACATAGATCTAACTTTTGAGTGAATAATCAACTCATTTCGTTAAGTTATGAATTAGTTATGATTTTCCAAAGTCGATGCAAATTTTCTGCCGAAAATCTGTAGTTTATAAACTTGAAATTACTAGTGATTCTTGTTGTTTATTCAAAGGCTACTTCTATAAAAGTTATAAAACATATATATATCACTTGTTTTTCATAATATTTACACTTTCGTGATGTGTTTATATATTTATAAACATATTTGAAGAAAACAACTTAAAACAAAAACTAAAGATTTATAAACTTGAGTATTTATGAAACTTGTTGTTGTTGGTGATTATATATATTATGCAAGACTTCTATAAATATAAATACAAGATATAATAGGTTAGTATGTACTTACTTTGATGTATTTAGAGTATGAAATGGAGAAGAAGTTGAAATCCTTTGAAGATTGCACCAAGAATTCTTGCAAAAATGAAGAACATTTGAAAGGAGATGTAGTGTGCATTTTGTGTGTGTGTGGCCGGATCAAGAGAGAAGAGAGAAGAGTGATTTTTATCTTTCAAATGTGTGATTAATGAAGGAGGATTGATCCTCAGCCATGTTTCGAACCTCTTCTCAACTAACTTTGTGTGGGGAAAATATTACTGATGAATACATGTTAGAAAAAATATTTTGCACTTTTCATGCCTCAAATTTGGTCTTGCAATAACAATATTGCGAAAGGGGCTTTATAAAACACGGTGACTTAATTTCATGTTTGCTTATGGCTGAACAAAATAATGAACACCTAATGAATAACCATGACGTCCGTACAACGGGTAGTGCCCAATTCCCAGAAGCGACTGTGGAAACATCTAATGATCATGGTGGTGGTCGTGGTCGCGACTATGGTTGTGGTCGTGGTCATAACTTTTGTCGTGGTCGAGGAAATTCTTATGTTTCTAGTTTAAAAGCACTCATGGTCATAAAAATGGCAAGACAATGGAAAAAAGTATAAGAATGAAAGACGTGAACAAGCAGAAGGCTTCATGGCAAATACATGTTATCGTTGTGTAAGTGAAGATCATTAGTCATGTACCTGTCGTACGCTAAGCATCTAATAGATCTCTACCAACAATCCCTCAAGACCAAAGGAAAGGGAATAGAAGAAAATTTAGTTGTTGATCATGGCAAACTTGATAACACTGGTGTTTCTGAGGCACATGCTAGCATAACTCATTTGGATGTTGGTGATTTTCTTATAAATGAGTGATTGATATATGTCTCTAATTTAAAGTGATTTTTTTTATTTTGCAAGTTTTTACTTTAATAGTCTATGAAACATTTGAATAATATTTTGCAAAAACACATCTCCTATTTGGTTTGATTCTTATTCTTATTTGGTTTTGTAATTTTTTATTCATATATGGAATATGTTAATAATTATTATTTCAATAATATTTTAGAGAATGTGGATTACAAGGTTCAAATGGGTATTGATGAGGAAGATTTATGTCTAGTGGATAGTGCAACCACACACACAATTCTCAAGAAAAAGAAATATTTCTCTAGTTAATCATACATGAATCAAATGTGAGTACTATAACTGGTAATGCAAAGTTGATTGAGGGCTCCGGAAGAGAAGATAGATTACTACCTGGAAGAAAACATATTAGAATTGATAATTCACCATTTTTGTCCAAGTCTCAAAGGAATTTACTAAGTTTTAAAGATATTCGTCGAAATAGATATCATATTGAGACTAGTGAAAAACATACAGAATACCTTCACATTACAAATATAATATTGGGTAAAAAGCAAGTGCTTGAGAGATTACCTGCATTACCATATGGGTTGTACTTCACCAAGATTGATTCTATCGAATCGCATACCGTCATAAACTGTGAGTTCATGGACCGTGAGAATTTTATAATTTGGCATGACCGGTTAGGCCATCCCAGTTTTATAACGATGCGAAAGATTATCGACAAATCATGTGGACATTCTTTGAAGAACCGAAAGATTCTTCAGTCTAATGATTTTACGTGTGTTGCTTGCTCTCAAGGGAATTTAATCATTCGTCCATCACCAGCTAAAGTTGGGACTGAATCCCTTATGTTTCTAGAGAGAATACACGGGGATATATGTGGGCCGATACATCCTTCTTGTGGACCATTTAGATACTTTATGGTGTTAATAGATGCATTAACTAGATGGTAACATGTGTGCCTATTAGCTACTCGTAACCTGGAATTTGCGAGATTACTAGCTCAACTAATAAGATTGAGAGCACACTTTCCAGATTATCCAATGAAGAAAATTTTTCTTGACAACGCTGGTGAATTTACTTTACATGCATTTAATGATTATGGTATGTTTATTGAGATAAATGTGGAACATCCTGTACCTCATGTTCACACACAAAACGGTCTTGCTGAATCTTTTATTAAACGGTTGCAGGTAATAGCAAGACCGATGTTAATGAGAGTAAAACTCTCAATTTCAACATGGGGACATGCAATTTTGCATGCATCAACTTTAATTCGCATAAGCCCAACAAATTATCATGTTTCTTCCCCATGAGAATTGGTTTTTGGTCAGGAATCAAATATATCCCATCTAAGAATTTTTGGTTGTGCGGTTTTTGTTCCAATTGCGCCACCACAACACCCAAAGATGGAACCTCAAAGAAGGTTGGGAATATATGTTCGGTATGAGTCCCCATCGATATTTAATTATTGGGAACCTTCGACGGGAGATTTATTTACGGCTCAATTCGCTGATTGTCATTTTGATGAACCAGTAATCCCAACATTAGGGGGAGATAATAAACAATTGGGAAATGAAACATGTTGGAATGATTTATCATTATCTCATCTTGATTCTCGCACCAAATAAAGTGAACTTGAAGTTCAAAGAATAATTCATTTACCAGGTTTAGCAAACCAATTACCAGACGCTTTCACTGACCCAAAGAAAGTGACCAAATCATATATCCAAGCTATTAATGCTCCAGCAAGGATTGATGTTCCAGAAGGGAAATCTATTAGTGCTAGCGAGTCTACGACACACATGAAACGTGGTAGACCGATCGGTTCAAATGATAAAAATCCTCGAAAGAAAAAAAGGAGAAAATAATAATGATGGTCCAGCCGAGGTAACAGTATTTCCACAAAGATCTCCTGAAGAGGCACTGGACATGTTAGTTCCAGAAGAACCTCAGGTACCTGATAATAAAGAGATCTCGATAAATTATATCATGTCTGCGATTGTATGGAATCGAAATGAAGTTATCGTTGACGATATTTTTGCTTATAATGTGGCACTAGAAGTGATGGAAAATGGTGAGGATCAAGAACCAAAGTCTATCGAGGAATGCAGACAAAGAAATGTTTGGCCAAAATGGAAAGACGCAATAGAAGCATAATTAAATTCCCTTTCAAAAGGAGAGGTTTTCGGTCCAGTAGTCCTTACACCTGAAGGTGTAAACCCCGTAGGCTATAAATGGGTCTTTGTGCGAAAATGAAATGAGAATAATGAAATTATTCGATATAAAACACGCTTGGTGGCACAAGGATTTTTGCAAAGACCAGGGATTGATTATGAGGAGACATATTCTCTAGTGGTGGACGCAATAACCTTTCACTATCTTATTAGTCAGGCAATCCAAGAGGGAATTGACTAGCCTCTGATGGATGTTGTGACAGCCTATTTGTATGGTTCTCTTGATGTTGATATTTATATGAAAGTTCCTGAAGGATTTAAGCTGCCTGAAGTAAGATCTCGAAAACGATATTGCAATCAAGTTGAACGAATCATTGTATGGGTTAATACAATCAGGGTTGCATGTGGTATAATCGCCTTAGTTAATACTATTTGAAAGATGGTTACCACGACGAGCCCGTTTGTCCATGCATTTTTATTAAGAGATCCGGATCGGAATATGTTATTATTGCTGTGTATGTTGATGATTTGAACATAATTGGAACTCCATGCGAGTTTCCTAAGGCAGTTGAGTTTTTAAAAAGAGAATTTGAAATGAAGGACCTCGGAAAGACAAAATTTTGTCTTGGGTTACAAGTTGAACATCTTAATGGTGGAATCCTTGTACACCAGGAAGCTTACGTAGAAAAGGTGCTTAAAAGATTTCATATGGACAAATCACATCCACTAAGCACTCCAATGGTGGTGAGGTCACTTGATATTAAAACGGACCCGTTTCGACCTCCGAACAATGACGAGGAAATTCTTTGTCCAGAAGTACCATATGTAAGTGTCATTGGAGCATTGATGTTTCTTGCGAGTCATACACGGCCAGACATATCATTCTCATTGGATTTATTGGAAAGATATAGCTCATGTCCTACGAAAAGACATTGGAACAGAGTAAAACAAATACTTTGATATCTTCAAGGAACAAAAGATATGGGTCTATATTACACTAAACAAATCAAAGTAAAGTTAGTTGGTTTTGCAGATGCAGGATATATGCCTGATCCTCACACTGGTCGATCTCAAACGGGATATTTTTTCACAAGCGGAGGTATTGCAATTGCATGGCGTTCCATAAAGCAAATGATCACAGCAACTTCATCCAATCATGCCGAACTCTTAGCTATCCATGAAGCAAGTCGAGAAAGTGTTTGGTTAAGAAATGTGATACAACATATTCACAAATCTTGCGGCATTTCCTTAGTAATGGAAGCACCAACAGTATTGTATGAAGATAATTCAACATGTATTGCACAATTAATGGAAGGATACATCAAAGGTGATCGGACCAAGCATATCATACCAAAGTTCTTTTACATTCATGACTTGCAAAAGAATGGTGATATTATTGTTCATCAAATTCGCTCGAGCGAGAACTTGGCTGAGTTATTTACCAAGTCACTTCCTACCTCAATGTTTAAAAAATTGGTGCATCACATTGGGCTACGTCATCTTAAAGAGATCAAGTAATGCAACCATCAAGGGGAGAAATAGGCGTTGCACTCTTTTTCCCTTGGCCATGGTTTTTCCCAATGGGTTTTCCTGGCAAGTTTTTTAATGAGGCAACGTATTTAAGCGTATTAAAAAGGTCATGTACTCTTTTTCCTTCACTAGGTTTTTGTCCCACGAGGTTTTGTTGTCTAATAAGGTTTTAACGATGCATGTTTGTCGAAATGATGGAAGCCAAGGGGGATTGTTATAAACAAGTTATGTGGTGTCCGTGCGTTGCGACGGATGTATATCTATGTATTTTTTATTAATAAAGTAAAAAGTAAGGTAAAATCATATTAAATTAAATTATAGTTTTAAAAAGTTTAAAAATGAACTGAAAAAATAAACCTAAAATTTTTATGTATATTGATCTAAAGCACTATAAATGCAATTTATATATCTAAAGAAAAGATAAATTACGAAAAAAACTTTAATCGTACTTTATTATTAAATTTTAGTTACATGGTGTTGTTATTAATAATTCATATATAGATATATGAAAATTTATTAATTCAAATTAATTTCTCATGTTTTCAAGTTTAGGTTTAATATATGTTTTACTTGGATCTTTTTAGTTTGATTTTATTATTAAATAAATAGATAGAATGGATATGTAATACTTTGTTATTAATCCCTATATGAATACTTTAAAATTTATTAATTTTAATTGTTCTTTCGTTAGTAGATTTTTATATTTTAGTTTAATTAAAAAAAAACAAATCAATAAATTACATACATTTATTTGGATTATTTTTTTATTTGATTGTATTTTGAATATATTAATATATTAATGTTAGAAAAAAGTATAAAATTTCTATATAAAATAGACACAAACTCACAATAATAGTTATAGTAAATATATTTAATAAAAACTGATATAAAATGCGAATCTGTAATGTTAAGTTATAATATATTAAATATTAATTTTCTATTCTGATATTTTAAAAATACCATAAACAAAAATATTTTTTAAAAATACCATAAACAAAAAAAAATTATTAATTACTATAAAAATAAATTTAATATTATAACAATTTAATACATGAAATATTCTCATATGTAAGAAAAATATTATTGATGATATATGGATCATATGTTATATTATATGTTGAAAAATTTTATTAATAAAATATTAATGATAAATTTATTATTTAATAAAATACTTAACTAATAAAACAAACTACTTATACATTATAATAGAAAATAGTTAATGGTGCATGTTAGAAAACCCTGATTAAATTATAGTAAAATGGCGCATCTAAAAAAACCCACTTATGAATTATATTTTCATTAGTGAATAATGTATATATGTTTAATAATATATTAATGATAAATTTAATTATTTAACACTTAATAGAATACTTAATTAATAAAACAAACTATTTATATATGATAATATATAGAATATAGTTGATGGTGCATGTTAGAATAACCCTCATTAAATTATAATTAAATGGTGCATTTTAGAAAAAACTCACTTATGAATAGTAATTTTATTAGTGAATAATGTATATATGTATAATAAATCATAAATGGCTATCCATAACTCCTAACCTTTCATATTATCAACCTTTGGTTTTCTTTTGTAATAGTTATAACCATTGTAAGATGCCTATAATAGTTGACATGTATCACCCAAAGTGATATTAGAATAAAATTCTCCTTCTTATATTGCAAATATATTAGTGTTTATGATTTGATTATATTATTATTTACAACAACACTAACATAGTTGTTCATAGGGTATGCACGTGTTATGCATATACATCTGCAACTCATATTCAGGGGCGTCTTTTAGGGTGTGCGGTAGGCTCGACCGCACTAGGCACCCAATTTGTAGGATCTCACGATCATGATAAAGATATAAGTTCGGATCAATAAAAGTTTTCTGCATTTGACTCATACACGTTGTGCATAGGTGCGTTAAAAATGAAATTCATGTCAAATTTAATATGATTCGTATTATTCATATTAACTTCTCACGAATCAAGTTTTTTTTTGTCGTTCACGACTTCCATTTTATCTATTAAAATAGATTCTTAAAATGATCAATTTACTGTTAAAAATATTTAAGAGTTCATGTTGTAATCACAAGCACAATAACTCTGAAATCCATGGGATGACCTGCTCGTGTTAACCTGTTTGAATCCAGCTCAGTTCATTTATGCTCATTTATCAACTGATTAGTTTTTTTCTTATCGTTATTACTTGGGGAATACTTGAAAAATAAAAATTATTGATAGTTTATTTTTTTCAACATACACATTGAAGTAAAGTTTTTTTCCTTCAAAATATACATAAGCACACACAACGTGACATGCAATAACTACCAAATTAGTAGGTCAAATGAGTTGTCCACTAAACACATAAATAATTATGAATGAAATTCAAAACATTAAGTAATCTTTTAATAATATATAATAAGGTTTATTATAAAAAAACTAAATATGTTTTCATGGTTTTCACGTTTTCGTCGTTATTTTTCTCCAAAAAAATTGATCCTCAAGTTAAGGTTTTCTTCTAGTTTTGTGAAATTTAACTATTAGAGTCCGGTTATAATGGGTAAACCGGATTTTTTAAAGACTGAGAAATCAGGTTCTAATAGCCAAATTTCACTAAACCAAAAAGAAATTAATTTGAGAACTTTTCTGAGAAAAAATAACATGAAAGGAAAAACGTAAGAAAATGTGATAACATGTTGGTTGTTTTTCATAATAAACCCTATATAATAACAATAATAATCTTTTGAAGCCTAGCTAGATGTATTATCAGGTACTTGACGGTAGCATTTCAACATCACTAAACAGTAATTAAACAGTCTCTCACCATCTAATTAGGAGCTTAAATGTGAAATACCAACTTGAATTCAATTTCAACATTGAGTGGACCAAATAATTGATTCTTTATAAAATAGTGGTTTATATTAGAACATCAACAAGAGTTTTATGTCTCCTATTGTTCAGGATGTGACATGTGTATCATGTCATTACTTTGAATGGTAACATGTTAGAACAAACTCTATCAACTTTTTTCATTTTCGAAAATAAGTCTTTAAATTTTTTTTATTGTTTAAGTCCCTAAACAATTTTTGTCTTATTCAAAAGTATATATTTGA
The DNA here is from genome assembly GCA_020465985.1 of Centrapalus pauciflorus. Taxonomy (NCBI): domain Eukaryota; kingdom Viridiplantae; phylum Streptophyta; class Magnoliopsida; order Asterales; family Asteraceae; genus Centrapalus; species Centrapalus pauciflorus. The sequence continues at coordinate 219,965 of JAANYP010003577.1, read as the reverse complement.
CCTGTTTGATCGGTTATAAAACAAGTAAACTTAGTTTTTTTACTTGATTAATGTTGAAAAAAATGCTACAACTTTTTCATATTTTAGCGATTAAGTTTCTAAGCTTTTTATTTTATCGGTGTTGTTTTACCCGCTAATCTAGTAACCAGTAAAAAATATATACTTTTTAATAAGACAAACATAATTAAGGGACTTAAATAATTGCAAAAATTTTTAAAAATTTAATTGAGAAAATATAATAAGTTGATTGATTTTTTTTTTCAATATTATGAAAAAAATAAAAAAGTTATGGTTGTTGGTATTTCATGCTCGGGCCACTATGTCAATTGCATGTAAATCTTACCAAGAAATTAAAGTCAAATTGTTGTTTTAAAAGGATGTTAATGGCAAAGTTTCATCTATTTTTTGTTTTCTTTCGTGTGTGTATAGATATATATAGAATATGGTTAGAGAGAGTATCACTTATCATGTAGCGCATCATAAGGTACCACATTTTAAAAAGCTTTTCAAAAATTTATTTTTCATAAACATCTTTAATTAATATTATGAAGATCATATATAAATTTCACACACATTTACATCTCCTAACTCCTAAAATGATGTGAACGTACACTTCCATAAATTTGCATATATGTGCACGTGCATTTATGTGATGCATGATTTAATGCACTTAAAATGTGTGAACGTGCGTGAAATTTATATATCATCTGTCTAATGTTAACATGTTCATGAAAAAAAAATTCAAAAAAAAAAAATTTTAAGCATGGCACCTTCTGGTGCGTTGCGTAATAGGTGGTACTCACTTGAACCTAAATCGACACATACATACATACATACATACATACATATATACACACGGTTCGTGGAAGTATCATTCATTATGCAGATCACAAGAAGTTACCATCTTTAGAAAAACATTTTTTTATATATTTTCCATATTCATGTTTTAATTAACATTATAAAAATGATATTAAAATTTCATATACATTTACATCTCCTAACTTCTTAATAAATGATGTGAATGCACACTTACATAAATTTGCATATATGTGAACGTACATTTATATGATGTATGATTTCAGACCCAATGAATGTATGAATGTGCGTGAAATTTATATATAATCTTTATAATGTTAACTAAAACATGTTGATAATAACAGATCTAGGAATCACAACATTACCACAAAATTCACTTTTATTGAAATTATTGACTTTGCTCTCAACGTGAAATACAAAGAAATATGGCAAAAGTCTATAAACAAATTCCATAGAATTTGTTTATATACCGCTAAACTAAACTTTCTAGAATTGACAAATCTAGTCCCTATACTAACGATAATAATTGTTTTCATCTCTATATATTTGTACCTAACAATCTCCTCCTTAGAGATGAAAGCAATTTATCAATCAAAGTTCAAAGCAAGAACTTTACAAAGAAAATCTAAACAAAGTAAAAATATTCAAGATTAAAAAACTTGATCTTCACAACTTTTCTCTTTTCTTCTCTTCGATCTCTAAATCTTCAAATAAACTTTCTTATTCATTGTGTCTCTCTAATCTTCATATCACTTCTTCTCTGATCTTCTCTTTTCTTATAAGCAAACTCTCCCCCTTAAATCATGATAGAATTTGATTTTCTCCCTTGATCAATCGAAGACAATATATCAGCTTTCATCTTGAACTTTTCTGCAGTTGTCACAATTGTCTTCAGTAGTTGTTGCAATTGTCTTCAAAATAATCAGTAGTTGTCTCCAAAATACAACTTTTCTCCCCCTCATGATGATCATAAGAATTATGAACATCATGCAAAATATTCAGAGACGCCGATGCAGTGAAATTACAATTGCAAACATGAATTCAGACAGAATTACAACAACAATTACAACTCAGAAATATTACAAAATTTCTCTCTCCCCCTCAAAATGATATCCTCACTTTCAAATATCTTCTCTCCCCCTATACTGAAAAAATATAACTACCCCTCAAATGGATACTTTATCCTCACAGAAACCAAAAAGTCAAAGCTTTCAACTTGATCTAATATAAATGAAACATATTCATTTGTAAATTAACGAGTCAAGGTCCACATAGGATTCCTATTTGTACAATAGACATTATCTATGTGACATACTTTCAGCGTTGGTGTGACACAATGTGCATACAAATGAAGTCGGAGACCGTAACAAATGTCTTCCTTGTTTCAATATCAATAATATCCAAATGATATATCGATAGAAATGTGTTATATCTCCGTGATTATTGAAACAAAAATCTTTTGAGAGATAATTGAGTGGTTGGTGAGGTTAAGTGCATGCGTCACTGGGTCAATGACTTCTTTTTCAATATCAAGTCACCTAGGGCTTGATACATTACGTGGTTTACCAAGCAGACACAGTGTAGGTGGGATTATCTTTTCTTCAAATCCTTCTCAATCCTAAGTTCTCATCAATTTTCAACTAAGCTCCCGCCGGCTCACTTTTCAGAAATAAATTCAGTCAGCTTTATAGTGAAAGCATGATCTGATGCACCACCATCTCCTGTCAATATACCCATCTCATTTACATTTTACCTCTGCTCGACCCTGTCAGTATCACGTGATAACTGAATCTTCTCAACTAATAGACCTAAAGAACCCTCACCCACACAAACTATAGATGGTTTGCTCCTTGGGTAGGTCTTCCGGTTCTAGTTAGACCATAGAAGCGATGTTTATGCCTATCACACAAATTTGTGCATAATCGCAGTCAGCAAAAATAATGTTCAGCATTTCAGCTCATGGGATATCACACAAGGAATGGTTAGGACTTTCAGGTCAGATGAATAGGAGATGAAATTCAAAACGAATTTGGGGAACGATTAGTTCGGAGGTATCAGAATGAAATGTAAAATCTGATATATGATATGAAATGAATCAGATTTTTATAAAGGAATTAACTCAAGGGAGATTATGGGAGAATTTAGTATGAATGCATTGGAACAATTAAGAATGCATGGGAGAATAATGAAGAGAATCTCAAAAGCAATGAGAGTATGAAAATCAAAGAGATTAGAACAATTAACCTCAATGATATACTCAGAGAAACAAAAACTAACATCCTTAAAAATTGTTCTTTTCAGCTCAAAAATCTTTTTATGTGTGCACAAAATATTCCGGTGAAAATTACATAGTTTTGTACAAAAATATCATCGTCATAGTGCGTCTGAAACTCCCCCTGGAAATAAGCACACAAAGTTAGTCAACTCATAGAATATAAATCAGTAGAAAAAAAGTATAAATAAAACTCCCTCTTTGTCAATACAGCTTCAGAGTTGAATTCAGGGTAGGAATTTCAGAAAGATTCATCTTTCAGAATCGGGTTCAAATCTGAAGTGATTAGAAGCTTTTGTTGCGGAAGCTCGGGTTTCAGTCTGAAATAACTCAAAACCTTGTTAAATTTTTCACGGATGTGTTGGTTCCAAATGAAGTATTCGGAAACAATATGCATGAAGTATGGGTTCTGCTCTGTTGTGAGAAGAAGTCATACCAAATGAAGACCAGGTTCTAGTCTGAATTAATTAGAAACCATTAGAGTTAAGATCAGGTTCTTCACTGATGTGTACAGAAACCATTTCCAATGAAGTCCGGGTTCTAGTCTGAATTGACTAGAATCCAATACCTACAAAATTAAGACGCCTTTGGTATCCAAATAGATTTGGATCCAGGTTTGTTAGCGCTCTTGGGTACCCATTTCAATACGGGTTTAGGTAACCATTTCATTACAAGTCTAGGTACCCATTACAGAACATAATTCTTATCTTCTTTTTCTCAAACTCAGGAAGCAAATTTCTTTTTTAATGATAAATTTCAATATCTGATTTATGAAAGAATCTTGAATCTGAATAAAAAGAATTATGCAAACTCTTATTTCTAAAAATCTGTCCGGTGCTAGCCTGTTTATGATAATACTTGGTATTTTTCTTGGAAGTCTTCTTTTGAGAAGAATAACCAGTATTTTCATAAACTTTTGAAAAATTTGATTTCGAAGATTCACCAGGATAAATATTGACCGGAAGTTTTTCAACTACTTTATCATTGCCTTTGTTTATCTTTAAAAGATATTTAAGTTGAAGATCTGAAGACAAATCAAACTTAGGAGTTTTAGCTTTATACTTTTCACTTTCGAAAGATAAATCAGAATGATCAACTTTATGTTCTAAATAAACATTAGAATCCTTAACCTCTGATTCCTTTGAAGAAGTGTAAACATTAAATTGTTTAGAAAGATGAAATATTTGATCTTCTAACCCTTTGATAATGACCAAATATGAATTTTTGTCATTAACAAACGATTGGAAATCAGTTTTGAAAGATTGTTCTTTAGTTAAGAACAACTTTCTCTCATCTTCAAATAATTTAGATTTCACTTTGAAATCTTGTTCTTTAAGGAAGAAGTCATTTCTTTCCTTCTCAAATAATTCTTTAGTTAAAGAGAACTTCTTTTCAAGAGCAAATTTTTTTTCGGATTTGTTTGAAACATAACTTTGATTAGGATCATTTGTCTTCAAAAGTGTATTTTCAAGATCTTTAACTTTATTGTACAAACCAGATCGTTCAGGCAAAAGATATTTAATTTATTTGCATTCTTAAAATTCTCTCGTTTAGAATCTTCAAGTTCGTTTGATAAGATATTCTCACTTTAAGAATATGATTCTCAGAATTCATAACCTTTTGTTTTTCTACAAAATTAAAAATTTCTTATTTCAATCTTGTTACATCATTTAAAGTAAATGCTTATTTGTATTTAACCGAACAAGAATATCATAATTGTTCTTACGAATCTGTTCAGATTCAGTAAATTTTGCAATCAACTCAGACTTTTCAGATGTTAACTTTGAAATGGAATCATGATCAGGGGCTTCTCAATCAGCTTAGATATCTCAGTTGTGAGATTCAACACCTGGTCATGTTCATTTGCCATTTTAAGTTCTAGAGAAACTACCTTCTTCTTCCCATTTTGTAGTTTAACACCTGCTTGTTTAGCCAGCTTTGTCACATTCTACAACTTTACTTCAAATTCCTTCAACTGTACAGTTATATCAACAGGCTCTTCAGTTGTAGACATAAAGCACTGAGTAATATTCTTTGTGTTCTGTTCTTCAGTGTTAGACTCCATTGGATTAGATTTGTGGAAATTGAAGGGAAATCAATTAAGCTCAGATTAGCAAGTAGAAGGTTGTTCGAGGATCGAAATCCAATTTTGAAGCTCTGAAAAATGTATCTGTGGTTGATGAATTGGTGAAAATCAGCTCCGAAGTGACTTTTGGACGTTGATTATTCAGCTGTTCTACAGAATAATTCCTGTAACTTTTTTCTAGAGTCGAATTAGGACTCGAAAATTGCATGAACCGACTTTGCCGGTTCTAAAAATCGTAGATCTTGGTTCAAGCTTCGTTTTGACGTATGGTAGGCCTTGTAACGATGTTCCACTACTACAAAAGAGCATATTGCAACCTTATAAGCAACTTTTATATAATTAGTTGCATTTGATTCTAAAGCAAGTTTAAAAAAATAAAGGTTGCATTAGAAGATCTAATTCAACATTTAATTTAAAAGGTTACAAATTTGATTGAAAAATGGCAACATAAATAAAAAATGTTGCATTTGTTATAGGTTAAAGTAACCTTTATTTTAAAAGGTTGCATATATGTAAAGTAAATGCAACTGTTTTTTTAAAAAAAGTTACATCTAACATGTGATTGTAATTTCTTTTATTGTTTCTTAAAATTAAAATACATAACTATCTTAGGATGTCTTATTATTATTATTTTTTTTATAAATCCCTGCCCCTCACAGGTCTCTGTTGGGTACAATTATAATAGACTTGAAAACAATATTTTGTAATTGTTCAGGGGCTTGATTGTAAATACACAATAGTTGTTTTGTGTATATAAATAGAATTGAATGCATAGACAAAAGGGACGGTTGACAGAATAGAGAAGTGTTGTGCAAGTAATCAAGAACTCTCAATGTAATATTTCTTTCTGCTCAATTAAGTCATTCGACTTTATGTGTTAGTGATTAAATGTTCATATGATTGTGTTTGATGTTAATGAATTGCTGAAATGGTGAATTAACAATTGGTATCAGAGCCAAATATGGCTGATTTTTGAGTGATTTTGAATCTGATTTTTGAAAAAGATGAACACTGTTACATGCAAGTTTTTTTTTTTTTGAAATTTGAAAATCATCAAAGGGTTTTAATTGGTTGGATGATATGATCTGAAAGTTGGATCGAGTGTGTTATTTTTGAAGACGAATCTGATGATATAAAACTCAAATCATAATTCAAAACACACAGAATTTAATTGAGATTTTTCAAATTTTCTAAAAAAAGTTGTGTTCTTCACGTTTTTTTTTTTGTCTATTTTTGGATTTTTAATCTGAAATTAGACAAAGTTGTTTAACAAAAGTTGTTTCTGTGTGAAAAACGCACACTCCATCATAATTTGAGGTCATTTGGTGAATTGTTGTTGAAAAATTGTGTTTTTGAACTTGATTTTTATCAGTTTCTGATCAAACTCGGGCAGCACTAAATTCATAGTGTTATTCGAGTTTTACAAAGAAGTGATCGAGTTTTATACAAGCTTTGACCGAGTCTTGTGCTTATTTGATCGAGTTTCATGCTTTATTGATCGAGTTTCATGCTTATTTGATCCAGTTTCATGCTTAATCATTCAAGTTGGACTACAAGTTCATTCGAGTTTCATTCACTTTACATTTGAGTTGAATCATTCTTCATTCGAGTTTCAATAAGCTTCAATCGAGTTTCATAATCAATCATTCGAGTTTTATACTTCTTCATTTGAGTTTGGTGATTCTTTATTCAAGTTTGAGCCTTCATCAATCGAGTTTGATTCTTATACATTCGAGTTTCATCCCATATCATTCGAGTTTTGACTATTTGACCTTTGCTGCTTAAATTGACCATAAATTTTGACTGGATCATCGTTAGAACTTGACGATTCGAAACGAGCAAATTTCAGAATGCAACTCAACTGAAATATCTTTTACCTGAAAGACCTGATCTTTACAAGAAAGTTAAAGATCTTGAAGAATTACTTTCCAAGACAAATCATACTGATCAAAATTGTGTTTTAAACAAATCAGAAGATTTTTTTTGCTCTTGAAAAAGAGTTGTCTTTAATTAAAGATTCTCTTGAGAAGGAAAGACATAAGTTCTTACTGAAAGAACAAGATTTTAAAACAAAATCTAAGTTGTTTGAACATGAAAGAAAGATGTTTTTAATAAAAGAACAATCTTTTAAAACTGATTTCCAATCATTTGATAATGACAGAAATTCTTATTTGGTCATTATCAAAGGATTAGAAGATCAGATACTTCATCTTTCTAAACAATTTAATGAATTTCCTTCTTCAAAAGAATCAAAGGTTAAAGATCTTTCAGTTTGTTCAAAATCTAAAGTTGATCAATCTGATTTATCTACAAAAAGTGAAAAGAATCCAACTGAATTTTCTAAATTTGATTCTTCTTTAGATCTTAAACTTAAGTATCTGTTAAAGATACACAGAGGCAAATATAAAATTGTTGAACAACTTCCGGTCAAGATTTACACCGGTGAATTTTCGAAGTCAAATTTTCCTAAAGTTTCTGAAAATACTGGTCATTCTAATCAGAAAATATTTTCACAGAAAAATACGAAGTATTATCAGAAACAGGCAAGAACCGGATAGTTTTTTAAAAAGAAGAGTTCGCAAAAGTCTGATAATTCAAATTCAAGTTTCTTTAGAATTTCAGATATTAAGATTTCTCATACTCAAAGAAATTTGTTTTCTGCTTTAATTATAACTTGCAATGGGTACCTAAATCCAAGTACAAGTGGTACTGAAACCCAAGTACAAGTGGGTCCCAAAACCCGTTTTGAAATGGGTACCCAAAAGTGCTAACAAGTCTGGATCCAAATCTGTTTGGATACCAAAGAGATCTTGATTTTTTGCAGATTTCAGGCTCTTGATTACTTCTGATCAAGACCCAGTCTTCAGTTTGTAAAGGTTCCTACTCATTTCAGAGTAGGATCCAGGCTTCATTGCATAATGGTTCTTGATTACTTCAGATCAAGCCCTGCTTCTCAAAGCCAAAAGGTTTCTGTACATCTCAGTTTAGAACCCGGTCTTGAGTTCTCGAATGGCTTCCAAATCATTCCCGCACTTCAAAGAAATGGTATCTACTTATTTTCAAGTAGAATCCATTCAAATGGCTTTTAGTTAATCCAACCAGAAACCCGATTCTGAACGACGAACCATTCTGGAATTCCTATCCTAAATTCAACTCCGAAGCTGATATTGACAAAGAGGGAGTTTTATTTTTCATAATTTTTTGCTCCTGTTTTACTTTCCATGAGTTGACTAACTATTTGTGCTTATTTCCAGGGGGAGTTTCAGACGAACTTTGACGAAGAAATTTTTCAAAAACTAAGTGTAATTTTCAAGAACAAACCTTATGCACACATAAAAACATTTTTGAGCTGAAAAGCAAAATATTTTCATAATCTTCTAATTCTCAGAATCTCTCATTGAGATTAATTGATCTAATCTCTTTGATGTTCAAAATCTCACTGCTTTTGAGATTCTCTTTATATTCTCCCGTTCAAAGAATTCTCCCATATTCTCCTTGAGCTAATTCTTTCATGAAACTTTGATTCATTTCATACCATATATCAGATTTTTCATTTCATTCAGATATCTCCAAATCATCATTCCAATTTCAATCTGAATATCATCTCCTAAATCATCTGAACTAACTTTCATGATATCCTATGAGCTTCAAAGCTGAATTTATTTCTGTTGACTTCGATTATGCACCAAAATGAATGATATGCATAAATATCGCTTCTATGGTCTAACCAGAACCGGAAGACCTACCCAAGGAGCAAGCCATCTATAGTTTGTTTGGGTGAGGGTTGCTTAGGTCTATTAGTTGAGAAGTGTCAATTATCACGATATACTGACAGGGTCGAGCGGAGGTAAAATGTAATGAGAGGGATATATTGAAAGGAGATGGTGGTGCATCTGATCATACTTTCGCGATAAAGCTGACCCAATTTATTTATGAAAAAGAGAGCCGGAGGGAGCTGAGTTGAAAATGCTGAGAGCTGAGAGTTGAGAAAGGATTTGAAGAAAATATAATCCTACCTATATTGTATCGGCTGGGTAAACCTCAAAATCTATCAAGCCCTAGGTTACTTGATATTGAAAAAGACGTCATGGACCCAATGACGCACGCACTTAACCCCACCAACCACTCAGTTATCTCTCAAAAGATTTCTGTTTCAATAATCATGGAGATATAGCATAATTCTATCGATATATCATTTGGATATTATTCATATTAAAACAAGGAAGACATTTGCTCCGGTCTCTGACTTCATTTGATGCATATTGTGTCTAGAGCTGATTTTTATACACTTTTAGGACATCGATTCTGACAGTCTGCGTGACTATAAACAGCTAGTCCAAAGTGACTAAGCCGGAACAAATAAGAGTGATTCTTTCATAATAAAGGATTTCACAATGACTATTTGGAAATCCTACCAGTGTTAAAATCTTGCCAGCGCTGAACGTAGGTCACATTGTGAAAATAGGAATCCTATGTGGACCTGGACTCGTTATTTCACAAAATGAATGTGTTTCATTTTCCCCAAGTTGAAAAGCTAATGTGTTTCATTATCCATATTAATATCCACAAGCAGCATAACGTGCTCTGTAGGTTACTTCTTATGTGTACATTGTTTGTTTATGTTTTCTTATGAAAAACAATTTCTTATGATGCTCTTTCATTCTATTTTGCATATGTTTATGATTCCATATTCAAATTTCTGGCTTGTTTATGTGATGAGGATAATTTCATTTCCTGAATGTTAAGTTTTAAGTGGACCAGGATGTGATCTTTGTTTAAGTGGCTTTATAAGATTTTTTGATGCGATTTAGTCGCAATTGTGTTTAGATGTAAATTGCATCTTTTTTATGTATTAATTTGTTGGGATCAATGTTAGTTATGATTTTGGATGGTTTTAATTGGTTTTATAAGATTTTTTGATGCGATTTAGTCGCAATTGAGTTTTTGTAATTATGTTTGATTTGTTCCTAGACTATAATTTTGGTATGTATTTGAGTGTGAAACAACTTATTGGCATCAAAGCTAGTGTCAGATTTGTCCAAAACCCTGATTCAAGGTAACCATTATATTCCAAAATCGGTGCTCATTCATCTCTTCTATTTCGATACTATAGCCCTGATATTTGTTTGTTTTGTTTTTTTTTTTGGTTAATTAACTTATCAGTGACTTTGGGTTTTCAAAAAAGATCAAGATGAATTTTGGGTTTTCTTGAAATCCTGATTCAAGGTAACCATTACATTTATGTTCTGTGTTTGAAATCCTAATTCAAGGTAACCATTACATTTATGTTCGCATTAGTTCCTTAGAAACGTTTCTTATTGCTTTTCAAATTTACTCATTTAGTTTTATAGGATTAACGAGTTATAGTCACTGATTTGCGACGTAACCCTTGCCTCGATTAATTTGGTGAGTTATGATCACTGATTTGAGATGAGCTTGTAACACGTTGCCTATATATAAATAAGTAGGGAACATTTTTTTCTTATTAGTTAAAATATCGTGATTTCCTATTATAACAAATGGATGGTCCAGTGAAGGATCTGATCTAATTTTAGTCCTGGAATATATGTCGAATGGAACCCTTGATCGATTCTTATGGGGTAATTTAAAATTTCAAAACTAACTATAGTTAGTCATATTTAATCTTGATCACTTTAAAGTACGCAGGTATGCTAATATCCATTCATAATCCAGGTGCACAAAGTTCCCTGGACTGGATCCAACGATATGAAATAATAGTCGGGATAGCTAGGGGTCTTGTTCATCTACACAATGAATACCATATCAAAATCATTCAATGAGATATAAAATCAAGCAACATTCTCCTTACTGAGGATTTTAAACCGAAAATAGCAGATTTTGGTCTGGCAAGGTTTCACCCAGAGGACCAAACTCACGTTAGCCATCAAGGTAATAAGTAACCCTAGAAAATCCCTCTAGTTTTATATCAATGGTTGATTTCTTGCCTAATCTCTCATCTCTGTTTTATGTTTCGTAACAGAGAGTATGCATCAATAATATGCTTATTAATTGTCTAAACAGATAGCTAGGATTTTTCTAGATTTGTATTATTTAGGTTTAGTTAGATTACAAGGATTTGGTTTGCTCAAGTTTCAATTAGTTTTTCTAGTTAAACAATTATACAAACTAATTACAGAAATCTCCTTGAGTATTAAAATTGGAGCTTGTAACCAGGACCAATACATGATTCTTGTAATCCATCTCTTGGTTTGTCTGTAGTCAATAGCGTAAAAAACCAATTCGTTCTTTATAGTTTTAGTTTCCCTTCTTTTAATGTGCTGTTGTTTCCAAAAAAGTATGCACACTTTTCTACAAGGCTATGCACCTTAACATAAGTTGTGTCTGACACGGTTTATCTAATATTTGGATTTTGAATGAATCTGATCTTTCATGTTTGTTTTAAATTTTATGTGGAATTGGACATTTGGACTATTGGAGGATACCTAGCTAAATCTTCAGGACATTTAAAACTTGAATGATCGGGTCATTTGGTGTACAATAACACATAATTTTCTTTCTTATGATGAACTTACTATTTGCCTCTTGATTGTTTTGGTGTCAAATATTGTATCTTGATTAGTAACAAGAAAAAGAAGAAGAAAAGAAAGAGAGAATCAAATAAGCGACTCAGGTTTTATCTTTTCATGCTTGCAACCTATTTAGTTATTTTAAATAATGTTTCTTTATAGTATATACTACAGATTAATATGTTTCCATGTTCACAACCTTTGGGTGTCCAAACTCTTTTAAAAGTTAGTATGTTGTATGTCTCTTTTAGAGGGCTAGAAGAAAACTTATTTGAACAATATTAGATATGCATGAAGGCTTCCTCTATTTTAGCAGGGTTTACGTTCTCTTCCAATAGTTATTGTTAACACTTAAATTGTTTTGTTAAATTTTGATGAACAGGCATGCAAGTTGTTGGAGAGGAATGCACATATAAAGTTTGCAATCGCAGGTTGAGAAGTTTTTGAAGATGTTAGATTAACAACAATATAGTAATCAATGACTGTTACTTAACTCCTTTGTTTCAGACTCTCAGTTGATGCAAACATGGTTGTTCTTGAATCATGACTGATACTTAACTCCTTTGTTTCAGACTCTATCTTGCATCTAAATGTAGAGAATGATGACCCAAATAAGGAAGCTCCTAGCTTAACCCAAATGTTTGAGCGTACGAGTAAAAGGACCGAAGGATGTGTATATGATGATACATATGATGACACGACAAATAAAATTGTAAGTTCTTATTTTGAGATCACATAGTAGGTCTTTTTATAGATATCAAGTAGCCATTTTTTGACAATATTTTCTCATTGAAGGAACAAATGAAGAACTACAAACCTTTAGAAGATGGAAGTGCTTTAGTAGATCCTTTTTCGGTTGTGATGAACAAGGAGCATGATTGATATCGTAGACTTCATCGTATACTTTTTATCATTATAATTAACAATTATTATTTAGAATATTGTGTTTTTAGATTATTGTGTATGTGGTGAAGGATTTTGCTACATTTTAATTATTGTAATCAACAATTTCTGAATTGGTGATGCTTATTAATTACATTAGTGTATTAAACGGTTGTACTTTTTGTAACTAAATTCATAAATGTTGCATTTAAAATTAAAAAACGTTGCATTTGAATGTTAAAAAGGTTGTATTTAAGAATAAAAAGGTTGTATTTGAGCATAAAAATGTTGCATTTGAGTTTAAAAATAGTTGTATTTTTTTGTGAAAAGGTTGCATTTGAAAATAAAAAAGGTTGCATTTGAGTTTGAAAAACGTTGCATTAGATGGAAAAAAGGTTGCATTTGAGTGTGAAAAAAGTTGCATTTGGTTGTAAAAGGTTGCATTTAAATATAAAAAGGTTGCATTCTAAAAAGGTTGCTTTTCTATGATTAATGCAACTCGTTCAAAAAAAGTTGCATATTCTACCAAAAAGGTTACTTTAGACCTAATGCAAGAGGACATAATGCAACTCTTGCTAAAAGGTTGCTTTATGCATAATGCAACTTTTGCAGGCCTAATGCAACATTTGCCAATGTTGCAATAGGCTTGTTTTGTTGTAGTAATCCAGTCAAAAGTTATGGCCAATTGAAGAAACAAAAGTCATACATTAAATGTGTTTATAAAACTCGAATCATACAACATAAAACTTGAAAGATACAGCATAAAACTCGAAGAAGTCTTTTCAAAACTCAGAAAGTGTTTGATAAATCTCAAATTGGCATGTATAAAATTCGAATAGCTGTTGACAAATCTCGAATGCCCCTTGATCAAACTCGAATTGCATTTGTTAAAACTTGAAAGAAAGAGTATAAAACACGATGAAAGAATGGTTAAACTCGAATTAAGTATGATCAATCTCGGGTGAAATGTGATAAAACTTGGGTGAAGTGCGATGAATATCGAATGAAGAGTTATAAAACTCGGATAATGAAGTTCGAATTTCGAATAAAACTATGTCTGAATTTCGATCTTCAAACTGACGATGTTGACTTTCGATTTAAAAAGTCTAAATCACCGTTTGACTTCACGTTTTGCTAAAAAAAAAAAACTTCTCATTGAACCAAATTACCTGCAAACAATTAACACAAACAAGTTTGGAGCAACTTTTAATAACAAAGATGAATTAAACAAAAACGGTTACACTTTAAATCACAAGAAAGGACGAAGAACACAAAATAAAAAAACGTAAAATTGATCGATCAAATGTTAGAGTTATGAAACAAATCATATACCAATAAACTCTAAATCAAAAACTGAACTCAATATGTTATCATGCATCAAAATGTATCTGGAATTCGTCATCTAAAACTCAAAATTCAAAATAAAGAGACAGTGAAAACACCAAGAACACACACGGTGATGACTTTCTGAAATTGACCGATTTCTTACACAATTCTTGGAACTAAAATCTGAAATTTTATGACAATAAACATGTATATCGTACGCACAACATATCCAAAAATTACATCAATTGGATAAAAAGAAAATTTTTTATGGAATTTCAAACGCTCAACTCTATTTCGGTTTGAAAAACGAACTCAACAACTTCAAAATCAAAATACTCTCAATTAATTTGGAATTACGCTTTGAAACTTTCAGGAATTGTTTGTTATAATAACCTTTAGACTCGTTCAAAAAATCAGAACCTAATTCCAATCTAATAAAAAATTCCAAAAATCGATCTCAAGAACGTAAAAAACGAATTTTAGAAATTAGAAATTCGATTACTCCCTCATCGTGTCGGATTAGGATTTGAAATTGTTACTGAATCTTAATCTTGTTGGTCTTTAAAACATATCCAAAATTCAGCTCAATCCGTCAATGTATGAATTTTCTAAAAATTCCAGAAGATCACAACTCAAAATTTTGACTTTTTCAGTTGAACTTTTTTTTTTTTTTTTTTTTTTTTTTTGATTTCTTGTAAGATTTTTGATTTTTATTCACCCCCTAAGCTCTGATACCAATTGATAATAATAGATCTAGGTGAATCACAACATTAACACAAAATTCTTTTTATCGAAATCATTGACTTTGCTATCAACGTGAAATACAAAGAAATATGGAAAAAGTCTATAAACAAATTCCTTATAATTTGTATATATACTCCTAAACTAACCTTTCTAGAATTGACAAATCTAGTCCCTATACTAACGATAATAATTGTTTTCATCTCTGTATATTTGTTCCTAACACATGTTTTGTTGTAGTGGTCCCACACAAATAATATGCACTCACACAAGTTTCAGTAGGATAATCGGCTGAATCATGCAAGAAAACAAAGAGAATATTCAAACTCTATCAGTGTCAAACAAACATGTGCAACCGCCACTTTTACTCACTGAATATTCAAAGTTGCACATGTTGCAAAAGTTTTAAAACCCTAGGTCAAACTTGTTTTTTATACCTAGGACTAGTTTGAGGGGTTTACCTTAATTTCCCCTCAACTTTCTATCTAAAAGTAAAGAATACATAATCAATTAAAGACAAATACATTGAAGTTAAATAGTTACAAGTTATTACAAAATAAAACCACAGGATTGAAATTATAAATCTAACAATCGCCCCCTTTTCAATCACTTTGGAAGACAAGCTCTTTCATCAGTTTCTCCCATTCCAAGGATGACATCGAACCTTCTCGTTACCTGGCGCATATGTAATCTTTCGTTTATAAGCTCTATTGCGTCTCAGATATCTTGTACATCTTGAGGATTCTTCTTGAGTTCCACAAACTTTAAGGCGTCATCCTCTTGGAGTCTTCCATTTAGTTCGACTCTTATTAATCGAAGCGTGCCGTCAGAGTAGCAAGAGAGTTACTCGAACTGCAAGAACCATTTATGTCCCCTTTTGTTTAAAAAGATCACACCTTGCTCAGGTCTCTTGAACACGCGGTACATCGGTTGATGGTCGATCCCATTGAGAGTCTGATATGGAGCCTTCAGGACAACTTTAACAAAATAGCTCTCTAAAGCTAGTTGGAAGTCGTTTAAGCACATGATTGTGGAGTGTCTTCCCATAATTCGTGTAAGGTCCGCCAGATTAGTGACATAACTCAATCTTCCCTTAACCTTGTTTTTCAGTTTATTATTGTGACACCCTTGCCACATTAACCACCAATTACCATTCATCCAGGATTATCCACCAACAAACAGATATATAATGATCTGATAGCTTAATAATAGTGCGGAAGCAAAATACATAAATAAAAGCATTACAACAGAGTCTAACACCCTACGGTGCTACAAAGGTTACACGTCTAAGTCTACAATTCCAAAGGTATTACATCCTCCCCAAATTTATTACAACAAAATTTTCATAAAACAAATACCAAAGTAAATGGTAGAAATCTTCAAACACTTCAATATACGTCCTAGCTAGACGGTCCCGCAGCGAATTTCCCTTTTCCTGTAAAAATTCAACAACTGAAGGGGTAAGCTAAAGCTTAGTGAATACCAGATGATTTTCACACATTCTACAAATCTTTATGATGCCCCCAGAGTATCCGCGGTAACACATACCGTATACTCCACACGTATCCAAGATACGCAAACCTGAGCCGCAGCTCCTTCGAGCTGACACTCGGCATAAGAAAACCAACCATCTGAGGCAGACATTACATCGGGGATGACCTACTGTCTATCCTGACCACAGAGGTGTCAAACTCTTGGTCATATAGCACAGTAACATCAGAGTACAGATGCGACCACGCAGGTCCATCGAAAAGATGCACAACAAATGAACGAACATGCAACAAATATGAATGTGCATCAACATAAACGCATGTTAGTAGAATGCCAAACGAACATGAAACAACAGGCCTCAGCAGGCAATGCAAACATAAAGCAGATGCAGACATGTTAAAAATCAAAGGTACTCACAGTGGGTGCGTTATTATTCTTTAAGCAATATTATTTCTCCTCGGAATTTCAACCGGATCAACCAAGTACCCCACTGTGGGTTAAACAACACCACAAGGGACCTGTAAGTCATTTGTAACAACACATTGTGTTAATATCTTGTTTAATTCCATAAAACTTAATTTTTATAAGTTTTTGCCATTTTTGATTGTTCACATCTCGGATCAAAAAGCCATTTCGGATTACATGCTAGATTCGAATCTAACCTAGATTCGAATGGTGCCAGATTCGAAACCTATTAAATTCGAACATTCGAATTTCGGACCATTCGAATCTGTACTTGATTCAATTATTTTCCAGATTTAAATCTAAGTCATTTTCGTGTTTATTCAATACATGAAATAAATTATACCAACTAAAATACACTTAATTTCCACCACTTTAACACTAATATTATCATACTTTCATACCAAATTCAACCCTTTTTGGACCCTTTTTATCATCCATCGAACACACACACTAAAACACACTCAAAATCCTCAAATCCATACTTTTAGTTCGAATCAGGAGCTGAAATTTAATATGTAGCATCATAAACACTAGATTTAAACTAATCCACAATAACATCATACATGCATCCATGTTTGCAACACCAATCTAAGTTTCGGTTCTTATAAAAACCGACCCAAAAACACTTAAATTCGAAGAGTTCAAGTAATATTTACCTTAAATCGTCAATTGCAGATGTTTTAGTTCCTCGAATGCAAGCTAAATCCAAATTTTCAGCTTCAAAATCCAAGTTTTTATGATCTTGATTTTTAGAGAGAAAGTGAGCCGAGAGAGAGAGTTCTAGAGAGAGAGAGAGTGTGTTGGTTGAATATGAAAGACCCTTGGTCTTTTATTTCATAATTTCAAATTTTAACACCTTTAGTCCCTCAACTCAACTAGTTTATCTAAATACTGATTTTCATCATAATTTTCATCAATAACATTTTAATGATCATTCTTAATAATTATTTTCACTTAATAAATAAAAATTCTTAATTTCCATAATATGCAACCAACTTCCATAAATTCAAATACATAATCATTATCAATAATTTAACTTAATACAAAATTCATCTAATTATCCCAATTACCATAAATTAAATCCGAGGATGTTACAGCATGGGCTCCACCACGCTCAACTTCGTCCTCGAAGTTAATCGGATTCGAACAGTTTCAGATATTTCTTCAACATCTCAGACTTAGGCTCCCACGTATGATTTGCTCCTTTGTGATGCTTCCAACGAACAAGCACCATCTCTATCTCTTTACTTCTCAGTTTCTTCACTTTCGTGTCTAACACACACTCCGGCTCTTCAACATACCGGAGCCTTTCATCAATTTGCAATTCAGTGTGATCTGCCCAATCTTCGTCTTCGGCAGTGAATGACTTCCTGAGATTTCCCACATGGAACACCGGGTGTATGCCCGACATTTCTTCCGGCAACTCTAAACGATATGACTGGTTTCCAACTTTTTCTATTATCTTAAATGGCCCAACAAATCTCGGAGCCAGCTTTCCTCTCTTTACAAAACGTGTAACACCTCTCATAGGTGACACCTTCAAATATACCCAATCATTCACATCAAAGCTGATTGGTTTGTGCCTTCTATCGTAATAGCTTTTCTGGCGATCCTGGGCCGCCTTCATATTCTGTCTTACCAATTGAATCTTTTCATTTGTTTACTGCAATAATGCCGGCCCAGCAATCGGCGTTTCACCGGTTTCCCTCCAACATGTAGGAGTCCTACATCTTCTCCCATACAATGCTTCAAACGGCGCTTTCTTGATCGTCGCGTGGTAACTGTTATTATACGAAAACTCGATCAGTGGCAAATGATCGTCCCAATTGCCACCGAGGTCTAACACACACGACCGCATCATATCTTCGAGTGTTAGGATGGTCCTTTCACTTTGACCATCAGTTTGTGGACGATAAGCCGTACTCATTGCTATCCTCGTTCCTAACCCTTCTTGTAAAGCCGACCAAAAGTTGGAAGTAAATCGACTGTCCCGATCCGATACAATGGACTTCGGTACTCCGTGTCTAGAAACGATCTCAGCCACATAAATCTGAGCTAACTTCTCCAGTGAATAACTCTCCCGGATCGGTATAAAGTGTGCGGACTTAGTTAACCGATCCACTATGACCCAAACTGCATCGTGTTGACGCCTAGTTTTCGGCAACTTCGTGACAAAGTCCATAGTGATATGCTCCCACTTCCATTCCGGGATGGGAAGCGGTTGCAAACTACCGTAAGGCTGCTGGTGTTTGGCTTTCACTAAACGACAAGTTCGGCATCTCTCGACGTACTGTCCGATATCTTTCTTTAATCCGGG
The DNA here is from genome assembly GCA_020465985.1 of Centrapalus pauciflorus. Classification (NCBI taxonomy): domain Eukaryota; kingdom Viridiplantae; phylum Streptophyta; class Magnoliopsida; order Asterales; family Asteraceae; genus Centrapalus; species Centrapalus pauciflorus. The sequence continues at coordinate 201,021 of JAANYP010003577.1, read as the reverse complement.
CCACCAGAAGTCTGCTTTCAACTCGTTGTACATCTTTGTGCTCTCGGGATGTACGGAAAACTTAGACTGATGAGCTTCTTCTATTATCACATTTCTCATGCCTCCATACTTTGGCACCCAGATTCTCCCATATATACCTTTCAAACCCGATTCACTTGTTTCCATATCCTTAATCTGTGCTCTTATATCTTCAGCACCAACATTCTCGTCTTTCAAGGCTTCCTCTTGAGTGGCCTTGACATCATCAATAATAGTGGATGTTAACATAGTAGATGCCAACATGTAACAGCAATCCTTGGCATATGCTTTGCGACTCAAAGCATCGGCTACCACGTTAGCCTTTCCAGGATGGTAAAGGATTTCACAGTCATAATCCTTTATTAGCTCCATCGAACGTCTCTGTCTCATGTTAAGTTCTTTCTGGCTGAAAATGTATTTCAGGCTCTTATGATCCGTGTATAACTGACACTTAGTCCCATATAGATAGTGCCTCCACAATTTTAACGCAAACGTAACTGCAGTCAACTCCAAGTCATGAGTTGAATAATTCTTCTTGTGTTGCTTTAACTGTCTCGAAGCATAAGCAATAACCTTCCCTTGCTGCATCAGTACAGCGCCTAACCCTAGTCTTGAAGCATCAGTGTAAACTACAAAATCCTCATTGCCCTCCGGTAGAGCAAGTATCGGTGCTTCGCTAAGCGTTTTCTTCAAGATCTCAAATGCTTCTTGCTGCACAGTTTCCCATATAAACGGTGCATTCTTCCTTGTTAATGCAGTCAGAGGAACTGCAATCTTAGAAAAATCTTTGATGAACCTCCTATAGTAGCCCGCCAACCCTAGAAAACTTCTGACTTCAGTAGCTGAACGAGGCGGCTCCCAGTTTCTCACCGCTTCTACTTTAGCTGGATCTACAGAAATTCCGGCCCCCGATATCACATGCCCTAAAAACTGAATCTGTTGCAGCCAAAACTCACATTTTGAGAACTTGGCATACAACTTCTCTTTTCTTAGCAATTCCAGCAATTCCCTTAAATGATCAGCATGTTCGGCCTCAGACTTTGAATACACCAGAATATCGTCGATGAACACAATCACCGACTTATCTAACATCAGTCTACAAACTCGGTTCATTAAATCCATAAAAACAGCCGGGGCATTGGTCAACCCAAAAGGCATGACCAGAAACTCGTAATGCCCGTAACGTGTCCTAAAAGCTGTCTTAGGCACATCTTCCTCTCTAACTTTTAGCTGATGATATCCCGACCTCAAGTCAATCTTAGAAAAGACACTCGCCCCATGTAATTGATCGAACAAATCGTCTATCCTTGGCAGCGGATACTTGTTCTTAACAGTCAGTTTATTCAACTCCCGGTAATCAATGCACATTCGCATTGTACCATCCTTCTTTTTCACAAACAAAACAGGGGCTCCCCACGGCGATGAACTTGGTCGTATAAAGCCCTTGTCCAACAACTCCTGGAGTTGTGTCATCATCTCTTTCATCTCGGTTGGGGCAAGGCGATTAGGAGAACGAGCTACCGGTGCAGCTCCAGGGATCAGATCAATTCTAAATTCCACTTGTCTCTCAGGCGGCACGCCAGACAAGTCTTCCGGAAACACATCCGGGAATTGTGAAACAACAGGCACATCGGCCAACGTCTTCTTCTCAGCCTTGGCATCTATAGCATATGCCAGATAGGCGTCACATCCCTTTGCAACAAGCTTTCGAGCTTTTGCAACAGTCAACAAACACAGATCCCCACTTCTCCTATCCCCATAAATGCAGATCTCACGCCCCTCTGGAGTAGTTATCTTTATCATTCGCTTCTTACATACTATGTGGGCTTCATTCTCTATCAACCAATCCATCCCGATAATCACATCAAATTCACTGAACTCGATCGGAATCAAGTCCAAATTGAAGACTACATCTTCAATCACTAAAGTGCAATTACGGTATACATGATCTACTTTGACTAAGGTGTTGCTAGCAGTTTCAATATCTAGTACAGCAGATAGCTTAGACAAAGGCATGGCAAGTTGTTGTGCAAACATAATAGATACAAACGAGCGATTGGCACCCGAATCGAAAAGAACTCGTGCAGGTAAAGAGCTTACAATAAACATACCCGTGACCACCTCCGGGTTTTCCCTAGCCTCTTCTGCAGTAATTTGAAAGGCACGAGCTGGTGCCCTTTGTGACTGACCCCGACCTCGGTTAACTGAACCACCGCTTGATCCTCCTGAAGATCGTGTTGATGTTGGAGCAGCAACTGCTGGAGCATTCTTTCGACAATTCCGACTATAGTGCCCCCATACTCCACACTTATGGCAAGCATCAGATCTCCGTGGGCATTCATTTTGAAAGTGGCCCAACTCTCCGCAGCAAAAACACGCACGCCCGTTGGTGCACTTGCCGAAGTGTTCCAGATGACACTTGTTACAATACTGCGGCTCGGTGTTAATAGAGTAAGCACGTGCACGACCAGATGAACTAGGCTGTCGACGGTAAGATTGTTGTGGCGAGTACTGAGATGATCGTGAAGAACCAGAATAACCCCCTTCGCGTTGGCGTTTCGGTGGTGAAGGTTGAGTTGGGTTGACTGAAGCAGCAGCGGACCCCATCACGTATCCCGACATACCCAAGATCTGTTCCACATTCCTGGCGGCCTCCAGTAAACCAGCAAATGTGGGGTAGCGTACGTTGCTCATCACCCTTCGAATCTCCAAATCAAGACCAGCCTCAAACCTGGTCACTTTCCTTTCCTCGGTATCCACTTGATGAGGCGCGAACAAACTCAGCCTCGTAAACTCTACAGCGTACTGGGACACAGACTTAGTCCCCTGAATCAGCGTCATGAACTTAGCTTCAAGTCTTCGGCGCTCATCGGCCGGGCAATACTGCTGAGTGAAGATATCAGTAAACTCAGCCCATTTCATTACAGCAACCTTCTCCATTGTTAGTGCATTCACCATCGAGTTCCACCACATTATTGCGTCTTTGGTGAACATGGCAGTAGCGAATCGGACCATATCCTTCTCAGCACAATCGCTGATTCGGAAAGTCCTTTCTGTAGCTGTTATCCACTCCAGTGCAGTAACAGCATCACCCAATCCAGTAAATTCAACTGCTCCATTTCCCTTAAAGTCCTTGAAACGACAACCCCTGGGCTTATTAGATGACCCAGTGTTGTCATCTTGCTCGTCATTGTTTCCTCCCTCCTTTTCCTTATTCTTCCTTTTGTCTTCCCTTCGCTTAGCTTCGGCCTCATCTCGAGCCCGAAATTGATCTTGTATCATCTCTCTTTGCTCAGCCATCATGGCTAGCATCATTTCTCTCGTCTCTTCAGGTGTCATTCCTCCTCCAGACATGTTCTGAAATATGAAACATATAACTTATTTAGTAACATGTCATTTATTTATAGACACCACCCAATTGTCCCGTATGATAGTCAATATTCTTACGATTACTAGATCGTAACCTATCTTAGTTCAGATCATTACTTAGAATCACTACATGTCAACACTTAATGTTTGAGACCAAGACCTCACGGACACTTGAATCTCAAACTACTGCTCTGATACCATACGCTGTGACACCCTTGCCACATTAACCACCAATTACCATTCATCCAGGATTATCCACCAACAAACAGATATATAATGATCTGATAGCTTAATAATAGTGCGGAAGCAAAATACATAAATAAAAGCATTACAACAGAGTCTAACACCCTACGGTGCTACAAAGGTTACACGTCTAAGTCTACAATTCCAAAGGTATTACATCCTCCCCAAATTTATTACAACAAAATTTTCATAAAACAAATACCAAAGTAAACGGTACAAATCTTCAAACACTTCAATATACGTCCTAGCTAGACGGTCCCGCAGCGAATTTCCCTTTTCCTGTAAAAATTCAACAACTGAAGGGGTAAGCTAAAGCTTAGTGAATACCAGATGATTTTCACACATTCTACAAATCTTTATGATGCCCCCAGAGTATCCGCGGTAACACATACCGTATACTCCACACGTATCCAAGATACGCAAACCTGAGCCGCAGCTCCTTCGAGCTGACACTCGGCATAAGAATAACCAACCATCTGAGGCAGACATTACATCGGGGATGACCTACTGTCTATCCTGACCACAGAGGTGTCAAACTCTTGGTCATATAGCACAGTAACATCAGAGTACAGATGCGACCACGCAGGTCCATCGAAAAGATGCACAACAAATGAACGAACATGCAACAAATATGAATGTGCATCAACATAAACGCATGTTAGTAGAATGCCAAACGAACATGAAACAACAGGCCTCAGCAGGCAATGCAAACATAAAGCAGATGCAGACATGTTAAAAATCAAAGGTACTCACAGTGGGTGCATTATTATTCTTTAAGCAATATTATTTCTCCTCGGAATTTCAACCGGATCAACCAAGTACCCCACTGTGGGTTAAACAACACCACAAGGGACCTGTAAGTCATTTGTAACAACACATTGTGTTAATATCTTGTTTAATTCCATAAAACTTAATTTTTATAAGTTTTTACCATTTTTGATCCCAAATTCGGATCCATGTCCGAATTCGGACCCCACCCGAATTCGGACCCCCAATTCGGTTCTCATATGAACCCTAAGTCGGTCCCAATATATGCCCTATTTCGGACCTATGTCAAATTCGGACCACATCCTAATTCGGTCCCCAACCGAATTCGGACACCATTCGAAATTCAACACTTAAGAATTTTTTGCCATTTTTGATTGTTCACATCTCGGATCAAAAAGCCATTTCGGATTACATGCTAGATTCGAATCTAACCTAGATTCGAATGGTGCCAGATTCGAAACCTATTAAATTCGAACATCCGAATTTCGGACCATTCGAATCTGTTCTTGATTCAATTATTTTCCAGATTTAAATCTAAGTCATTTTCGTGTTTATTCAATACATGAAATAAATTATACCCACTAAAATACACTTAATTTCCACCACTTTAACACTAATATTATCATACTTTCATACCAAATTCAACCCTTTTTGGACCCTTTTTATCATCCATCGAACACACACACTAAAACACACTCAAAATCCTCAAATCCATACTTTTAGTTCGAATCAGGAGCTGAAATTTAATATGTAGCATCATAAACACTAGATTTAAACTAATCCACAATAACATCATACATGCATCCATGTTTGCAACACCAATCTAAGTTTCGGTTCTTATAAAAACCGACCCAAAAACACTTAAATTCGAAGAGTTCAAGTAATATTTACCTTAAATCGTCAATTGCAGATGTTTTAGTTCCTCGAATGCAAGCTAAATCCAAATTTTCAGCTTCAAAATCCAAGTTTTTATGATCTTGATTTTTAGAGAGAAAGTGAGCCGAGAGAGAGAGTTCTAGAGAGAGAGAGAGAGTGTGTTGGTTGAATATGAAAGACCCTTGGTCTTTTATTTCATAATTTCAAATTTTAACACCTTTAGTCCCTCAACTCAACTAGTTTATCTAAATACTGATTTTCATCATAATTTTCATCAATAACATTTTAATGATCATTCTTAATAATTATTTTCACTTAATAAATAAAAATTCTAAATTTCCATAATATGCAACCAACTTCCATAAATTCAAATACATAATCATTATCAATAATTTAACTTAATACAAAATTCATCTAATTATCCCAATTACCATAAATTAAATCCGAGGATGTTACAATTATGCATTGTTTCTATGTCGTCAATGGTTATGAAGTCAAAGTCACTCTCATGGACAAATTGAGATGAGTCATCTTCTTTATTGATTCTAGTGAAGGCGTGAAGACGTGGGCCCTTTTTTTACATAGAAATTGAGAAAGTCTTCAGAATCTTTGATTTCAACCAATATTGTGATTTTGGTCTTCTCTCCCACATCATCATCTGGTTGTATTCGGCCTGCTCTGCTTTAGTTACATCTCTTAATTCCATGAGCAGCCGTCTACTATATTTGCCTGGATTTTTCATGAATAGATCTCTGAATTTGTCCTCCAGGTAGGGCTCTAGAAAGTCTTCAGCTTTCATATTCATCAGATATTCTTTGAGCCCTTGAACTTGAGGCGCTCCGGCCTCAGCTGCGGGGATCTCCAAAAGTTTATAGACTCGACCCCCGTGGTCGAGTCTTAGCTTATCCCATTCCTCGGGAGGCAGGGAGTGCACCTTTCTCTTTGAGAACCAGTCTACCCAATCGAGGTCCTCTTTGTCCAATATCAACGAAGGCTCTGCGATAGACTATTAGAAATCTACCGTACGGGGACTAGAGGGTTTGCATGTGTTGGCTGGCTTTTTCTAAGTTATGGTGGAGGTGGATATGTTTAGAGTGAGTTTTAGGTTCGGTGGAGGGTTGGGGGCCTTTTCTATAAATGTTATCTCTTGGTGATGCTCATGTGAAGGAGAGTTTAGGAAATCGAAGGAGGAGGAGGATTTTGGTGACTCAAATTTAGGTTTGGGTTCTGGTTTAGGTACATCTAAGTCCATCTCTGATTCTGAGTCGGAAAGCAGGACGATGATGATTTTCTCTGTTGAAGGCTCATATAATACCATCGCCCATGTCAAAGTCCTCCTCCACTTGACCTCCAGGAGCTTTTGACACTTGTTGTTCCTCACTCTCCTCTCTTTCAATTGCTCCCCCTACACCCAATCATTCCCCCTAAAGCTGAACACGAGGGAGTTTCTCCCCTCCAGGATGATCTCCTGATCATCATGTTTCCTCTTCTTTTCAGCAGCCTGAGGGCGACAGAGACTCTGTAAGTCTATGACTGCCGACTCTAATCTATTCATCCTCTTATTTATGTCTTTCTCCAGCCATAGAAATAGCCTATACAGATTGTCGGTTGACCGAGTGAAGATTTTTGTCACCGTGGCTATGTGTTCTTTAAGTGCATTGGTTTCGGCAACATTTGGACTTTGGGAGGACCTGGTGGTAGCTCCTAAGAAGCAACATCCTTTTCGTTCAAGATGTATAGAAGGGAGGAGTGACGTTCCTCATTAGCCGCCTTAAGGGCATCCAGGTCAGCTGATAAGGCTATTATTTTATGTGTCGTAGTATCGTTTTGAGCTCATTTTAAGCACCAACTCTTCGTAACTTTGTTATTATCCTCCAAAGTTTATGTTTTAGGGTCAAGAAGTCAAATGAATGTAACTCGAGAAAATTCAGCGCGATCCGAGCCAGAGAGGGCGCAGGCCTGCGCCACCCTTACAAAACAGAGAGTTTCAGAGTTAGAGAGCACTTTCAAGACAGCCCAGGTCTACGCTGGTGTGGCGCAAAAAGAGAGCAGACACGAAAGTGTTGAAAGAAGCGGTCCTGAATAGAGGTCGATGGTGAACGTTTTCAGAGGTCCTGAAAGTGTTGAAAGAAGCGGCGAAGCCCTGCCTGAGTGGATTCATGATTCAAGTACGAAGAAGGTGTTTGCAAGCCTATGACGATGTCTCCGATCATTCCCGTTGAAGAGTATACGATGAGCGGCTAAACACCATAGCCGTTTGCGGAGGATCTACGACTAAGTTTTACTTTATTGAATTTCAATTATGTTTTGATGTATTTTGTGTTGATTGAAATACTCAATGTGAAATGCAAATGATAAGCATTTGGTTATTGTTATGAATATATGTTTTGATTGGTAAAAGCAAGATAGTTCGTAGTAGTGTTATTATTTGTGCCAAGTCCATTAGTTTAGGGATTAAGACAAGTAATGAACGTTGCATGCGCTATGCCGAGATTTATTGATTTGAATATGTATGATTAATATAACTACACAATTAATTATGTCTATGTGATTATTGCATAAAATTCAAATGGGTAATAACTTACGCCGTAGTTATCCCGTGAATGGTTATCTTTACTTGCTTTGTTAATCAATCCGTTAGTTGTTTGCCATTAATTTTAGTTCAAAATTAAGTGTAATCATTATTCCAGATAATGCAATCATTTTACAATTCATTCGCTTTTAATAAACTAAAGAAACTAGCTAATTAACACTAATTCACATACGCACTCCCTGCGGATTCGACCCTTACTTCTCTGAGCTAAATTGTTAGATTTAAGTTTATTTCTACGGGCCACAATGACGGCTCGTCAGATTTTGGCGCTGTTGCCAGGGAGTGGTAACGTTAGTTAGGGCTAGAAGTTAGTTTGGAAATTAGTTTTAAGTTTTAAATTTTTAGTACTTTAGTTTAATTTAATTTTAGTCTTTAACTATTATTATTATTATTATTATTATTATTATTATTATTATTATTATTATTATTAAAAATCACATAAAAATTCATAATTCAAAAAAAAGGTAATTGTAGTCCTCTACTTTACCATAAAAAATATAATTAGTTTAATTAGGTAAATTAAATTAAAATTTTAAGTTATTAATAGTTTATGCTCACAAGTCGATCGGCCAAAGGATTGTCACTACGATTCAAACCGGAAATCGAAAAAGTAGCTAAATCTAACAGAAAGACTGTTAGGATTCAAAAACAACAAGGATTAATCACGGAGAATTCAAACGAACAAGACGAATAAATTCCCACTTTAGAAATTCCTAATTTAGAAGGTCAACCGATTTCGCAAAGAAATCGTGAACAAAGAGAACCTGAGCACGTGGTTGTTAGGAAGGGTGAACAAATGAGACGTACGGTTGAGTCACATTACCGAACTGGTGATGTGCTCGACCCTTCTCCGATCCGTTACCCTGAAAATGAAAATGAACCCAAAGTTCATCCTCAATCATTTCAAACTCTTCCGATCTTCCGAGGGATCCCAAGTGAGGAACTCTACGAACATATAGACGAGTTCACGACTATTTATAAAGCAAACCATGTTCGAGGTATAACCACCGACGGTTTAAAACTTCGATTATTTCCCTTCTCGTTGAAAGAGAAAGCGAAAAATTGGTTCGTATCGTTACCGACCAATAGCATTACGACATGGGATCAAATGAAGAGAGAATTTCTCAACGAATACTATCCCATTAGTAAAACTACAGAGAAAAGAAAGGAAATCACCAGATTTAAACAAAAACTTGGTGAAAAATTCTACGAAGCTTTTGATCGTATGAATGAGCTCTTAAGAGCTTCTCCACATCATGAAGTACCCAAATGGATGCTTATCAAAACATTTTTTGTGGGTGTGATTCAAGAGAGTCGTAACATGATTATTGCTGCCACTGGAGGCACATTTTTAGCAAAAGAAGATGAAGAGGCTTGGGAGTTGCTAAATTAACTCGGTAAAGGTCTCAAGGTTCAAGCTGGTTCTGAAAACAGCGTACGAGTTCAAGTTATGGCATAGATAATGCCTGGAAACGTGAGGTTAAGAGTGAAATTTCAGAATTAGGTAAGAAAATGGATCAGTTGATGAAGGGTCTCGATTCAAACCCTAACGTATCAGTTAACTGTGTTACATGCGGTGATCCATCTCACCATTCTGAAGCATGTCCTTAAGTGCAGTCCATTGAGGAATTTGCTAATAAAGTTTATGGTTTTAGAGCTCACAGGGAAATGGATAACCCATTTTCGGATACGTATAATCCGGGATGGAGAAATCATTCTAACTTTTGGTGGAAGAGTGATCAGCCTACCGATCATCAATCTAAACCGAGGTATGAACCACCAAGAAGAGATTTTCAATATCGTTCTACTTCTGCAGCTAAGGATGAGTGATATTATAAGTCAAACCAACGTGATCAACCTCCATTCCAAGTGGAAACGAATATGACTTCTTTGCAATTCTTGGAATTTGCAGAATTTATAAAGCAACAGTCAGCTATTAGTACAATGACCATGAAGATGTTGAGTCGCTAGATGGGTCAAATAGCTGAGTCGCTTACAAGCCGTGAAGAGGGAAAGCTTCCTAGAAATATTATTTCCAATCCTTCACATGCTCATAATGAAGATAAAAGTATGAGATAAATGAAGTAAATGAAGTATCGAAGGTGTCCACGTTGAGAAGTGGTAGAGAGGTAGATAATATGATTGAGATGCCTAACGAACAAGAGGCAGAAGAAGATACCGACTCTAAGGTCGTGTATGAAGAAAATGAGGATCCAAAGAAGGAGGTTCCTAAGAAAGTAACTTTTAAGGAACCGATTAAAGCATATATTCCAACTCCCAAAGTTGTGGAGGCGGTTAAGGATCAGGACACCACAGTTCCTCCTCCTTACCCGGCTGCTTTAGAAAATCCTAAATCTTCCCCATATGACAAAAGAGGCCCACAACCAGAAGATTTGTGGGATTTGTTTAATCAAGTTAAGATCAATATTCCTCTGATCAAAGCTATCCAACAAGTTCCCTCTTATGCCAAATTCTTAAAAGATCTCTGCACACAAAAGAGAAAGTTCAATGTTTCGCTTCCAAAGCAGATCAATTTAACTGAACAATTAAGTGCAGTTGTTTCTAGTTCTTTGCCTCCTAAGCTTAAAGACCCTGGATCACCCTTGATTCCAGTGACGATTGGTAATGTGCATATTAAAAAGCACTACTTGCTCTTGGAGCTAGTGTTAATATCTTACTTGGACACTTGTTTGATAAACACGATCTAGGTCAGTTACAGACAACCGACATAATCTTACAGTTGGCAGATTGGTCAACCAAGTGCCCAAGGGGTATTCTCTCCGATGTCATACTTAAAGTTGAAGATTTTTATTATCCAGTTGATTTCTTAGTCCTGGACACCGAAAGTTCAATAGGACACTAAACGTGTTTCAAAACAATTAATGCTCAAATTAATTGTAGGACAGGAGCCGTAGATATTGCCTTTGGTAATCGTAAGCTGAGACTGAACGTGTTTAATGCTTCAAATGTCGCTACTATTGATTCAGGGTGTTATCTGATAGATATGGTGGATGAACTTGCGCAACAGCATAGTTCGTTAATTAACACCAAGGATACTATTGAGTGTTATCTAATAGATAGGGTGTTATCTGATAGATATGGTCAGAATGAAACTTTGCCTGTCATAATTTCATCAGATCTGACCGAAGCGCAAGAGAAAGCCTTACTGCAAGTTTTAGTCAAATATAAAGAAGCATTAGGTTGGACTATAGCTGATTTAAGAAGAATCAGTCCCACTTTGTGTATGCACCGAATCATTAGCTAAACCTGCACGGATGCACAAAGAAGACTAGATCCTAATTTAAGGGAAGTAGTTAAAAAAGAGGTGTAAAAATTGTTGGACGCTGGGATCATTTATCCCATATCCGATAGCAATTGGGTAAGTCTAACCCAAACCGTGCCTAAGAAATCTGGGATCACAGTGATTGACACTGAAGAGGGAGGAAAAATAACTAGTTGTCCTTTAACTGGTTGGAGAGTATGCATTGATTACAGAGTACTCAATTCTGCTACTTTCAAGGATCATTTTCCTGTACGGTTTATAGATCAAATAGTGGAAAAGTTAGCAGGACAGAAGTTTCATTGTTTCCTTGATGGCTACTCTGGGTATAATCAAATTCTAATCCATCGAGAGGACCAAGAGAAAACCACATTAACTTGTCCATATGGCACCTTTGCCTACCGAGGGATGCTATTCGGTCTATGTAATGCACCCGCCACATTTCAGCGTTGTATGATGTCTATCTTTTCAAACATGGTGGGTGGTTCTCTTGAAATATTTATGGATGATTTTTCCATATTTGATAAGACATTCGAAGATTGTTTAGGACACTTAGAAAATGTGTTAAAGAGATGCACTGAAACCAACCTATGTCACACCCCGTTACCCCGGTTGGCAATGAAGCGCGACGTCGTGGAAGCGTAACCATAATCATAATGAACGACCACTATATGGACGTTTTCAAAAATGCATCGGAGTAACTTTAAAAGATATAAATGTTTTACATGACCCAAAATAATAAAGAGAAGTTCGCAAGGTACAGAGATTTAAATACATAATTAATTCATACAAAATAATGCAAATAAATCTCCAATGGTTTGAAACTGAGTGCGACTCCTTAAATGCGGAAGCTTGAAAATACTACCGATGTGGTGACTTGCCTTAATTTCCTGAAAATACATGCTAAAATACGTCAACAAAATTGTTGGTGAGCTCATAGGTTTACACGTAAATCTGACTTGTATGGACAATAATAATAGAGATTGAATTTATAAAATCATAAATTCCTTGTTATGTATTACATATAACCATCATGCAACCGAAGCTTAATTTAAAATGAGTTTGCCCTGTGCAGTATTCCCATACGTAATACCGTGTGTTGAATATATATGCACCCGCTGTTAGCCAATCCGACTAACCCGAGTGGGGGACATGACTCCCAATAGATCTATCCACAATATATTCGCGCTTACAAATAAATGCAATTAACGGTTCATGATATCAGAGCTAATGGAACCCAATGTGTAATACATAATAGAAATGAAAATATTTCTGTGTCCATATAAAAACGAAGCATGTATTTCATCCCCAAAACATAACAGTGTGAAAATAGGGGCTATGAGAACTCACCGAGCGTGTGATGGTAAAAACTAGCGTAAAGTGCTTTTTAGCGTAAAGTGACGGATGATGCACCGAGCGAGATTAAACGGGTCCTAAATGATAATAAAGACTTAATATCTATAATATATGATGATATATATATTTATAGATTTTTATGTCTTAAATCACCCAACATTACAAGTTTATAAATAAAATTTGCTTAAAACGTCAAGTTTATATATATATATATATATATATATATATATATATATATATATATATATATATATATATATATATATATATATATATATATATATATATATATATATAATTTTCCAGCTTTTTCGGAGGTTTTTCGGCCTATTTTGAGGTTGTTTTTGACCAAGCTCCAAAATGTTTTAGACTTTGATTTTCTAGGACATTAAACTACTATATAAAAAGGATTTTTAGAATCAAGAACGGCCATTTTTCGAGATGTTTAGGTTGGTGAGAAAGCTCGTTAAAAACCCTATGTTGGCCATTTTTGAGCTGTCAAACTTTCGGTTTCCCAATTAATTTCTGGCGGTCTTAAACTCCAAAATAAATTATGAAAAATTACAGATCTATAGTTAAGACGTAGATCTAACTTTTGAGACAAGAATCAACTCATTTCGTTGAGTTATGAATTAGTTATGATTTTTCAAAGTCGATATAAATTTTGTGCCGAAAATCCGTAGTTTATAAACTTGAACAACTTATGATTCTTGTTGTTTATTCAAAGACTACTTGTATAAAAGTTATTTAAAGTTATAAAAACACATATATATCATATGTTTTCATACTATTAACACTTTTATAATGTGTGCATATATTCATAAACATATTTAAAGAAACAACTTAGAAATAGAATCTAGAAACTTATAAACTTGAGTTTTTATGAAACTTGTTGTTGTAGGTGATTGTATATATTATGCAAGACTTATATAAACATAAATGTATGATGAAATAAGTTAGTATTTACTTACTTTGAAGTATTTAGAATATGATTTTGAGTAGAAGTTGAAATCCTTTGCAAGATATGCACCAAAACTCTTGAAGAACACCAAGAACACTTGAAGAACACTTGAATGAAGAAGTTTGTGATGTGTGTGTGCCTTGGCAGGTTTCAATTAGAGAGAAAAGAGGGTTTTGGTGTAAATAAAATGAATGAAATGTCTTCCTATTTATAGAGAAATTTTTAGTCTTTCAAATGATGAAAGGCATGGGAGACAAAAGTTTTGTGCACTTTTAAACAAAATGATGGTGTTTAAAGTAATATTATTTAAATAAAAGTCAAACTCTAATACACCACATGGCCTAGGGGCCGGCCATGCATGTATTTATACATGTATTTATATTTTTTTTTGTATAAATGTATTTAGAAATGTATTATTGTATTTTCCTTTTCTTGTAATTTTATAAATACTTATGGATGCATTGTTTTAATGAATTGTTTTAGTCTTGCATAATTAATGTTAAGTAATTGTATTAGTGTATAATTAGTGTCACTAATCATAATTTAATTATGTACTTAGTTGAATTAATCCCTCATATCGTAAATTGATCGGATTAATTGATTTCCCGATTCATCGCACCGATGAATTTGATTCTAATTGAGTTGAATTTCTTCATGAGCCTTGTTAATCATTTTGATTGATTTCTAATGACCACTGATTAGGATATAATTGGCCATTAAATACTAATTAGGTCGTAGTTGCTAACCTGGTTTAATGCCGGATGTTACAACCTAGTTTTAGGTTGGGAGAAAAGCCACTTCATGGTTAAAGAAGAGGTAGTCTTAGGTCACATTGTGTCCGAAAAAGGCATGGAAGTAGATAAAGAGAAAGTTCAGTTGATTTCTTCACTTCCACCCCCCACCAATGTAAAGGGCATAAGATCATTCCTAGGACACGCTGGTTTCCATCAGCAGTTTATCAAGGACTTCAGTGAAATCTCCAGACCATTGTGCAATCTTCTATCTAAAGATGTTGAGTTTAATTTCGAAGAAGCTTGTATGAAAGCATTTGAGAAGCTTAAATCAAAATTTACTGAAGCGCCAATTCTGTAATCTCTAGATTGGTCTCAACCTTTTGAGATCATTTGTGATGCGAGTGATTATGCAGTTGGTGAGGTGTTAGGTCAAAGGTTAGAGAAAAAGCCAGTGGTGATTTACTACGCCAGTAAGACATTTAATGAGGCACAAATCAATTACACAACTATAGAAAAAGAATTATTAGCCGTAGTGTTTGCCCTAGATAAATTCAGATCATATATTTGGGGGGCAAAAGTAATTGTGTACTCAGACTACAGTGCTCCAAGACATTTGTTGGCGAAGAAGGATGCCAAGCCTCGATTGATTTGGTGGATCCTTCTGTTGCAAGAATTTAATTTAGAAATTAAGGATAAGAAAGGAATAGGAAGTTTGTTGTCGATCACTTATCTAGGCTCCAATTAATCCAACAAACTCAACTGATCAGATCAGGGACTCCTTCCCTGATGAACAATTATTATTAGTTTCAAAAATTCCCTGGTTTGCAAAATTAGTCAATTATTTCGTATCAGGAAGCCGCCGTTAACCTCTCGAGAGTTATCCCGGGATGGCCTAATACGGATGACGTTGTTAGGGCCATGACAGGACTTCCATCCTTCATTTGTGCACCACCAGGTGGGGATGCAAATCGAGATGTTAGGGAGGATGTCAAAAAGACGTCCTTTGTGCGAGGTGGCGTGTTGTGGAGTGTTGGATGAGACGTCATCAATTGAGCAGCACTCACCGGGGGCAGCTGGTGACTTAGTTCAACATCGCCCGCTTCCGAATGAGGGGGTGATGGAATAAGTTCTATATCCCTGTGAAATGAAATAGATTCCTGTTGAGAGGAACCTGAGTGGGTCGTAGGGTGAGCGGCGATTACTGGACTAGTAGCCTTTTGCGGATATGTCCGGCTGGGGGTTGTTGGTTTTCCCTCGACTCTCGAACTCACACCCTCTACCATCATTGGGTCAGATACGGTTTGTTCGGAATCAGCCATCTCCGCCCTTTCTTCCCCTTCACCCTCCTTGATCACACTTAACTCCCACTCACCAGACCCCTGAATTTTTCATTTTCTGCATCTGCTCCCTCATCCTCACTCACATTGGCATCATGAGCAGAACTGGTTGGCTCGGTCGAAACTGGCCGAGCTCTTTTAGATATATGCTCATGATATAAACTTGTACCCTCTCATTCGACTGCTCGGCGTACTGGACCAAGGACAAGGGAATGTCCATGACCTACCCTAGGGAGCTCCCTCGGAAGTTTAACCCGCGCAAGAGCTACTGTTTTGTACACGTAGGCTCCCTCGTGTATGTCGTCATCGTGATCCATGGCATATTAAATGATTAGATGGAGGAAGCGCCGAAATGGAATAAACTTCCTTTCCTTCTTTGTCCCCTTATCTTTTACGAACCTCTTGAGTTTTTCAAAGATGAATAGGGCGTAATCATAGTGTCTGACGTGGGCGAAGGGGACGAACAACATAAGTACATGGAAGCTGGTAGAGTAGTGGCCCGAATGTTTCCCGGTGAAACATCGATTTACTATATCGAAGAAGACTCTCCAGTGGGATTGGAGATTTTTCATTTTGAATTCACTGGGCTTGGAAAGGGTGCCTTCATATCCCAGAGATTGGACTTCTTGGAGGATTGATTCGGGGGAAGGGAGGGGAGCGTAAAAGAATTTTGTAGGTGAGAGGTATTCCTTGGGTAGATGAAGAATGTGGCGAATAGATTTAAGGGTGGGGCGGATGGGTATAGAGTCGATTTTGGTGATAAAGTAAGGTACCTCCTCATCAATAAATTTGAGGTGGTACTAGAACTATTGAAGGTAGATGGAAGGTATAGAGATGGCGGTGGTTAGGGCGTAGAAAATGAGATGGCCTTTGAGGATATCAAAGGTGATTTGATGGCTTTTAGGTCAAGCTGCCAGTTGTGTGGGGCAATCTCAGTAAACCGAGCCGGGTTTAACAAAACGGAGTCTGGCAGCTGACTATTGTTGTGGGGGATGGGAGAGTGAGGAATGGTGAGAGTAGGTTGGTATTCCATGTGTCTTGTAAAATGCATATTGGTTAGTCATGCAGACTGAAACAGATAAGTAAGGCATTGAGATGCAGTCTGAAACATGCATCAGATATAACCAGTCTATTCTGTTTAAAGCATTGAGTTTTCTCTCAGTAGTATGAGAATACTATTGATAGAAATCCAAAGTCGATCGTTAAGAGACCGATGTAAAAATACTTAGAACGGAACCTTGTAGCAATGTAATGTGTCGACTTTAATTTCACTTATGTATTATTTCAATTTCCTGTAATGTGCTAAGTGTTTCAGATCAATGATTTCTTACGGGTTATGTTTAATCCTGGGTGATATAAATTGTGGTTATTGTGGCAAGGGTGTCATAATATAAGGTATTAGAGCGGTAGTTTGATATTTCAAGTGTCCGTGAGGTATTGATCTCAAACATAGGTCTTGATAATGTTAGTGATTTTAAGTGATGATCAGAACTGAGATAGGATATGATCTAGTAATTATAGAAATTGACTTTCATACGGGATAGCGGGTGGTGTATCTAAATAAATGGCATGATTACTAAACAAGTCACATGTTTTAAATTTCAGAATATGTCTTGAGAAGGAATGACACTACAAGAGATGAGGGAAATGATGCTATTAATGATGGCAGAGCAAATCTAAATGATTCAAGATCAATTTCGGGCTCGAGATGAGGCCGAAGCTAAAAGAAAGGAAGACAAACAAAAGAATAAGGGGAACAACGGTGATGATGATAATCAAAATGACAACACTAGGTCATCAAGTAAGCTCATGGGTTATCGATTTAAGGACTTTAAAGGAAATGGAGTAGTGGAGTTTAATGGGCTGGGAGATGTCGTTGCTGCACTGGAATGGATAACAGCAACCGAAAGAACGTTCCAAATCAGTGACTGTGCTGAGAAGGACATGGTCCGATTTGCTACCGCTATGTTCACCAAAGATGCGGTTATGTGGTGGAATTCCAATGGTTAACACCTTAACCCTGGAGAAGGTGTCTATTATGATTTGGGTTAAGTTTACGGAGCTTTTCACTCAACAGTACTATCCAGCAGACGAGCATCGCCGATTGGATGCTAAGTTCATGACCCTGATGCAGGGAACCAAAACACTGTCACAATATGTTGTGGGGTTCACGAGGCTGAGCTTGTTTGCGCCTCATCAAGTTGACACTGAAGAGCGGAAAGTGACAAGATTCAAGGCTGGTCTGGATTTTGAAATTAGAAGGGTTATGAGCAATGTCCGCCACCCCACATTTGCTGGCTTACTGGAGGCTGCCAGAAACGTTGAACAAATTTTGATTATGTCTGGGTATACGATTGGTTCTGTTACCGCATCTGCTAATCCTTCTCAGCCGTCACCGCTGAAACGTCAACGTGAAAGGGGTTACTCTGGTTCGTCGCGTTCATCGCAGCACTCATCGCAATAGTCATTTCGTCGGCCTTCTGCTTCTTCACATCGGGCTCGTGCATACTTAATCAACACGAACTGCAATATTAAAATAAATGTTGTCTTGAACATTTCGGTCGGTGCACTAATGAACATGCCTACTTTTGTTGTGGAGAGTTGGGCCACTACCAAAATGAATGCCCACGAAAAGCCGATGCTTGCCATAAGTGTGGTAAATGGGGTCATTATAGTAGGAATTGTATAAAGGAAACTTTAGCTGCTCCATCCTCAACGCGTTCTTCTGGGGGATCAAATGGTGGTTCAGTCAACCGCAAGAACCAGCCACCAAGGGCACCTGCTCGTGCATTTCAAATCACTGCGGAAGAGGCTAGGGAAGACCCATAAGTTGTCACGGGTATGTTTATAGTTAATTTTATGCCTGCACGAGTTCTATTTGATTCTGGTGCCAATCGATCATTTGTATCTACTACTTTTGCTCAACAACTGTCGATGCCTTTGTCTAAGTTATCTGTTGTGCTTGATATTGAAACTTCTAGGAACACTTTAGTTAAAGTAGATCAAGTGTATCGTAATTGTACCTTAGTAATTGAAGATGTAGTCTTCAATCTTGACTTGATTCCAATAGAGTTTGGTGAGTTTGATGTAATAGTCGGGATGGACTGGTTGATTGAGAATGAGGCCCACATAGTTTGTAAGAAAAGAATGATAAAGATAACTACTCCGGAGGGGCGAGAGATCTGTATATATGGGGATAGGAGAAGTGGGGATCTGTGCCTGTTGACGATTGCTAAGGCCCGAAAACTGGTTGCTAAGGCTGTGAGTCTTATTTGGCATACGCTATTGATGCCAAGGCTGAAAAGAAAACTGTGTCCGATGTGCATGTCGTGTTTGAATTCCCAGATGTGTTTTCGGAAGACTTGTCTGGTGTGCCACCTGAGAGACAAGTGGAATTTCGAATTGATTTAATCCCCGGAGCTGCCGCGATAGCTTGTTCTCCGTACCATCTTGCTCCAACTGAAATTCAAGAAATGATGAAACAAGTTCAGGAGTTGTTGGATAATGCATTCATTTGACTAAGTTCTTCACCATGGGGAGCGCCAGTGTTATTCGTAAAGAAGAAGGATGACACAATGAGAATGTGCATCGATTATTGTGAGCTGAACAAAGTAACTATCAAGAATAAGTATCCGCTGGAAACACCCTTCCAACTAATATAGATGTTTCACGAACAATTAACAATAAATACTTGTGGAATTGTGGTCAAATTTAAATTTTCAATGTTCAAAAGCCATCAACATGATACTTCCCACTTTGTCACCTAATAATGAGCAAAGTGTGGGGGATCATGGATCAAAGCATTTGGGGTTACACATTTTAAATATCCGAAATACCTAACCATGAACAAAAGCTAAGTTCATTCACGTGCGTTTACCAAAACGGTAGTCCAATAAATCCCCACCCAAAGCTTTATCAAATATATGTGAAAGCAATGGAGTCGCTAGTCAAGGTCCAATCCACTACCAAGATGGTCAGGTGTGATGCTTTCTTTTACCTGAAAGAGATTAATAACTAAACGGGTCAACAAAGTTGAGTGAGTTTCTAGATTAGAAGGATATATAATATACATGCATGCAACGAAAAGCAACGAGTATGTACAATAACCAATATGATCAAGTGCTTAATTCAGGCTTAGAGCTAGCCCAACATATTGCTCAATTTTGGCTTAGAGCTAGCCCAACATATTGCTCAACTGAGACTTAGAGCTAGTCCAAAGTGTTGTTCAATTTAGACTTAGAGCTAGTCTAACGTCTTGCTCAATTTAGACTTAGCTCTAGCCCAACATATTGCTCAATTTAGGCTTAGAGCTAGCCCAACATATTGCTCAATTTAGGATTAGAGCTAGCCCAACATATTCCTCAATTTAGGCTTTGAGCTAGCCCAATATATTGCTTAATTTAGGCTTAGAGCTAGCCCAACATTATTGCTCAATTTAGGCTTAGAGCTACCCCAACATTTTCTATGGATATCCAGGTAAGGTCAAATGAAAGCATATCAAGTATGATGAGGTCCAACGTGCCTCACATAAGCCCAAAGAATCATACATGTGAGAATTGAGGGTACATGTGCATCTACTATCAAAATATCAACAATTAGCTCAACTCCAGGTAAAGTCAAATGATAGAATATATTAAGTATGGTGAGGTTCAAGGTGCCTCACATATGCCCAAATAAACCATTCATATGAGAAATAAAAGCAAATATGCAACCACTATCACTATATTAACAAATAGCTCCAGAAAGTATTCAACGAGGTAAAACAATGAGATACATGAACGTTATGTAATACTAATGCTAGAACTCACAGTGATCAGTTTACAAGATTCTAAAGCCTTCCAATAAAGCCACAATAGCCCGGAGAATGGCTAAAGCTTGCAATCAAGCTCCTTTCGACTCAATTCCTGACCAAACAAAACGACTTTTTGGGGCAGAATTATGGTCATGACGCGACCAAAAGGTAGGTCGCTCCGCGACCCCCTTTCTGATCCCACCCAACAGCACATTTAATGGTCATAAGTGCACCCCAACTTTCCCCAAACCTACATCAATGCTTCTAACATTCGTAAGGGACTTTACCAATAATATATTTAGTATATTAAGGTCACTTAAACACCTCTAAACATATTATAATCACTTCATAACATTCCATGATTCCATGGAACTCATACGGACTCTAATCAAGTCCTAAAATGACTGAAACTCCAACCGACAACACCAAGCTCCAATTGAGCTTATATTCAATTCTAACCAATTCCATAGTATTAGTAGACATATTTAGGCTATGTTTAGGTATTCAATTTATATTAAACATTAAAACCAAGTCCCATAATTCTTAGGAGCTCATTGTGGCATTTCAACAAACACATGGTGTTCGGTTTAGACTTCAAACACCAAATTGAGTTCTTGCATGTGTTTCGTGTTTCCTGACACATGAAAACACTTTAATAACATAAATGAATACTTTCTAAACACATTATACAATAACATAGCATTTCATTACTCCATGGAATTCATATGAACTCCAGTTGAGTTCCTAAATGACCATAACCCAAACTAAGCCTTCAAAACTCCAAATGAGTTCCTACTAGCTTCCATTCAATGTCATTGCTATAAATAACATATTTGGTTCATAAATTATCATACAAAACATGCATTTTAATGCAATCCAACTTCCACACTCCATTGGAGCTCAAATGGAGTTCCAACTTGGGTTTTCACTCAAATCACCGATCCAACCCAATCAATCACATTTTTATGACTCAAATACATTTATAAACCATAAACATTAACCTACACTTGATATTAGAGTCATTTACCAACTCAATCTAACAAACCCATTTAGGGCTCCATTCTCCAAAAATGGAGAAATGAAGAGAAATGAAGAAGAAGAGTGAAGGAGATGTTTATACCTTCAATGGAGCTTTAATCTTCACCAAATCACTAACCAAATTGTTGCAAATCCAAACCCTAGCTCAAGCTCTCTTCCTTTTTACCTTTCTTTTCTTCAAAAGATGCAAAAATGTGAATGTATGTGTGTGTTTGTGGTGTTGGATGATTTTGAGGCCAAAAAGGGGAGGGGGTTTGGCTTTTGGCCACCCTCAACCCTCCAACTATCCCCTGTTTACAACACACACACCCCTCCAACTCAATCTTTCTTTTTCTAAAATACAAACCACATTACTACAATTTGCATATATTTAATAATTCAATATCCAAAAGAGTTATTTTGACATAATTATATTAAATATATTCAAACACCTCATTAATCACTTTTTATGTCATAACTAATCATTATTTACTGTCAAAGTACATTACCTATTTTTTTGTCATTTCAGTATAACCCAACATTTTATTTTTTTTATCATTCACGTCCCAATAATAGCAATCATCACTAATATTTTGTAATTAACTCATAATATTGCATTTAAGTTCACAATTATAATTGTTTCACAAAGTTAATTACCTTTTTAATTTTTGGGATGTTACACCGCTGCCAATAATTGATAATTTATTTGATCAGCTACTTGGGGCAAGTTACTTTTCGAAAATCGATCTACGATCGGGGTACCACCAGCTGAAAGTTCAAGAGGAGGACGTACTGTAAACGTCTTTCAAGATTTTTTATGGACACCACCAGTTCTTGGTTATGCCATTTGGACTGACCAATGCCCCAGCTGCTTTTACGGGCCTTATGAATAGGGTTTGTAGACCGATGTTGGAGAAATTGGTAATTATGTTTATAAATGATATCCTAGTATTCTCCAAAACCGATACCAAACATACTGTCCATTTGAGAGAACTGCTAGATATATTTAGAAAGGAAAGGTTATATGCCAAATTCTCAAAGTGTGAATTCTGGTTGCAACAAATTTAATTTCTAAGGCACATGATTTCTAGAGCTGAGATTTTGGTGGATCCAGCTAAAGTGGAAGCAATAAGGAATTGGGAGTTGCCTCGTACGGCTACTGAGATTAGGAGTTTCTTAGGGTTTCCAGGTTATTATCAGAGATTTATAAAGGACTTCTCAAAGATTGCAGTCCCTTTCACTACACTGATGAAGAAGAATGCGTTGTTTGTATGGGAGGCCGAGCAACGAGAAGCATTTGAAACGTTGAATCAAAGTTTAAGTGAAACACCGATACTTGCCTTAACAGAGGGTAATGAAAGATTTTGTAGTCTATACGGATGCATCGAGGCTAGGTTTTGGTGCTGTACTTATGCAATGTGGAAAGGTTATTGCATATGCCTCGAGACAGCTAAAGCAGCTTGAGAAAGACTACTCAACTCAAGTTGATTGCTGTCACGTTTGCTTTGAAATTATGGCGACATTACTTATACAGATCTACGTGGCACCTGTATACAGATCACAAGAGCCTAAATTACATCTTCAGCCAAAAAGAACTTAACATGAGGCAACATAGGTCCATGAAACTGATTAAGGATTACAATTATGAAATACTTTATCATCTGGGTAAGGCCAACGTAGTTGCAGATGCAATAAGCCGTAAAGCATACTCTAAGGATTGTTGTTATGTGATGAACTCTACGATGTTAACCTCCATGAGCATTGAAGATATTAGACCCTCTCAAAGGGAGGCTTTGAAAGAGGAAAATGTTGGTGTTGAAGATATAAAAGTGAAGAAGAAGCTTATGGAATCAGATGAGTTTGGTTTGAAAGGTGTTTACGGAAAGATCTGGGAGCACAAAGATGTACAATGTATTAAAAGCTGACTTCTGGTGGCCTGGGTTAAAAAAGGATATTGGGCAGTATGTCGAAACATGTAGAACTTGTCAACTTGTGAAAGCCGAACATCAGCACCATATGGAAGTTTGCAACCACTTCCCGTTCCTGAATGGAAATGGGAACATATAATCATGGATTTTGTCACCAAGTTACCAAAGACTAGGCATCAACATGATGCAGGTTTAGGTAATTGTGGATAGATTGACTAAGTCTGCACATTTTATACCATTTATAGAAAGATATTCATCGCAGAGGCTAGCACAAATTTATATGAGCGAGATTATCACTCGACATGGAGCCGCAAAATCTAGTTTATCTGATCGAGATAGTCGTTTCACCTCCAATTTTTGATCGGTTTTACAAGAAGGGTCAGGTACGAGGATCTGCAAGGAATACGGCCTATCGTCCGCAGACTAATGGCCAAAGTGAAAGGACCATCCTCACACTTGAAGATATAATGCGGTCCTGCATTTTAGATCTTGGTGGTAATTGGGACGACCATATACCAGTGATAGAATTCTCATACAATTATAGTTATCATGCAACTGTTAAGAAAGCACCATTTGAGGCACTATATGGGAGAAGATGTAGGACTCCTACATGTTGGAGAGAGACAAGAGAAACTCCGATTGCTGGGCCATCATTGTTACAAGAAACAAATGAGAAGATACAATTGGTCAGACAGAATATGAAAGCGGATCAGGATCGACAGAAATGATATCATGATAGGAGACACAAATCAATCAGTTTTGAAGTAAATGATTGGGTTTATCTGAAAGTATCACCGATGGGAGGTGTTACTCGTTTTGTTAAAAGAGTCAAGCTGGCACTAAGGTTTGTAGGCCAATTCAAAATAACATAAAAGATTAGGAATAAATCTTATCATTTGGAGATGCCTAAGGAGATGTCGGGCATACACCCGGTGTTCCATGTGGGAAACCTTAGGAAGTCCTTCACTACTGGGAATGAAGATTGGGCCGATCATACTGAGTTGCAGATAGATGAGAGGCTCCGATATGTGGAAGAGCCAAAACGTTTTTTGGATACTAAAGTGAAGAAACTAAGAAATAAATAAATAAAGATGGTGCTTATACGTTGGAAGCATCATATAGGAGAAAACCACACTTGGGAGACAAAGGACGATATGTTAATGAAGTATCTGCATCTGTTCGAAACCAAGTAACTTCGAGGACGAAGTTTGAGCGTGGTGGAGCCCATGCTGTAACGTCCTCAGATTTAAATTGTTGTAATTGAGGATATTTAGTTTAAATTTCGTACTTAATGTAATTAAGATTGATTATTAATGGAAGTCTATTTATTCAGAAATTTAAAAGTTGGTTGTTATGTTAAATAATTAAGAAATTTTAGACATTCAATTTATAAATTGATATTATGTTAGGCACAAAAAGGCCTCAGTCAAAGCTGCTATACATCTTAGGGGGAGATTATTAATCAAATTTGTTTGATGCACTTCAAGGTATATTTTAAGACCTGTTAATGCCTTATTGAAACCTGATAAGTGATTTGCAATATTAGTCAACGCTGCTTACCCTGTTGCATTTGTTGCAACTAAGGCAGATTGTCCAAGTTGTTCTATTCTGTCGAACAGGCTGGACATAAACTGTCCACGCTGCTCCAACCTGTTGAGCAGCTTGGACAAATTCTAAGTGTCCTGTTCTTTGTGAACAGAACATGTTCCTTGTGAACAGGCTAAGCACTTTATGGAATATGTTTCCATGTCCTCATGTATTGTCTTGGACCAAAATATCACTTTACAAAGTCGAAGACAAAGTGGAAAAACAGAAGCTGCTAAGACTGCCCATGTTGTTCTTTTACATGAAGACGAAGTGGATATTTGAAATGGGTGACAGACCATTTCTTATATCAAAATGGCCATTCCAGAAGATGAAAGGTTTAAAGATGACATTCCTCTTTTGGTTAAAGCCTTCTGCAACAAAGACAAAAAAATAAAAGACAAAGATTTTGCAATGTAGAGACAAATGCTGCTTTCTCAGAACGTGCAGAAAAAGTATTTTTGTCTTTTTGGAAAGACACTCCACTATCTCTGCATCCAATGCGGAAACTTCAGTGGGATTCTCTGTTAGAGCATAAAAGGAAGCTTCTAAGGAATGTGAGACAACCAAGAGTGTGATATTCAGAACGTGCAATGAAGTGTGTTTTCATGCATGTAAAGTCTGCTTGAATAAAATAGTTAAGTGTGTCCAAGCTGTTCTTGTTCAAGCTGTCTGTCTGTCTGTCTTGTAATATAAGTGAGTTCATCTTTGTGAGTGTATTCATTGTAAGTAGTCTAAGTGAGTCATAGATTAGTAGTCTCTGTTTCCGTCATCTCAGCTTGAACCATTTCGCAGTTCAGGCTTGTTTGTAATTATCACTTGTTGATAATATACATACAAACATACTAGGGAAACCTTTTGGGACCTACATATTATGAAATTTAAATGTTGGTGGTGAAAATACAAGAATTGAAACTTCATTTAAAAGGAGATATACAAGTAGAGGGACTACTTCTCTAAATAGCTGAAAGATGAGCATAAAAGACTCCCTGAGTCTTTCAAACTCATTCTTGCAACTTTTCGCCTTCAAAACACACACAAACTCTCTCATGAATATGCTGAAACTCGAAAATTGTTGAATAAATTTGTGAAAGAAACTGATACTATAAGGATTCATGTCTATATTAAGGTAACATTTGTATAGATTGCATGTTAGTAAAAACGAGCAGGGCAAAATTTTAAGCAAAACCTATTGGTTGCGACCTGATAAACTGCAGGTCGACTCGTCGAGTCGGATTAGATGACTCGACCAGTCGCCAAGAACATCAAGTAGGCAAGAAATTTTCTAAGTGTTAAGACCCGAACTTCATCGAACTTCGGAAACTTCGGTGGGGAACCCGAACTTCGGATGGGTCAATAATTTGGGCTATTTCTCAATTATAAATTAATTTCGGCCTAGGATTCAAATTTCCGACCTCGATTCGTCGAGTCAATTAGGGTGACTCAGCGAGTCAGCCTCAGCTCAACTGAACTTTGGTTCTGGTTAAATGTACCCGAATATACAACATACAACACCACAATCATAAAAAAAAGTCAACAAACTTTGAGGCAAACGTTCGTGATATGTATGGGGATCTTGCATATTGTATACAAGTGTTACTAGATGATGATGCGGCTATTGAAAATCCAAAAAAGAGACATTACGAGTTGATAATGGAATTAAATACAGGTCGTGATAAACGGGTATGCAAAAATAAATATGTCGTAGAGAAATTGTTGGGTGTCCCTCAACCAAATGAGATTACAATACTTTCACCACAAGGAATAAGAAACAAAGGATATGGAACCTCGAAAAGGTTGACAAGGGATCGAGAGACGGCAATAACAAAAAGTGAAAGAGCTCCACGAAAATGCAAGATATGTAATGAGCTATCACACCATGATTCAAGGAATTGTCCAAAGAAAGATGCACAGTGAAAGAAAATAGTAAATATATAGATAGTGAATAGTATGATACCACCCAAAACTGTTTTATGCTAGCTGTTATTCATTGTGTGCTGCATAAAGACTTGTAGAATGTAGAATCTCTGTACTCACAAAGGTTTGCTTATCCTTTAGTTGTTGATATTTTTTCTGGAAAGGGAAAATTCGCTGTTGGACCTTCTAGCTAGGTCATTTGTTGAAGTATTTGAGGATATGTATTACTCAATCGGTAACTGAATAATGAAGATTCCATTGTTACTATCTGGGATGGTTGTAATAAATTTGAGTATGTAGACTTAGAACGGAACCTCGTAGCAATGTATGTGTTGACTTTAATTTCATTTATTTATTATTCTAATTTCCTGTAATGTTCTAAGTGTTTCAGGTCAATAATTTATTATGGGTTATGTTTAATCCTAGGTGATTTAATTATGGTTATTGTGGCTAGGGTGTCACGATCAATGTCGCCTTTGAAGAATCTGCAAATTCTTCAATCCAATTCGATCATAAATCAGTTATAGGAGACTTCAGTTTTAATGAACTTCTACATTCAAATGCTGATGATAAAGACTCTAAAGCTTCCACATCATCCAGAGTGGACCCTTCTACTCAAAGTGGACATGAAGATGACTATATTGGTTCACCCAGTGTGAATAGGTGCACTGATATAGTTGATATCTTATGTTCGGAACCAATCAATGCTAAATTTCCTGAACCTTCCACTAATGTGTTCAACACCAATGATACTCCTTCAACAAATGAATAAACTCAAGATGTCAGTATGTCTGATAATCAAGAAAGTTATTCTATAATACCTGTTGATAATGAAACTGGTGTTCGAGATCTAGAGGAATCATCATTGAAACATGATCCTAAGTGGATCAGGTGTCATCCAAATGAGCAGATAATAGGTGAGATCAATAAAGGTGTGCAAACAAGGTGGGATATTCTTTGAAATTTGTGTATGTTTGCAAGTTTTTATCCATGATGGAGCCAAAGAAGATTGATGAAGCATTGAAAGATGCTAATTGGATCACTGTCATGCAGGAAGAACTCAATCAGTTTGAGAGGAACAAAGTATGAAAGCTGGTCCCATGCCTAAAGGAAAAAACTATAATTGGCACCAAGTGGGTATTCAGGAACAAGGTGGATGAACATGGTCATGTCATTAGAAATAAGGCAAGACTGGTTGCTCAAGGGTATAAGCAAAAAGAGGGAATTGACTATGATGAAATATTTGCTCCTGTGGCTAGGCTAGAAGCAATTCATTTGTTTCATGCATATGCTGCTCACAAGAGCATGAAAGTATTCCAATTGGATGTGAAGAGTGAATTTCTGAATGCCAAGCTGCAAGAGGAAGTATATGTTAAGCAGCCCCAGGTTTTGTGGATGAACAACATCTAGGTTTTGTCAATAATTTGGACAAAGCTCTTTATGGTCTGAAACAAGCTACCAGAGCCTGGTATGACACTCCAACTGAATTCTTTATGAGCAAAGGATATTCCAAAGGTAAAGTGGATACCACACTGTTCATAAAGAACGTGAAATCTGACATTACGCTTGTTCAAATTTATGTGGATGATATTACATTTGGTTCTACTAATGAACAACTATGCAAGAATTTTTCATTGCTCATGAAATCTAATATGAAATGAGCATGATGGGTGAACTCACATTCTTTCTAGGATTACTAATGTTAAACAAACTTTAAATGGAAATTTTGTAAATGAAAGGAAGCATACACTAGATCTTTTGAAAAAGTTTAAATTTGATCAGTGTTCTCCCATTAAAACCCCAATGGCAACTAATGTTAAGTTGTATGTTGATACCTGTGGTAAGTCTATTTCAGTAACAACCTACAGAGGTATGATTTGGACCTTGCTGTATTTAACAGCTAGTAGACCAGATATAATGTTCTTAAACCTGTTTGTGTGCTAGATTTCAAGCTGATCCGAAGGAATCACATCTTGCTGCTGTAAAAAAATATTTAGATAACTCAAGGGTACAATAGGTTTGGGTCTTTGGTTTCCCAAAGACTCAAGCTGTATTTAATTGGATACACAGATTCAGATTTTACAGATTGCTGGCTTGATAGAAAAGTACAACAGGTGGGTGTCAACTTCTTGGAGGAAAGTTGGTTAGTTGGAGCAATAAGAAGCAGAACTCTGTGTCCATTTCTACTACTGAAGCTTACTTTATCGACGAGTCGATTCCTGCTGTTCCAAAATTATCAGTTTATTCGAAGAATCCAAACCAAAGAAGAATATTATCAAAAAGGTCTATCAAGATTCAATCTGAAGCATAAAATGACAATAAACTTGATAATCCAATAAACAAGAAAGACACACTATATACAATGCAATAAACAAGAAATACGCACTATATACAATGACACGCTTATTTATTTCTGACTCATTGATGACTTCACGTGGAAATAAGGATCAAGTTGAGGACTTCAACCTCCCCAACAGTAACATCCGAGTCAATATACTTTTTGATATGATGACCATTCACTTTTAAACTATTATCATCATTGAATTAAATAGCTCAAACGTGCCATAAGGAAGTATGTTCTTAATAACATAGGGACCGGTCCTACGAGATTTTAATTTTCCAGAAAAAAGCCTCAATCGCGAGTTAAAAACAAGGACCTTGTCACCTATTTTGATATCAAAATGACTCTTAAAACGCGCATCATGCCACTTTTTGGTTTTCTCTTTGTAAATGCATGAATTCTCATAAGCATGTAACCTAAATTCTTCTAACTTTTTCAATTTAACATTTTTATGATTACCGGCTAGATTTTAATCAAGGTTACACATTTTGAGTGCCCAAAAGGCTTTGTGCTCAATCTCAGTCGGGAGATGGCAAGCCTTTCCATAAACCAAACGAAATGGGGTGGTACTAATAGGAGTTTTAAATGTCGTCCTAAAGGACCACAATGCATCATCTAACTTTTCAGCATAATCTTTTCTATTCACATTCACCGTTTTTTCAAGAAGTTGTTTTAACCCACGATTTGTGTTTTCAACTTTTCTACTTATTTGTGTATGATATGGTGTGGATAATCTATAGGTTACCACATACTTTCGTAAAGCTCATTCAAGTTTGCTATTGCAAAAATGAGTGCCTCTATCACTTATTAAAGCTCTAGGGGGTACCAAACCGTGAAAATATTTTCTTAAGAAACCTCACAACAACTCGAGCATCATTAGTAGCTAAAGCTTGTGCTTCAGACCACTTGGAAACATAATAACAACTACAAGTACATATTTGTTTCCATGCGGGTATGGGAATGGCTCTATGAAATCAGTTCCCCAAATATCAAAAACTTCACATACCTGAATAGGTTGTTGGGGCATTTCATCGAGAAGAAATGTTACCTATCCGTTGGCAAGCATCACAAGCTCTTACGAATTCTAGAGCATCTTTGAAGATTGTAGGCCAAAAGAAGCTTGAATCAAAAACCTTTTTCGTCGTAAGGTTTGCTCCATAGTGTCGTGTAGTTGGACCATTATGGAAATGTTCCAAGATACTTATAGCTTCTTTACCGTTGACACATCTCCTCACCACTTAATCTACACAAACTCTAAACAAATAGAGGTCATCCCAAAAGTAATATTTAATATCGGCAAAGAATTTCTTTTTTCTTAATATATCATACCCTTTAGAAGGACTCCTCCTGCAAGATAGTTAGCAATATCGGCAAACCAAGGAGTCTCGTCTATTAGTTGTACCTTCAAGAGGTGCTCATCCGGAAAGCTATCATTAATAGTTGATTCAATAAGTTCTTCCAATTCAAGATTCTTTAATCAAGATAAGTGATCAGCTGCTAGATTTTCGGCACCTTCCTTGCTTTGATTTCAATATCAAATTCCTGCAAAAGAAGGATCCATCTTATCAACCTTGGCTTTGCATCTTGTTTAGCAAAAAGATATTTAAGTGCACAATGATCCGTGTAAACTATGGTTTTGTACAAAACCAAATATGCATGAAATTTATCAAAAGCAAAAGACTACAGCTAGAAGCTCCTTTTCTGTGGTTGTGTAGTTCTCATGAGCATCGATAAAGGTCTTTCTAGCATAGTAAATCGGTTGAAAATGTTTATCCTTCTTTTGGCCTAACACCGCTCCAACTGCAAAATCCCTCGCATCACACATTAATTCAAAGGGTAAAAGTCCAATTAGGTGCAACCATGATAGGGGAATTGGTTAATTTTTCTTTCAAAATTTTAAAGGCATTCAAACATTCATCTTGAAAAATTGAAAGAAACATCTTTTTTAGGAGTTTAGTCATAGGCCTTGCGATTTTTGAAAAATCTTTTATGAATCTTGTATAAAATCTCGCATGGCTTAAGAAATTCCTAACAGATTTCACGAAATTGGGAGAAGGAAGATTTGAAATAGCGTCAACTTTTTCTTTGTCAACTTCCATTTCCACTTATGAAATTTGATGTCCTAAAACAATGCCACCTCTTACCACAAAATGACATTTTTTCCAATTCAAAAGAAGATTGGTTTATTCACACCTAGCAAGCATCTTTTCAAGGTTAAACAACTAATGATCAAAAGAGCTACCAAATACAAAAAAATTATCCATAAAAACCTCCATGGAGTCCTCGTTCATGTCGTGAAATATCGCCATGCATCTTTGAAAGGTAGTCGGTGCATTACACAACCAAAACGGCATCCTTCTATATGCAAATTTACCATATGGACAAGTGAAGGTGGTCTTTTCTTGATCTTCAGGAGCTATTGGTATCTAAAAATATCCCGAGAAACCATCAAGAAAACAGTAAAACATATTCCCAGATAATCTTTCAAGCATTTGATCAATAAATGGTAAAGGGAAATGATCCCTTCTTGTGGCATCATTGAGCTTCCTATAATATATACAAACTCTCCAACTTGTGATGGTTCTTTTAGGAATTAGCTCATTCTTCTCATTTGTGATGACCGTCATCCCTCCTTTCTTTGGCACTACTTGCACAGGACTCACCTATGGGCTATCAGAAATCGGGTAAATCAAACCTGCATCCAAAAGTTTAATTACCTCTTTTCTCACCACATATTTCATGTTAGCGTTGAGTCGTCTTTGGGGTTGTACAACTGGCTTGTACTAATCTTCCATGAAATTCTTGTGCATAAAAAAGGAAGGACTTATGCCTTTGATATCTAAAATCTTCCATGCGAAAGCCTGCTTTTGTGCCTTTAACACTTCTAACAAATTCTGCTTTGCATCGTTATTAAGGTTAGAAGCAATTATCACAGGTAATTGAGACCCACCTTCAAGAAATGCATACTCTAAGAGCGATGGAAGTTCCTTCAATTCCAGATTTGGTGGTTCTTCAATTGATGATTTTGATTTTAGGCTCACACCTTCTTCTATCTCCTCAATTAACTTTTGCTTTTCCTAGGGCTTGTTTGCTAGCATATATGCAATCTCATCCACAATCTTCTCATGACACGAATCAATGTACCTTCTATCCACTAACATGTCATCCATATCATTAACTTCAATGAAATCATGTACGAAATATTCAACATCAAAATCAATGGCATCAATAAAATAAAGGTAATCATCTTGATCATGAGAATGTCTCAGGGAACTTTTAATCTCAAAGGTTACCTTTTCATTACCTACGTACATTAAGAGTTAACTTGGCATTTTGTACATCAATGATGGCACCCGATGTATATAAGAAAGGTCTACCTAAGATCAGGGGTATGGTCTTATCCTCATCCATGTCAAGAATTACAAAATCAACAGGAAAAATAAATTTATCTACCTTGACCAACATGTTCTCAACAATACCTCTAGGGTATTTAACTAACCTATCAGCTAATTAAATACTCATACGTGTTGGTTCGGTTCACCTAGGCCTAGCTTTGCAAAAACAGAGTATGACATTAAATTTATGCTAGCACCTAGATCAGCTAATGCATTACTCACAAATAAATTACCAATTAATCAAGGGATAGTAAAACTCCCTAGATCACTTTTCTTTTCAAGTAACTTGTTTTGCAAAACTGCCAAGCATTCTTCACTAAGCATCCCTTTTAATATCCCTTCAAGCTTCCGCTTATTAGTGAGCATATCCTTCATAAACTTTGCATATTTCGGCATCTGTGAAAGAGAAGCAACAAAAGATAAGTTAAGATGAAGTTGTTTGATGAGTTCAAGAAATTTAACATACTGCTCCTCTAACTTTTCTTTCTTCAAACGCCGTGGGTATGGAATTTTTGGCTCATGTTCTTTAACTGGAATTTTGACTTGTGCGGTACTTCCTCAACAATCTTTTTGCCGTCGTCATTTTGTCCTTTGATTACCTGCTCAACATTAGAATTAAAGTTACAATTAGGAATAGAGGGAGAATGATTTGATACCACTTCTTAATGTAATAGCTTTGGCCTGTTCCTTCGGATTGCCTTCCGTGTTAAATGACATTTTTCTTTTCTCCCTTTTGGCCAATAGTTGCACAATTCGTCCCATTTGTTTCTCTAAGTTTCGGATTGAAGCTTATTGGTTGCGTACTATGTCCTTAAGAGTTGGCTTTGCTTCGGGTGGAGGAATATTTGGATTTATTGGAGGTTGAGATGATTGAGGGTGAGCTCTTTGTTGTTATTGAGTTGTGCTTGGGTGGCGGAGTTGATAAGGTGCACTTCTAGGATTTGATGAACTTATTCCTTCAAAACCGGGTGGAATGTGTGGTAGATCATTGGGTTGATGCCATCAGAAGTTTTGATGGTTTCGATTATCAACATTGGGGTTGTAATATGCTTGAAGGGGTGGTTGGAATGCAAGTTTCTGTCTTGGATTGTCTTATCTATCTCCATGTGAATACAACACATCTTCTTCTAATGTCTCCTCTACCTTATCATCTACACATTTTTTCACCGTATGAGCTCCTCCGCATAGTTGACAAACCTCTTGAATAGATTTTTTTTATTGATTTCCAAGCAAAAAGCTTCATTCGTGATGGGCAATAAGGTGCGGTGTGAAGACCTTCACAAAGTTGACACACATATCTTGATTGATTGGATGGACTTTGCAAAAGAGTTAGTTGTTCACTCATCCTTGCCTTTTCATCGTTCATCGAACTAACATCATCCATTTGTCTAACAAGACCTCGAAGTAATCTAAGTCATGATGAATGCCATTTGTGAGAATTTGTGACCGCTATCTCTATCGCCTTATATGTATCCTCGGGTACATTGTCCATAACACATCCACCTGCCTTTAAGTCCAACACTTCCCAAGTAGTATAGGACAATCTTGTGTAGAATTGATAAACTTGAGCATAAATATCCACGCTATGGTGTGGACACTTCTGTAACAATCCTTGATATCTCTCCCAAGATTCATATATGGATTCTCCACTTTCCTGCACAAAATTATGAATATTGTTTAGATTACTGGCAGTTTTAGAAGGTGGAAAATAACGCATAAGAAATATATCAACTAGCTCATCCCATGTGCCAATTGATTGGGGAGTAAGTGAGTTCAACCATGTTTGCTCGACCCCACGCAATGTGTATGGGAATAAACGCAAATGTAGGGATGCCGCAGGAGTTTCTCGACTCTTTATGATATCAAAGATATCTAAGAACCGATTGAGATGTGCATTAGGATCATCCGACTCGAGACCGTCAAATGGACACCTTTGACTCAAATATTGAAGATGTTGAGTCTTGATCTCATAGTTTTCCGCTGGAGCATTTTCTCGAATTGATTGCTAATCTCGTGCTGGCATTCGTTGGCTTCACCCGCTCCCGTATTTAACGTTATGAACCACTATTAGTCGTGAATCGTCAATTGGGGTGCTCGGTGTTCCTTGCTCGTTATCCACTTCTGAATCTTTTTGTTGTTTGTTTCTTTTGCAAATAAGTGTTTTTGGATCCGACAATGGTTCAGTAAGATCCGAGAAAAGGTTCATGTCAATAAACGCCTATACAAACAACGACAATACAGTTATGTGGACCTGAAGAAGTTTAAAGAACATTAAAATTAAGACAGTAAAATAACTTTTTGAGAATAAATTTCCAAAAAGCATCACTAGCCAAAAACTTTTAGATTTTCCAAATGTCATTGTTTGTCCTCAGCAACGGCGCCAAAAACTTGATGTGTCGTGTAACATCCTAAGATTTAAGTTGTTGTAATCGAAGATATTTAGTTTGAATTTTGTATTTAATGTAATCAAGTTGGATTATGTATGAAAGTTAAGTATTCGGAAATTTGAAAAGTTGGTTGTATGTGAAGTAATTAAGAAATTTTAGAACTTCAAATTATTAATTAAGTATGATGAAATATAAGTGTTAGTGGTGGTAAAATAAATATTGAAACTTCATTCAAAGAAATCAGATAAGTG
Organism: Centrapalus pauciflorus; assembly: GCA_020465985.1. Lineage (NCBI taxonomy): Eukaryota > Viridiplantae > Streptophyta > Magnoliopsida > Asterales > Asteraceae > Centrapalus > Centrapalus pauciflorus. Next base: position 165,874 of record JAANYP010003577.1, on the reverse strand, counting down.
GAGGGGCCACTTATGTCAGTAACTGAAAGTGATGAATAAAAAGACTCTTAAGTGTTTCTTTTCCCCATTTGCAACTCCTCACCTTCAAAGAACAGACACTAACTCTCTCTAAATTTCTGCTGGAAATCGAAATTGTGGAGAGAAATTCGTGGACCAAAGTTGATATAACAAGATTCAAATCAGAGTTTAAGGTAAAAATAATAATTTCTGAGTATGGGGTTTTATTTTGGAGGGTTAAATATGAAAATTCGGATTTTAAATCTGAGAATTTTTGTTTGCATGTATGTTATTATAGTTGGAAAACGTCAATTGAAGTTCTTAGAAGCATCAGAAACGAAAATCGTTCACTTAATCGACCAAAAAGGTAAAAAAATTGAAGTTTTATGAGTTTTTGTGTTAAATCGGAACGAAATTAGGTGTTTATGATGGGGAAAATGGTCTAAAAACACCCCATATATGTTAATATAGCATTTGTATGGATTGCATGTGGCTAAAATCGAGTTTGGCAAATTTTTGATTAAAAACCCGTACCTACGACTTGCATATTTGCAGGTCGACTCGTCGAGTCGCCAAGAACATCAAGACGGTTAGAAATTTTCTAAGTGTTGAGACCCAAATTTCGGGTTGGGTCGAGCTTCGAATGAGACCCAAATTCGGGTGGGTGACCCGAACTTCGGATGGGTTTCAAACTCGGGTGATATCTCGGGTTATACTTCGGGTAGGAATGAAATTCGGCCGAGGATCCGAACTTTTGGACAAAAAATCAGATTTAGGATTTGGATTTTGAAATACTTCATTGTCATGTTTGGATAGATAATTAAAAGAAACGATTTAGCTCATTTAGGATTTCACGTTCCTCATGTCTCCACATTTCATAATCCATCCATCCCCTTAAATATTTCAAAATCCTATCATTTTAACATCCATCATTTTAAATTCATGCAATCCAAACGACACCTTAGTATTATGAAAAGACATTTAATGATGGGTTCTTTGGACTTAATTAAGATCCGAACCTTGGGGATTTAAATATGAATTTCGGATGGCGAATCTAAAGATTTAACACTTTAACTTGTGAAAATTGGTGGAAATCATGATTAAACAAACACTGATGGTAGTTTCCTATGAAAATGTAACAGGTCCCTTTTGGTGTTGTTTAACACATGGTGGGGTATATTGTGATTCCGGTTGAAATCCTGAGGAAAAATAAAATAATTTGAAGTTATTTAACGCACCCACTATGAGTACTTATGATTCTATATGTCTACATTTGTTTTATGTCAGCTGTTGTCTGCTGAGGCATGTTGTTTCTATTCGTTTGGCATTCTACTAACATGCGTTTATTTTGGTGGACATTGTTGCTTGTATACATGTTTTACATGTTCCGTTTCTTTGTTGTGCATCGACGTGATGGGCTTGCGAGCGATAACTGTCAATCTGGTGTTACCAAGGCTATATGACCTTGAGCCGATCACTCCGAGGTCTCGACTAGCAGTGTAACATCCCTGATGATAAGTTTGCCTAAGATGATGTGTTTGTGCCGAGCAATGGCTCAATGGAGCTACGGGTCAGTTCCGTACTTCATGTACGAAGAGGGTATACGGCGTTTGTTGTCGGTGTTACTCTTGTGTGCTGCATAAAGACTTGTAGAATATATAATCTCTGTACTCACTAAGCTTTGCTTATCCCGTAGTTGTATACATTTTTCAGAAAAGGGAAAATTCGTTGCTGGACCTTCTAACTAGGTCAATTATTGAAGTTTGAGGATATCTACTACTCAATTGGTAAATGAATAAAAAGGAGATTCCAATGGAAATTCTTGGGTTGGTTGTAATAAATTTTGAGTATGTAGTACACCAAGACTGCAACCTTGTAGCACCATATAGTGTTTGACTATTACTTATAATTATGTACTTTCAATTTCCTTTAATGTATTATGTATTCAGATCAATAATGTATTATGTGTTGTAATTAATCCTGGGTGATGTAATGAACGTTATTCTTGCAAGGGTGTCACAGTGAATGGTATCAGAGCAGTATTTTGAGATTTAAGTGTCCGGGAGGTCTTGGTCTCAAACATAGGTGATGACATGTAGTGATTATAAATAATGATCTGAACTAAGATATTATCTAGTAATTATAGGAAATTGACTTTCATACAGGACAACGGGTGGAGTACATAAATAAATTACCTGATTATTAAATATGTTGATACACCCGATGTGTTGAAAAGGTTGAATATTGTTCAAAATTCTTCAAAACTTAAAATAAGTTGAAAAGGTTGAAAATTGTTCAATTTTTTTCAAAACTTACGATGTTGTGAGTGTTTAACGAAGATACGACTGTTTCTCTCGAACTTAATTCTAGTGTTTGGTTTACGTTCTAAACCATCAAAGAATATAAGTAAGGAGAGTTTCATTGCATTTTTATCGTTGAATAATAGTTTTTAATGTCCTAGTAACATATTATGACTCGTTTCATGTGTTGATTAAGTCTATACAGTGTTAGAATTGGAGTTTTTACAGAATTACAGATTCTTCAACTGACAAAGGCGATTCGTGAACTTCAACATCTTAATGCCCAGTTGGATCAGACAGAGACTGATCAGCAGCAGCAGATTGCAAATCTGGAGGCTATACAGGAGGACTTGTTGAAAGATCGTCCATCTTAGGGGGAGAAATTGTAGAGAAGCAAAAGAAGATGGCCTGAGCAGTGAGCTGGCAAGTCAAAGAAGATGGCCCGAATAGTGAGCTGGCAGATCTTTCAAGACAGCAATTTGCTCAGCTTGCTGATCCTCAGGGGGAGTCGGTGTTCATAGAAGCTGACAAGGGAAAAGGCAAGGATTCAGAGGCGACTAAAGTAACTGAAGACAAGACCTGATCAGAGCATTGTCAGAGTTAGATGAAGATGAAATGAGGTTCGTCTTCGAAGATGACTTAGAACAGGAGGATCTTGAGGATTGAGCGTTTAAAAGATGTACCTGATTGGAAGTTAGTCGATGAAGGTGGTAAGAATATATCCTCTGACTGGTTATAAATGGACTAAGTTAGTCTACAAACTAATAGGAAAAGGTGATTTCGGTATTCATAGATCAATGAATATGTACTAGAAGCTATCGTCAAGGGGGAGTCTGTTGATACACCCGATGTGACAATAGCTGTCTAGTTTCGATATTCATAGTCTCTGATTCTGATAGTCTATTTCGATCAATGAACAACAACTAGAAGCTATCGTCAAGGGGGAGTCTGTTGGTACATCCGGTGTGACGACAGCAGTCTAGTTTTGTCATTGATATCATGGTTGTGTATGAGGTTTACATTTGCATGATAAGCTTAGACAATCATATTAAGTTCTAGAATAAGTTCTAGGAACTGGTTCGAATTTAAGGTAAATTCAAAATAGTCATTGGTTCGAATTTAAGGTAAATTCGAAATTGTCATGTGGACAAATTCAAATGGGCCTTGGGCCTGGATTCGAGTTTGTCCCATGACAAACTCGAATGGCGATCTCGTGTGAGTTTATCAGCAATCTGTTTGTGTTTTTGGAGAGAATCATCGCGTAGGTTCGTTCGTAGTCGTTCGTACAACGCCGTGGTAGTCTCCGTGTTTCGTGTGTGTGATATATCCGTCAAGCCGCTAACGAGGATTCCGCACTCGTTGGTGTGTGTCGCGTCAGGATAGATCTACAGTGTCAAGACCTTATAAAATAAGTCATATGTTTTAAATTTAGAAACATGTCTGGAGAAGGAATGACACCACAAGAGATAATTGAAATGATGCTAGCAATGATGGCAGAGCAAAACAAAATGATTCAGGAACAATTCCGGGCTCGACATGAGGCCGAAGCTAAAAGAAGGGAGGACAAAAGAAAGAATAAAGGGAACAATGGTGATAATTATAATCAAGATGACAACACTGGGTCATCATGTAAGCCCAAGGGTTGTCGATTTAAAGACTTTAAAGGAAATGGAGCTGTAGAGTTTAATGAACTGGGAGACGTTGTTGTTGCGCTGGAATGGATAACAGCGACTGAAATGACTTTCCGAATCAACGATTGTGCTGAGAAGGACATTGTTCGATTTGCCACCGCGATGTTCACTAAAGATGCAGTTATGTGGTGGAACTCGATGGTTAATGCGTTGACTTTGGAGAAGGTTTCAGTTATGACTTGGGCTGAGTTCACAGAAGTATTTACTCAACAATATTGCCCGGTTGATGAGCGCCAAAGATTGGAAGCAAAATTCATGACACTAATGCAATGAAACAAAACAGTGTCACAATATGCTGTAGAGTTCACGAGGCTGAGCTTGTTTGCGCCTCATCAAGTGGAAACTGAAGAAAGGAAAGTGACCAGGTTTGAGGCTGGTCTTGACTCAGAAATCAGGAGGGTTATGAGCAATGTCCGCTACCCTACACTTGCTGGCTTACTGGAGCTGCCAGAAATGTCGAACAGATTTTGATTATGTCGGGTTATACGATTGGGTCTGCTGCCACCTCTGCTAATCCAACTCAGCCGTCACCACCAAAATGCCAACATGAGGGAGGCTACTCTGGTTCCTCTCATTCATCCCAGTATTCATCTCAGTAGTCGTATCGTCGACCTTCTAGTTCTTCTAATTGGGCTCGTGCGTATTACATCAACACGTAACCACAGTATTGTAACAACTGTCGACTCGAACATTTTGGTAAGTGCATAATGGACGTGCCTGCTTTTGTTGTAGAGAATTGGGCCACTAACAAAATGAGTGCCCACGAAAAGCTGATGCCTGCCATAAGTGTGGAGTAGTGGGGCTTTATAGTAGAAATTGTAAAAAAGGAACTCCAACTGCTGCTCCATCTTCGACTCGATCTTCTGGGGGATTAAGTGGTGGTTCAGTCAACCACCGGAACCAGCCACAAAGGGCCCGGAAGTGGTCATGGGTATATTTATTGTTAATTCTATGCCTGCACGCGTTCTGTTTGATTTTGGTGCCAATAGATCATTTGTATCTATTGCTTTTGCTCAATAACCGTCAATGCCTATCTCTAAGTTGCCTGTTGTGCTTGATATTGAAACTGCTAGTAATACTTTAGTCAAAGTAGATCAAGTATATCGTAATTGTACTCTAGTGATTGAAGATGTAGTCTTCAATATTGACTTGATCCCAATAGAGTTCGGTGAATTTGATGAAATAGTCGGAATGGACTGGTTGATCGAAAATGAAGCTCACATAGTCTGTAAGAAAAGAATGATAAAGATAACTACTCCAGAGGGGCGACAGATCTGCATATACGGGGATACGAGAATTAGGGATCTGTGTTTGCTAACCATTGCTAAGGCCCAAAAGCTAGTTTCTATGGATGTGAGTCGTATTTGGCATATGCTATTGATGCCAAGACTGAAAAGAGAACTGTGGCCGATGTGCCTGTTGTATCTGAATTCCCGAATGTGTTTTCAGAAGACTTGTATGCTGTGCCACCTAAAAGACAAGTAGAATTTCGAATTGACTTGATCCCAGGAGCTACCCCGATAGCTCATTCTCCTTACCATCTCGCACCAACCGAAATGCAAGAAATGATGAAACAACTTCAAGAGTTGTTGGATAAGGGCTTCATTCGACCAAGTTCTTTGCCATGGGGAGCACCGATGTTATTCGTGAAAAGAAGGATGACACAATGAGAATGTGCATCGATTATTGTAAGCTGAACAAATTAACCATGAAGAATAAGTATCCGCTTCCGAGAATTGACGATTTGTTTGATCAACTGCATGGGGCTAGTTTCTTTTCCAAGATTGATCTGCGATCAGAATACCATCAGTTGAAAATTCAAGAGGAGGACGTACCGAAAATGGCTTTCGGGACTCGTTATGGGCACTACGAGTTTCTAGTTATGCCATTTAGGCTAACTAATGCACCGGTTGCTTTTATGGACCTTATGAACAGGGTTTGTAGACCAGTGTCGGACAAATTGGTGATTGTATTCATCGATGATATTCTAGTATACTCTAAGTCTGAAAATGTGCATGCTATACATCTGAAAGAGTTACTAGAGTTATTAAGAAAAGAAAAGATGTATTCCAAATTCTCAAAGTGTGAGTTTTGGTTGCAACAGATTCAATTTTTGGGGCATGTGAATTCTGGAGCTGGGATTTCGGTGGATCCAGCTAAAATGGAAGCAATAAAGAATTGGGAGCCGCCTCACTCTGCTACATAAATAAGAAGTTTTCTAGGATTGGCGGGTTATTATCGAAGATTTATAAAGGATTTCTCGAATATTGCATTCCCTTTAACTGCGTTGACGAAGAAGAATGCGCCGTTTGTGTGGGAAGCTAAGCAACGAGAGACATTTGAAATTTTGAAGAAAACTTTAAGCAAAGCACCGGTAATTGCCCTCTCAGAGGGTAATGAAAACTTTGTAGTCTATACGGATGCATTGAGGTTGGGATTAGGTGTTGTATTGATGCAACGCGGAAAGGTTATTGCTTATGCTTCGAGACAGTTAAAGCAGCATGAGAAATATTACTCAACTCACGACTTGGAGTTAACTGTTGTCACTTTTGCTTTGAAGTTAGGGCGACACTACTTATATGGAACTAAGTGTCAATTGTATATTGACCACAAGACTTTAAAGTATATCTTCAGCCAGAAAGAGCTCAACATGAGGCAAAGACGCTCGATGTAACTTATAAAGGATTACGATTGTGAAATCCTTTATCATCCGAGTAACACAAACGTTGTAGCCGATTCTTTAAGCCGCAAAGCATATTCCAAAGACTGCTGCTACATGATGACTTCTACAATGTTGACCTCCACTATTATTGGTGATGATAAATCTGCTCAAAAGGAAGCTTTAAAAGAAGAAAATATTGGTGCTGAGGACATAAGAGTGCAGAAGAAAATTATGGAAACGAGTGAGTCCGGTTTGAAAGGTGTTTATGGAAGAATCTGGGTGTCAAAGTTTGGGGGTATGAGAAAGGTGATTATCGAGGAAGCGCATCAGTCGAAGTTTTCTGTACATCCCAGGAGTACAAATATGTACAATGAATTGAAAGTCGACTTTTGGTGGCCCGGATTGAAGAAGGACATTGGTCATTATGTTGAAAGATGTCGGAATTGTCGACTTGTGAAAGCCGAACATCAGCAACCGTATGGCAGTTCGCAACCATTTCCTGTTCCTGAATGGAAGTGGGAACATATTACCATGGACTTTGTCACTAAGTTACCGAAGACAAGGCGTCAGCACAATGCGGTGTGGGTTATTGTTGAGAGATTGACAAAGTCTGCTCATTTCATTCCTATCAGAGAAAGTTATTCATTGGAAATATTGGCTCAGATTTATATGAGTGAGATTATCACTAGACATGGAGTCCCAAAGTCCATTGTATCTGATCAGGATAGTCGTTTCACCTCCAACTTTTGGTCTGCCTTACAAGTAGGGTTAGGCATGAGAATCGCCATGAGCATAGCCTATCGTCCGCAAACAGATGACAAAATTACTTGAAAATATGATTTAATCATGAAAAACAATTAAATCTAAAGATTTCAAGGTGGTTTATGATTAGACTCACATCCAAATCGAAACATTAGTATAATGTTTGATCAAAACAAAGAAAGAAATCTCTTTTTGAATTCAGAAATAGCAAAACTACCAACAATGCAATAACAACTTTGTGAATAACGAATGAATAAATATTGATTCACATCACATAAGTAAATCATCCAAGATCAAACATACCTCATTTTGTATCAAGCATTATACAACAATGAGTTTCAAGAAAAGATCAACGATATATCCATTTTAGCAATAAAAATAACATCATCCAATGTTTAGGTTTTTAATCTCAAATGATTAAAAAATAACTACTCCATATGTTGGAGATAATCCATCAAGATCAACATAACATTCAAGAAATTACACATAATCAAAGGATTTAGAAAAGAGTAAACTCCCTAAATGATGATCTCAGATGCAAGAATAGTTGTTCCCTTTATTTTAGCCTTCAAAATCAGCAATAATTTCCCTTTTCTCACTCAAGATCGAGTCGCACTATGTGTATGTGTGTTTGAAAACTCGTCTGCCTCCTTTGAGTTTAGAAATGAAAAGTTTATATATCTTAGGTCGACTCAGCGAGTCATGTGGGTCGGTTCGTCAAGTTGATGACGTGTCATGCTCTCATTGGGCCGCAAAAAACAACTCGCCCGTCATATCATCAGGCGACTCAACGAGTCGTTTAGAGTGACTCGACGAGTCAAATGTCTCTGGAATTCTAGAAATTATGCATAAACTACGAATCGACTAGTCGATTGCTGCTGGACTTCAAATTTGTTTATTTCTATCTTTTAAGGATGATATCAAAACAAAAGTCACAAATAATCAAAAACGATAATCGGGAATAATAAAAATAGCTAATATAAAGGTATAAAACCGCATAAAACATATGTAAATTTGGCAATATCACTAGTCTTGAAGGTATCATATCTATCTGTTAGGAAAATGGAATTTGAGCTATTGCCTAACATGATGAAGTGTTACTACTGTTAAGACAATGATGAAGTGTTAATAGTAGCAACACTTCATCATGTTAACATTAGTTCATATCTTATTTGCCTAACAGATAGATATGATACCTTCAAGACTAACATTTAAAGTTGTAGATTATTTTAATGATGATAGGATGTATTTGAAGTTGCCAAATAGTGAAGTTGATATAACAATTGACACTGTTAACAATTCATAATATTCTTGGACTTCTGAAAGGCACAAAAACTCTAAATGAAAGAAGGGTTGACAACAACCTTCCTTTAGTTGTGGAGTGGAGCCCACATTTTGTTACATCAAAAATGATATATTTTCACTACTAGTTTGTGAGAAGATTGAAAAAGTTGTTGAAGCGGTAAGACTTTTTAAATTGAATATGATTCGTTTAGTGTGCAATTGTTTATTCTCTCTGTTGAAAGCTGGAAGAGCAAACCAACGATTTTTACATTATTTTGACAATGTTGATGAACTAAAGGATTGTTGTTGGTGCGAGTTCTTGTTGGAGAATTTGAAGTAGAGCAACAAGGAATGAGATCGAGAGGACCCAAATTGCTGTTATTATGGACCTTTACTCTTTTTATACTTTAAAATGTTGTGTAATTAATGTTTTATATAAAAATTTAGTTTTAAAATATATAACTATAGTTTTCCATTTTTTGTCATCAAGTGTTAGATATTCATAACTTCAGTGAATTTGAGAATGAATATAGTTATACTTCAAGTCCAATTAAGTTCAAGTAAAACATTTCAAGAAAAGAGAAGTATTAGAATGCAAAGTTCTAATTTAGGTTGATCCTTCTTAGAGTGAAACAGAGGTTGATGTGTATAACATCCTACGAAGCTAATATTTGTAATTTGAGATTAATCAACCGAATTTTGTAATTGATGTAATTAAGTTGGATAATTAATAAAAAAACTCTAATTATGTGGATATAAAGTTGGTTGTTATATTTTGGATGATTGTGAAAACCTTATAACGATATATCTTATAAAAAAGTTATAAATTATTATAAAGTTTGGTGGTGAAAATAGAAGACTTTGAAATTTTCATTAAGAAAATAGGCAAGTGTAGGGACCAAATGTGTAAATAACAAAAATATGGAATGAAAGACTTTTAGTCTTTCAATGACTCATTTTTACACCCATTCAACCGTTCACCTTCTAAATACACACATTTTCTATCAAAAAGTTTCAAGAAATCTACTAAAAATTTTAAATTTGGTGGAGGAATTCGTGTTGAAGGAAACAAACATAAGGATTCAAGACAAATTTAAGCTACAAAAATTTTCAAACATTTTGGGGGTTTAGGGTTCATCTTAGATAAACTTAAAATGCAAAATTCAGAATCTAAGACTAAGAAATTGTTGTTGCATTTCTGGAATTGTAGTTAGTAAACATCAATTGAAGTCTTGTGGTGTACTAGAAACAAGAATCACCAACTGTATTAACCTAAAGGTATGTTATTTGGAGTTTTATGTTCTTGATGTTTTCCTATATTTTGGTTGAATCTGGAATTAAAAGAGTGTTATTGATAAGGAAAAGGACTTAAAAACACTCAATATATGTTAAGATACCGATTTTATGGATTGCATGTATTTAAAAAATATTTTGGTGAATTTTGGGTACAAACTCATAGGCATCGATGTGCAGACCTGCACATCGACTCGGCGAGTCGCCCATGAACTTTGGGTCAGAAATTTTTCTAACTACCAATGGAATCCGAACTTCAGATGGCATCCGAAGTTTGGATGACCCGAGCTTCACACCTCATCCTTGAACCATGAGAACTTTCAAACAGGATCGAAACTTCGGACCTCGACTTGGCGAGTCGGTCCCAGTGCACGTGAACTTTGGATCATAATGTAAGGATCCGAACTTTGCGATCATTACAAAATATTTGAGGTTACAGAAACTTCGAATGATGGAAACTTCAGACCAAGTAAAGATCTGAACTTCGGATCTAATGTGAACTTTTGATGGTTTGAACTTCGGACCCAAAGGGGATGAAAAGTTGGACATTGAAAATTTGAATTTTATGGAAAAGTTCATTTAATGATCACACACTAATATTAGTGCAAAGCTACTGATATGACAGGTCCCTTGTGGTGTGGTTAAACACACAGTGAAGTATTTTTTTTACCAAAAGAATTGATGTCGGTAATTTGTAAATCCGGTTGAAATCCCGAGGAGAAATAACATTTATTTGAAGTTACATAACACAATCATTGTGAGTACTTTGATTTATGTGTTTGCTTCTGCTTTATGGTGATTGTTTTCATTGAGGCATGTTGTTTCATAAAATCTCATTGGCATTCTACTAACTTGCGTTGTATTTGATGCACAATGTTGCTTGCATACATGTTTTACATGTCTCGTATTCTTTGTTGTGTATCAACTTGATGGGCTTTCGAGCTATATATACTCTGATATTACTGAGGCTATATGAACTGGAGATGATCCCTCTATGGTCCTAAAGGGCAGACGTAGCATCCCTGATGGTAAATTCTGCCTCTGATTCTATATGTTTTGTGTAATCGCACAGTGGAGCTATACGCTCATATGTGTTTTCGTACTTTGTGTACGAAGGGTGCACATCGTTTGTCGTCGGGGTTACTCAAATGTGCTGCATAAATATTTGTAGAATATGAATCTCCGTACTCACTAAGCATCACTTACCCTTTAGTTGTTTAACGTTTTCATGAAAGGGAAAATTTGTTGCTGGATCTTCTAGCTAGGTCAACTATTGAGGTTATATAAAGGATCTGCTACTCACTATTGGTAATTGAACAATGGAGATTCCATTGGGATCTATTAAGATGTTGTAATTTTCAATATGTAGACGTTTGACTGGAACATTATAGCACCATAGGGTGTTTGACTTTGTATTAAGTTTGTTTCTGGATCAATGTAATAATTTCTTTGGTTGTACTAATCCTGCGTGATGTGTGTGTCCTTATTTGAAAAGGGTGTCACATGGTATGGTATCAGAGCAGTAATTTGAGATTTCAAGTGTCCATGAGGACTTGGTCTCAAACATAAGTGATGACTTTGTAGTGATAATAAGTAATGATCTGAACTAAGATAGGATATGATCTAGTAATTTCTAGGAATTTGACTTTTATAGCAGGACCACGGGTGGTGTACCTAAAGAAGTAATTTCTATACTAAATAAGTTATATTTTTCAATTTCATAAAATGTCTGGAAAAAGAATGACCCCGCAAGAGATGATGTAATTGATGTACTCTGTTATTGCATAACAGAACCAAATGATCCAAGTAAAGCTTCAGCCTCGAGATGTGGCTGAAGCTAAATAAAAGTAAGTTAAGAGAAAGAATAAGAAAAACACACATGGTGATGATGAGGATCAAGATCACAACACTGGGTTGTCAAGTAGGCCCAAAGGCTGTAGATTTAAGAACTTTAAAGGAAATTAATCTGTGAAATTTGACGGACTAGGTATGTTGTTGTTGCGTTAGAATGGGTAACAACAACTGAAAGGACCTTCCAATGATTGCACTGAGAAGGACATGGTTAGGTTTTCTACTACAATGCTCACCAAAGATGCAGTTATGTGGTGAAATTCTATGGTCAATGCCTTAACTTTGGAGAAGTGATCTTTAATGATCTGGGCTGAGTTCACTGAAATGTTTATGCAACAATACTGGCCAACTAATGAACGTCGCCGATTGGAGGCACAATTCTTGATATTGACGCAAGGAACCATGTCGATGTCACAATATGCTTTGGAATTCACGAGGCTGAGCCTATTTGCGCCTCCTCAAGTTGAAACCATGGGAAGGAAATTGACCATATTCGAGGCAGGTTTAGATTTGGAAATATGAAGGGTCATGAACAATGTTCGATACCCAACATTCGCCTGTTTACTAGAAGCTACCAGGAATGTCGAACTCATTTTGGTAATGTCAGGTTATGTGGTCGGGTCTGCTATTACTATTGTTAATCCAACTCAGCCTTCACCACCACAAACTCATCAGAAATGGGGTTACTCCGGTTCTTCACGATCATCTCAGTTCGCCACAACAATCGTTTGGTCGACCTTCTACTTCTTCACACCAGGCGCGTGCATTCTCTAATAATACGGAGCTGCAATACTGCCACAACTTTCAGCTCACACTTTATGGTCGGTGCAAAATCGACGTCCTATTTCTGTTGTGGGGGATTGGGACATTATCATAATGAATGTGCGTGAAATGATGATGCCTGTTATAAGTGTGGTAAATGGGGGCATATAGTCGGAATTGTAAGAAAGAAACTTCAGCTGCTCCATATTCAACACATTCTTCTAAAGGATCTAGTGGTGGTTCAGTCAACCGCGAGAACCAGCCACCAAGAGCACCAGCATGCGCATTTCAGATTACTGCAGAGGAAGCTAAGGAAACTCTAAAGTGGTCACCAGTATGTTCATCATTAACTCAATGTCTGCTCGCGTTTTATTTGATTCTGGTGCAAATAGAATATTTGTGTCTACAGAGTTTGCTCAACAACTATCGATGCATGTGTCTAAGTCTGTACTAGATATTGAAACTGCCAGTAATACTCTTGTTAATGTAGACCATGTTTATCGTAACTTTACCTTAGTAAATGAAGATGTAGTCTTTAATCTCGATTTGATTCTAATTGAGTTTGGAGAATTTGATGTAATAGTAGGTATGGATTGGCTGATTGAGAATGAGGCGCATATAGTCTGTAAGAAAAGGATAATAAAGATAGCAACTCCTAGAGGGCATGAAATTTGCATATCTGGTGATAAGAGGAGAGGGAATCTGTGCCTGGTTATTGTTGATAAGGCCCGAAAGTTGGTTGCTAAGGGTTACCAGTCTTATTTTTTTTGCATATGTTATTGATGCCAAAGCATAGAAGAAAACGGTGGCCGATGTGCCTGTAGTATCTGAATACTTGGATGTGCTTCGAGGACTTGTCTGGTTTACCGCCCGATAGACAAGTTGAGTTTTGTATCGATTTAATCCTCGGATCTGCTCCAATTTCTCGATCTCCTTATCGTCTTGCACTATTAGAGATGCAAGAGATGGTGAAACAAATTCAGGATTTACTCGACAAAGGTTTTATTCGTCCGAGTTCTTCACCATGGAGTGCGCCTGTACGGTTTGTTAAGAAGAAATATGGTACCTTAAGAATGTGCATAGATTACCATGACCTAAACAAAGTGACTATTAAGTTCAAGTACACGCTACAACAAATCAACGATTTGTTTGATCAACTATAGGGCACAAGTTATTTTTCCAAGATCAGCCTTAGATCGGGTTACCATCAGTTAAAAGTTTGTGAGAAGGATGTACCAAAGATGGATTTTTCAGGACTCGATATGAACACTACGAGTTTATGGTTATGTCATTTGGTCTAACAAACGCCCATTATGCCTTTATGGACCTTATGAAAGAGTTTGTAGGCCAATGTTGGATAGGTTCGTGATTGTGTTTATAGATTATATCCTAGTATACTCTAAGTTTGAAGACGGTCATGTTGTCCATTTGCGAGAGTTGTTGGATTTACTATAGAAAGAGAGGTTGTATGCCAAGTTCTCAAAGTGTGAGTTTTAGCTACAACAAATTCAGTTTTTGGGGCATGTAATTTCGGGGGTTGGGATTTCGATGGATCCAGCCAAAGTTGAAGCAATAAAGAATTGTTAGTCACCACGTACTGCAACTGAGATTCAGAGTTTCTTAGGTTTAGCAGGCTATTATCGATGATTTATCAAGGATTTTTCAAAGATTGTGGTGCCTTTGACTGCATCAACAAAGAAGAATGCAGTATTTGTTTGGTAAAATGAGCAACAGGAAGCTTTCAATATCTTGAAACAGAATTTAAGCGAGGCACCAATACTAGCCCTACCATAGGGCAATGAAGACTTTGTGGTTTTTACGGATGCCTCTGGACTGGGATTGGGGGCAGTACTTATGCAAAAAGGAAAGCTCATTGCTTACGCCTCGAGACAATTGAAGCAACATTAAAAATTTTACTTAACTCACGATCTGGAATTAACTGTAGTGATCTTTGCATTAAAATTGTGGAGACACTACTTGTATGAAACTAAATTTCATCTATACATGGATCATAAGAGTTTGACATATACATTTGGCCAGAAGGAGCTCAACATGAGATAACAGCGATCTATGGAGATTATAAAGGATTATGATTTTAAGATTCTTTACCATCTAGGTAAAGCAAATATTGTAGTCGATGCCTTAAGTCTGAAAGCTTACTCAAATGATTGTTGCTATGTCACGACTTCAACAATGTTAAGCTCTACGATCATTGACGATATTAGAGCTGCACAATGGGAAGCTCTGAGGGAAGGAAATGTCGTGGCTGAGGATGTGCAAGTGCAAAAGAATTTCATGGAGTCAGATGAAACTGGGTTGAAAGCAGTGTATGGGAGAATTTGGGTGTCGAAATTTGGGGGCATGAGGAAGTGATAATAGAGGAATCTTATCAGTAAAGGTTTTTTGTGCACCCTAGAAGAACGAAAATATATAATGACTTGAAACCTGACTTTTGGTGGTCGGGAATGAAGAAAGATTTTAGGTAAATTGTGGAGAGATGTAGTATTCACAGATTGGTTAAAGCCGAACATCAACAACTGTATGGTAGCTTGCAACCACTTCCCATTCCTAAGTGGAAGTGAGAGCACATTACTATGGACTTTGTCAACAAGCTACCGAAGACTAGGCGACAAGATGATGTTGTTTGGGTGATCATGGACAGATTGACAAAGTTGGCTCATTATATACCTACCAGAGAAAGTTATTCACTTGAAAGACTTGCACAAATTTATATGAGTGAGATCATTGCTTAACATGGTGTGCCAAAACTAATTATATCTAATTGGGATAGTCGTTTCACCTCTAACTTTTGGTCTGTGCTACAAGAGGGATTAGGCACATGTATGGCCATGAGTATGACCTACCAACCACAAACAGATGGCCAAAGTGAAAGGACCAGCCTCACTCAGGAGGATATGATGCGGTCTTGTGTTTTAGATCCCGGTGGCAATTAGGATGACCATTTGCCCTTGATTGAATTTTCATATAATAATAGTTATCATGCCATTATCAAGAAAGCACCTTTTAAGCCTTGTATGGAAGGAGACGTAGTACTCCTACATGTTGGAGTGAGATGGGAGAAACCCCGATTGTTGAGCTGGCATTATTACAAGAGACCAACGAAAAGATACAAGTAGTCAGGCAAAACATGAAAACGGCTCAGGATCGTCAGAAGTGTTACTATGATAGAAGACATAAACCAATCAGTTTTGATGTAGACGATTAGGTCTATATGAAAGTGTCACCAATGAGGGGCGTTATGGCCCGTAGATATAACCTAAACTACCAACTAGTGTTCGGAAGTAAGGGTCGATCCGCAGGGAGCTTGGAGGTTTATCAGGGTTAGTGTGCTAGTCAATTTTGTAAACTAAGAAAGCGAGTAAAGTGTTGTATTGATTGTTGGAGAAATGATTCAAACTCAAACTACTTCTAAAGCAAAGGTGTAACAAACAATGATTAGATAACATATCAATTTAGAGAGATAACCATTTATGAATTCCCTACGACACAAGTTGTTACTAATTGAACATCATGCAATGGTCACATAGATATAACCAATTTCGCAATCATATTAATCATGAATAACTTTAATTAATAAATCTCGGTATAGCGCATGAAACATTCATTACTTGTCTTAATCCCTAAGCTATGGACTCGGCACAAATAATAACACTACAATGAACTATCTTGCTTTTACAAATTAAATCATTTTTTCATAATAACAAACACAAGTACATCGTTTGTGTGAAATCAAATATCCAATAGACATAAACATATCAATAAAAATACTAATATTCAAAATAGTAAAAGTTAGTCGTAGTTCCTCCGCAAATGATCATGAAGATTCTAGCCCTCCATCATGTGTTCTTAAACGGCAATGATTATATAAATCATCTTGAGGCTTGTAAACGATGAAAGATCAGCACTTCAATTCTTCGTACTTTGATCCGTGAATCGACCATAGCAGGGCTCCGCCAGTGTTTTTAATAAAAATGAGACTTGGAAAACAAATGACAGGAGGGCGCAGGTCTGCGCCTGCCCCTATGTTGGGGGTACGCTCAGGTGTACGTTGGGGTACGCTGGAACTGCTCTCTAGCTCTCAAACCCACTATTTTGGCAGTGTAGGGCGGCGTAGGCCTGCGCCCCTTCCTACACGTCTTGAGCCGAATTTTCCGAGCTGCTTCCAAATGACTTCCTGACCCTGAAATGCAAATATCTTGTAAAAGTACTAAAGTTAAGAAGTAAAAGTGCAAATATAAGCCTTAAAGACTACCGAAAACACACAATAATGTAGTCTCATCATGTTAATTTTTTTGTCAAAAGGGGCAAGTTAGCACCGAGATTTATGGGTCCATTTAGAGTAATTGAAAAGGTGGGGAATCAATCTTATCATTTGGATTTGCCTAAGGAGATGTCGGGCATACACCCGGTGTTTCATGTGGAAAATCTTTGGAAGTCATTCACCACAAGAAATGAAGATTGGGCTGATCATACAGAGTTGGAGATTGCTTAGAGGCTTCATTTTGTGGAAGAGCCTGTATGTGTTTTGGATACAAACTTCAAAAAGTCGAGGAACAAGGAGATAGAAATGGTGCTGATACGATGGAAGTATCATAAGGGAGCTAATCATACATGGGAGACAAAAGCTGTCATGATATCAAGGTATCCATAACTGTTTGAAGCGAAGTAACTTCGAGGAAGAAGTTTGAGCGTGGTGGAGCCAATGTTGTAACATCCTAGGAAATTAATATTTGTAATTTGAGGTTAATTAACCAAATTATGTAATTGATGTAATCAAGTTGTATAATTAATAAGAAAATCTAATAATGGAAATAAAGTTGGCTGTTATATTTTGTATAATTGTGAAAACCATATAACGATGTATCTTCAAATTAAGTTATAAAATATTATGAAGTTTGGTAGTGAAAATAGAAGACATTGAAACCGTAATTAAGAAAATTTGGCAAGTTCAAGGACCAAATGTGTAAATAACTAAAATATGGAATGTAACACTTTTAGTCTTCCAAAGACTCATTTTTACACCCATTCAACCGTTCACCTTCTAAATACACAAACTTTTTCTCAAAAGTTTTCAAGAAATTTGTCGGATCTTTAAATTTGGTGGAAGAAATCGTGTTAGAGGCAACAAACATAAGGATTCAAGACAAATTTAAGGTAAGAATTTGTTTTTCAAACATTTGGGGGTTTAGGGTTCATCTTGGATGAAGTTAAAATGTAAAAGTCAGAATCTAAGACTATGAATTTCTGTTGCATGTCTAGAATTGTAGTTGGTAAACATCAATTGAAGTCTCGTGGTGTACTAGAAACAAGAATCACCACTGCTTTAACCTAATGGTATGTTATTTGGAGTTTTATGTTCTTGAAGTTTTTCCTATATTTTTTGGTTGAACCTGGATTTAAAAGAGTGTTATTGATATGAAAAATGATTTAAAAACACTCAATACATGTTAAAATATCGATTTTATGAATTGCATGTACTTAAAAACCATTTTGGTTAAATTTGGGTAAAAACCATAGGCATCGATGTGCAGACCTACACATCGACTCAGCAAGTCGGCTAGTGACTCGGCGAGTCGCCCATGAACTTTGGGTGAAAAAATTTTCTAATTACCAAGGGGATCTGAACTTCGGATGGCATCCGAAGTTTGGATGACCCGAACTTCGCACCTCATCCTTGAACCATGCGAACTTTAAAACAAGATCTAAACTTCGGAATCGACTCGGCGAGTTGGTCTCAGTGCAAGCGAACTTTGGATCATAATGTAAGAATCCGAGCAATAGGCTCATCACACAATATTTTGAGGTAACATAAACTTCGAACGATTGGAACTTCAGACCCAGTAAAGATCCGAACTTTGGATATAATGTGAACTTTTGATGGTCTGAACTTTGGACCCAAAGGTGATCCGATCTTGGAGATTGGAAATTTGAATTTTATGGAAAAGTTCCTTTAATGATCATACACTAATATTAGTGTAATGTTACTGATATGACAGGTCCCTTGTAGTGTTGTTAAACGCATAGTGGGGTGTTTTCTTACCGAAAGAACTGTTGTGAATTTGTGAATTCAGTTGAAATCCCCACGAGAAATAACATTTATTTAAAGTTACATAATGCAACCACTGTGAGTACTTTGATTTATATGTCTGCATCTACTTTATGGTAGATGTTTTCATTGAGGCATGTTGTTTCAGAAAATTTGATTGGCACTCTACTAACTTGCAATGTATTTGATGCACATTGTTGCTTGCATACATGTTTTACATGTCCCGTATTCTTTGTTGTGCATATACTTGATGGGCTTTCGAGCTATATATGAATCTAATGCTACCGAGGCTATATAACCTGGAGCTAATCCCTCTGTGGTCGAGAAGGGCAGGTATAGCATCCCCGATGGTAAATTCTGTCTCATTTAATTCTATCTGTTCTGTGCAATCGCACAGTGGAGCTATACGCTCATATGTGTTTTCATACTTCGTGTACGAAGGGGGTGCTCGGCATTTGTCGTCGGGGTTACTCAAATGTGTTGCAAAAAGATTTGTAGAATATGCATCTTTATACTCACTAAGCATCACTTACCCTTTAGTTGTTTACTGTTTTCATGAAAGGAAAAATCTTTTGTTGGAACTTCTAATTAGGTCAACTATTGAGGTTATTTGAAGGATCTACTACTCACTATTGGTAATTGAATAATGGAGATTCCTTTGGGATCTGTAGGTCTTGCACTGACATAAGCACTGACATAAGCACCAGTTTAATGTGCATGGAATGAAAGAGTGTCTTCAGTGCAAACCTACAATGTTCATTCCTTTTGTTGCGACACAGTTCATCGAACAAATCCTTAATATCAATTAGGTGCATCCAGAACATGTCAGCGTCAGTAAACTTGTACGTGTTTCCATCTGATCTTGTCACAATGAAAGTAGGATAGAACATCTTCACAAAACGATCCTTTTCTATCTTGACCAGATCAACAATTCTATATTCACTTCTGACTTTATCAACATGCTGAGCTTTATTCTGTAGGAAACTTGCATAATTAGCTAAATGTGGTCTGTTAGGTTCCAGAACTCTGAGAAACTTCAGGAATGTACATGGGGCTTGTCTTTTGCAGAAAAATTTTTCTTTTCCTAGTAATCTTCAAGGTATGGCAACTTGTTCCTCTTTCTTGTATATTCTGCATATTTCTTGGATGAAAGCTCTAACCCCTTTTTTCTTGTTCTTGCTAATTTTTTCTTCATTAAGGATAACCAAAATGTCATTGATCTCTCTTTGAACAATCTTTTGAGCTTCAAATCTAAACTAATGTTGTCTTTGCGAATCATCTACTAAGACATATTCGTTGAAAAACCGATCCATTAACTCCACTTCATTTAGCTCTATAACTGCCGACGGAATAACACTTTCCACATGAAACAGTTCATTCTCTTCTACTTTAACATTTACCATAACCTCAGGCTTTTAAACCATCGGTATAGGTATATCATATTTTAAAATTTCTTGAACCAATACCTCTTCTTCTTCTATCCTTTATGTTCTCACAGCAATATCAGTTAATTCAATTACATCATCATCATCAGACTCCTCAATCTCTACCTCTTTCTCTACTTCCTGAATCATCGGGATCTATTCATGAACTTCATCATCTGAGTCATTATATTCATCAAAAATGTATAACTCTGATTGAATGCTCAACGGAACAGGAACATCTTCATAAAGAATCAATTCCTGCCCACCTTGAGTATCAACAGGTTTATCCTTAGAGGTTTCAGCTTCTCCTTTCTCTTGAGTTTCTGACTCTTTCTCAGGATATGTAATCATTAATAGTCCAATGCCTAGCACATCAAGCTTCCTCCTCTTCTCCCCCTCATGAGAAGCATCATCGGAGTCTTCGTCATGCTCATCATGCTTACGCTTCGGAGCAGAAGCTTGAGCCTTGCAAGTTTGTTCAACGACAGAAACTCTTTTAGATAAGTTGCCTAAGGCTGTGATGACTATGCTCTCCAAACCCAACATTCGTTCTCGCATTTCATCAAACTGGTCATATACGAATTCTCTTAGCTCTTCAATAGCCTGATTAGGATCTTTTTGCTTCACTGCTTCTTCAGCCACGGACTTGCCCTTTAAAAATTTATGAATGTTGGTCATCTGAGACATTACTGCTGATAACTGAGTTGTCAAGTGATTGTTCACTCCCGCAGCTGTTGCATTTAAGGCTTGATTCAATGTAGTTTCTGTAACAAATGGGGAAAGATTAACCACTGGGTCACGTAGACTTCCAGTTGTCACGACAGCCGAACTTGTGAAAAGAACGTCTGCGTGGCCAGTACATAGAGTTGGCAAGGATGTAGCTCCGACTGGACTTCCAACCTCTTCAAGTGACGGAGCAACAAATGCTTCTATGACTAAGGTTGTTCCGGCACTGACACGAAGTTCAGCTGCACTAACTTCAACACATGAAGCAGACTCAAGTGTCCTAACGTGTATGGGTTCTAGACTCTGTGCAACAAATGAAGTTGTACACCCAGGAAAATGTGTACTTTGTTCAATGTCTATAAAATCCAAAGGATTTTCGGATAGAATATGTGTATCATCCTGGTGAGAAAGTGAAACAGTTTGCTGTTGGGAGGAGACTGAGTGGCTAGTGGGGTGTGCAGATGTCACTGGGATGCTGACTAATTCAATGTTAACTCTCTGTTGGGAGCTAACAGCAGATTTGGTTTGATCCCGGCTGTCTAGGCTAGGAACCTCCCTCACACTCTGTCTAGCTATGTCAACAATATCAATTAATCCTGAACCTCCCTCATTAGGATCATTACCTCCCTCATCATCATCATCATTATCATCATCAATTCCTTTTGCAGCTCCCTCACCAATATTGGATAGTGTGCGTTCAGAATCTGAGCTGCTTGCTTGTCCCTCACCACCCCTCTCTTGTACTTCTACTCCCTCACTCATATATTGGCTTCCCTGAACTTCAGCCCCATGCTGAAATTCCTCCTCACCTACAACCCCCTGGTTAAGAAAACCCGGTTCTTGGGTTTCTACAAAAGCGTGATCTATTCTATACAACCTCACATGCTCACTCTCCGGATCAACATACTTTAATAAAGCTTCAGGAATTGGCATTATGTTTGCGATTGGTGAATCTTGTATTCCAATGCAAGGTCGTCATAATATAATCTGGGCACCGTTGAGCATTAGAGCGTATAGGAATCTTTTCATTTCCCCTTAATATTCCTCTGACCAGAATTTGGATAAAACGTTTAAGAGGGACAAATTTTCATGCTCTATTCGTCGTCTTTGCTAACACGGCTTCCTTCATATCCTCCCAGATACATTGGGCATAATCATAATTTTTGTTCAACGTGATCCCATGAAAAATTCTGAGACAGTGAATGCTACACCTGTCAATCCCAGTATGCTTTGACGTAATGCATCGGTTTATAATGTCAAAAAGCGTGTACCATTCTCCATTAGGTCCATTTCTATGAAACTTAGAGCTTTTTGGTAGTGGTTTTGAGTAACCCAGGCAAATCAGATCATGTACTAGTTCGTCATCGGATACAAAATCCTCGAAATCGGCTAGCTCTGAGAAATTCACGGTATCGATGCAACGTGGTAGAAACAGATTATGTCGCAGTCTTGCTAATGTTATCTTCGTTTTGAATTGATCAATAGTAACCTTAAAGTGATGGTTACCATCAGCTGGGACAAACTTGATGGTGTGCCAAAATTGCTGTAGATATACTTGGGGAGTTGAAGGTTTGTATTGAAGTAGATACCCTAAAGGATGGCCTTTAAGAATGTCTACTATGATCGGGTGTTTTTTTATGACTTTAGGATCAAGGTGATGGTTGTTATCAAGAAACGGTAAGCAATAACGAGGTTTAACTAGCTGATTGTGTGGGATAACGGTGGAAGGTGAAGGTCGGGTGACAGAGGCGGATTTGACTGGTTTGGAAACTAAGGTGTGATTTGACGATGAATGGGAATCAGATGAGTTTGAGGGTTGGGATTGAGTTTGTGATGCCATTTTAAACCTGTGAAAAGTAATAAACATGTTAGAATCGGCAAATAATCAAATGAAATCCTGCAAAATAAAAAATAAAACATTTTGCTAGAAATTGGAAAAATATGTGTTTCTATGTTTAAAGCATTAGGATTCCAGACAATAATATTGAATTATTATTATTAGGATTTCAAAGTCAATCGTCAAGAGTCCAATGTTAGAAAAACACAGATTTGAAAAATTTCTCGAAAAAAGTGAAATTTTTCTTAAAAAATTAAATTCCCAACACTTGGAAAATTTTGGAAAAAATTGAGTATGAAACTCGGGTGAAACAGAAAGTTTCTCGAATAAAGCATGACCCAACTCGATTAAAACATGTATGGAACTCGAATAATGAAGGACTTTCTCGAATGAACTCATGAACCAACTCGATTAAAGTTGATGTTTTCTCGAAGGACATACAACTCAACTCGAATGGACTTGATTGATTTCTCGAATGAAAGGAATTATCGAGACTTTGATTGAAAATTTTCTAAGTCCTATACACTACTCAACTCGATCATCAATAATATTTTCTCGAATTAACTGTAAGTCCAACTCGATTGATACAAGAGTGGACTCGAATGACACATGTTATCGAGGGTTATTCAAAAAAATTTCTAAGATCTGAAACTGAACCAACTCGATTAACTCATAACATTCTCTCAAACCTAGAATCACCCAACTCGAATGATTCAAAAGGTTTCTCGATTGAGCCTTCACTCAACTCGTTTGAAACTTGAAACATTATCGATTACAGTGTTAATCGAGAAAAACGTTTAAAAATATTTCCAAGTCCAGAAACACTCATAAGTTGAGAATTTCAATTTAAGGACTATTTTACTTACCCAAAGTGTAGCCCTACTCGAAAATTGATTTTGAACAACTTTTGAATACTGAACAATGTCCAAAAACAATCTATTTAGACCAAAAATTCAATTTTCAGAACCAAAGTTTCGAAATTTTTAAAACTGAAAAAATCAGATTATTGTTTGTGTGTTTGAAACTGAGACTTGAAATTTGAAATTCAAGTTTATGTAAGTAATCCGCAGGCAAACACACACTCAACTTCATATGATATCCAACAAATGACCAAAACCCATTAACACACACTGAAGTACATACGAACACACACATATAACAAGATACTCGTATACTGAAACTAAAAAAAGAAAAACAAATAAAATGAAAATATGAAATGGACTTGCTGATTTAATCACAAATGATGAAACACTTATGTTGATTGAGTTGCTTCGTGATGAAGAAATCTTTATGAGAGAGTCGGTGAAGAAGATGAATAGTGTCAAGGGTTTTTAAAAAGTGAATTTGAAAATTGAATTTCAACTTTATAGTTGAAATTTCAAATTCAATAACAAAAGAAATTTTCACCCGGCCCACTAACACAAAAAAATTTGGGTTTTTATTTGAAGCCAATTTCATTTGAATGAAACAGTCAAGATCAAAATCACCTAAGATTAACTTGCTTGAATAAATCAGAGTTCAACCAATAATCTTGTTTTGAATCAAAGTCCAATTAAGAAGTTTGCAGAATAACACTTAATTGTTTTAAGAAAACTTTCATATCAATAAAGAACAGACAATCAAATAAACACAATTAATATCAAAACTTTTATATCACCAAACTATGATTACAATCACCTCTAATTTGTTTGATTAGACGCAGAACACAAACTGTTCTTAGGGTTTTTCAACCTTAGAGGCTTTAGAAACTTAATCAGAATGCAATTACAATTTGAATTCTTGGGCACCGAGATTACATGAGAAAGACCTAGTTTATCTCTATTTATAGCCTTCTGATTTGTTTCCTTGATGAACTGTGATTTCTCTTGAGTGGATATCTTTGGAAGATCTTCAAATCTTGAAATCCTTATCACTTCCTGATTTGTAGCAATTTCTGTTATTTGTTTGATTGAGCAGCTTGAACTTTAACTCTGGCAACTTGAACTTTTGAACTAGCAGCTCGAGTTTCTTGAACTAGCAGCTCGAACTTTGTAATTACACAGAAGTACTACTAACAGTTTGAGAAATCCTAACTAACAACTTGACATACTTAGATTATTTCTCAACAATCTCCCCCTAACTTAAATTCTTAACAAAGACTTTAAGTTTCTAAATAAGGAAACAAATAACAAGTAAAACTGTTATACACAAACTAAGGCATCCAGAAACTTACATATTACAACTGTGCAAGCTTCTGCCTTATAGCTTTTATGAAGTCTTTTTTAAGAACTTCTTTATCACACTCTGTCTTCATTGTGCTCATCTGATGAAGCCATTTTGATGAAAGATCAAGAAATTCAAAACTATAGAATCTGTTGGATCTGTCTGCAAGTTTGAGTCTATATGTCATGGATTTTTCATATAGATCACACTGTACAATCTTCATGTCTTTAGCAGCTTCTATATCCATTCTTGTGGATTTGGATCAATCATGCTTCAAAGATCTTTTATGTTATTCTGAACCCATACTATTGGTGACCTAGAGTGGCTATCCTTCCCAATATTGTGCATCTGGGTTAGCTCATCTCTAGTCATCTTCTGAACTATTTGAATCAGGCTCTTATACTCCTCTTCTGGACCAGCTTCTCTTTTAACTACAAAATGATATACCAGATCAATATTGTCCATTGATTTGGCATACCAGTAAGTAATTGGAGGTTTGGAGAAGTCATGTTGATCAAGAGCTTTTTCTATTTCCATTGCCTTCTGTAATTGTTGATCAAACATAACTCCTTTGACTTGATCAAACTTTGCCTGATGAATAACTTCTGGTTGGGTATAGCAATAGTTTGAGGAGAATATTGGATTTGTTTAGAGGCCTTTTCTTTTGCCATTTCTCTGTCGTACAGGGCCTGGAGTTTCTCTATGGGCCATGATTGTGCAATTACTTTTGAAACACCAGCACCTGAAGAAT
The DNA here is from genome assembly GCA_020465985.1 of Centrapalus pauciflorus. Lineage (NCBI taxonomy): Eukaryota > Viridiplantae > Streptophyta > Magnoliopsida > Asterales > Asteraceae > Centrapalus > Centrapalus pauciflorus. The sequence continues at coordinate 140,265 of JAANYP010003577.1, read as the reverse complement.
AGCTTATCAAAATTCTTCTTTGTTCAGCCTTTGAAGGCCCTGTTGGCCTTTTCCTCTTCTTCTGTCCTTCTTTGACCACAAATCCACGTAAGTAGTCTCCAAGGGTTTCATCATCCCCCATAGAGGCTTGGGCTTACTGATCAAGGATTTGGTCTTGTTCTTCTGCCAATTTTTTGGCCAATTCAGCATCAGCAGCAACTTGGGCTTCCTTTGAAACAAATTTGATCTTTGATGTCTCAATCAGAATACCCTTTCCTTTATCTGAGGCTGCTACTTGAACTGATGTTGTTGTCTGGACTGCTGATGATGGATCTTGAGTTCTTTCTCTGATAGACACTCCTCATGGCCTTTTAAGAGAAACAACTTGAGCTTCTGGACTAACAGTTTGATAAACAGTTTGGACTATTAGCCTAGAAGCTGAAGCTGCGTGAGGTGAACTTGAAGCTGTTTGAACTGAGAGTAGGATCTCCTAATTCTCCTCCTTTTTGGATGCATTGGTTTGATCAGAAGGACCAAACGTCATTGCCAGCAGGGTTTGAATCTGCCTTTCAAGTTGAACTATCTTGTTTCCATATAGCTTCAACCCTAGCTGAAATTTGGCAAGCTTTTGCTGTTGGACTACTTAGAGCTGTTGTAGAGCAATGATTTGTAATCCCTGTGCACAAATAGTGGACTTGTAATGTTCCAAAATAGCTAAAACAGGTTTTAGCTGTGGATCCGTCAAAGCCATGACTTGCAGACTAGCCTCAAGATCTTCAAATGATAAAGGGATTTGAGATCTATCACTTGAACCAATACCAGATGAATTAGAAGCATCTGGGCCCCTTTGTTCATGGTACTAGGGACTTCCAGAAGGTTCTTGCACACCCTCTGTTGCCATGGGAGTGGTCTTAGGTATGTTGGAACTGTCCTGTGCCCCTTGTGCAGAGACGTCAGTAGTTCCAGCCACAAAACCCATATGAACATCCTGAGAAGGGATGTTCACCTGCATATTGAGGGTGGGAGTGTCCTTAGTGGGTGCCCTTTCGATATATTGTGCTAGAGTATCCTCTTGCACAGGGATATTTGGCTCTGGGTGTTTGACTGAGGAGGAAGGAGCACCTATAGTCCGTTGTCTCTTTTTAGTGTATATTTTTAGTGGTGGGGATGGGGAGGTATGTGTGGTAGAAGGATCGGAGGGAATATCTGTATCATGAGGAGTGGGTTGGGATCCTGGGGGTGAAGCAGTAATGTGGGGTTGAGCCTACTCAGGGTCCTCTCCTCTGTTTCTTGGAAAGATAGTCTGCATTGCTTGAGGCAATGAGACATCTACAGTATGAAAATTGGAACTTTGTTTCAAAAGTCTTTTCACAGATGGTAAAGAGTGCCTATAGGAAACATATATCCTTTTATGTAGTTTTAAAGAATTGCAAAATTTTGCAATTCTTTCAGCCAAAAACCGAGGATACATCAAAAATTTCCCATTCTTTAAGGCATGGTGCCTTAACATCCCTTGAAAAATCATATTTGAAAAGTTGAACTGTTGGCCTGTGGATAAGCAAACTAGAGCAGTTGTAATATTTGAGGAAAATTCAGACCAACCAGTCTTATTAGGGCTTAAACATTGTTGAAGGATGTGTACAAGGTATTTCCATTTGGGACCAAAATGTGCTTTGTAAAAAGTAAATGAATCAGTTGGGCCCCTATACCCTATTTCAAACAGACCTTCATGTAAAGCAGTAAGAGATAGATCAGATATACCTGAAGCATCTTGCTAACGCAAATGCTGTCGAATGGACTCTTCTGTGATGGTGATGATATGACCATCAATGGTAGATACAAAAGAAGTGATTCCATCTTGTGTACTCAAAGTGGATTTACTTCATAATTGCTCTATGTGAGATACATATATAGTGGGGTTTACAGTTAGAGCATAGTTGATGAACGGCGAAGAAAATCCATCATTACATGGAAGGGTTGCATTTCAGCATGTTTGAGGGTGTAAGGGAGGCAGTTGTCTTCTTTAACAAACTCCATTGGTGATCACGAACGAGAGGATTTAGGGTTTGGCTCGAAGAGTTGTGAATCGCACTAGGAGAGAATGAAAAGGGCTCTGGAAGATATTTTGCAACTGGTAGTTGCAATCGAACGAAACTGGGACTTTTAAGGGTTTGTTATTGAAAATATCTAGTCTCGCGTACAACTTCCTTAGTAATGACTGAAATGCCCTGCACACTTAACAAACCAAGTGAACAACTAACAGTCCGAGAAAATAAACTAGCAGTTTGAGAATAGTCTCAAACTGTTAGTTATTTACTGAGCAGCATCTAATGAAATAGTGTCTCCCCCTTTACTAAACACATATAGTTAATGTTTTTCCCAAATTATAGAGGATTGTAATGTAAGATAGATTAATCCATGTTTATCATACCAATATGAGACCAAAAAGGTGAATCTTCCTACATCAAAAGGTTTAGTAAAAAGATCTGCTAACTGATCATCCAGGTGGTTGACACACATATACCTCTTCATCAATTGCACCATATAAGAATGCAGATTTTACATACATTTGATACACCTTGAACCCTTTGTAGCTTGCATAGGCTAGGAACAATCTGATGGCTTCAATCCTTGCTACTGGAGCAAAGACATCATCATAATCTATTCCTTCTTCTTGAGTTTAACCTTGAGCTACTAGCCTTGCTTTGTTTTTGATCACTACACCTCTTTCATCCTTTTTATTCATGAAAACCCATCTTGTGCCAATTGCCCTCTTTCCTTTAGGCAAATCAACCAGTTTCCACACATTCTGAATCTTGAATTGCAATAGCTCTTCTTGCATGGCTTCAATCCAAGATGGATCCTTTAGAGCCTCAGATGCCTTCTTTGGTTCTAGTTGTGACATAAAGCATGCATGTTCAAAGGCAGCTAGACTTAACTCAGGAACTGCTTCTTCAGAAACAGTTGAGTCCTTGTGGATCATAATCCTTGTCTGCACAGGTGTGCGTCGATCTCCCATGATCTAGTTGAAAGGATGATATTTGTGAACTCTGAGTGTAGATTCACTTTCTATCTGAATTGAGCTCCCCAGATTGGTGTCATCACCTTCTGCACTTGATGATTCTGCTTCAGTGACTGGTTGAATTGAAGTTGGGACTGATTCCCTATTAAATGGAGCTGTCACTTCAGGACCTGGGAGTGGCATCTCAAATTCTGTATCTCTGTCTTGTTGATCAGTTAGAACTCCAGGTGGATCACAAGAAAGAAGTGGTAGAATGGTGTATTCATCCCATCTACCAGGATTCCAGGTGGATTCTGCTTCAGTAGCAGGTTGATCCGGAGTAGGAACTGATTCCCTATTCGTTGGAGCTGTTTCTTCAGGGCTTGAAAGAGGCATCTCAGACTCTGTACCTCTGTCCAATTGGTTAGTCAGGACTCTAGGTGGATCACAAGAAAGAAGTGGTAGAATAGTGTACTCATCCCATCTACCAGAATCTTCAACAGTCTAATCTTTTGTGCTAGCAGCATGAGAATTTGTGTTACCAGTTTGAACATTGTGTCCAACTGTTCCTGCAGAATAGTCATCAAAACTTAGGCACTGTTTGGTTCACAGAAAATTTTCTGAAGGAATGGAATCTGTCAGAATCCAAAAGCTGTCACTTGTTTGGTTGGCAGGAAAGGAATGGATTTCAAATTCCATTCCTTGTTGTTTTCTGTTTGGTTTGTATATCTGTCAAAAGAATTAAAAATTAATTCTAATAAATGACCAAATTATCATTATTATTAATTTTTTTAATATATTTTTTTAATTATTTAGAAAATCATCAAACAACCCTTTACAATTTCCATTTCCATTTTCAATTTCCAGTAACAATCAAACATGAACAGATCACAGAGGAACTTTAACTAATTTTATAGATTGTTACAATTAAACATCATACAACCATATCTTCATGGTATTTGAGCCGACTGGTTAACTGCAACCCTAACAATCAATCGCAAAAATCTTTGAAATGGAATAAACTTTCTTGTCAAATTTTTGCTTTTTGCCTAACTCATTCCAGAAATCAGCCTTTATTTTCTGGTTTAGAATTTCCATTTACAAAGAGTTGGAATTGTTTTTCTGGTTTAGAATTCTTAGACAAAAAGGAACACATAATTAGCAGAGGGTATGAGTTTAATGCATTGATTATTAATGCTTTTCGGCCTTTTGTGTGACAATCAAAGATGAACGGATCATAAAACCTTAAACCTACAAACAGAAAAGATGAACAGATCGATGGAACCTTAAACCTACAATTAGAAAAGATGAACAGAGAACTAGACAAACAGATTCATAAACAGAAAAGAGTAGAAGAGATCGATCAATTGATGAACAGAAAAGAACAGAACAGATTCATAAACATAAAAGAACAGAACAAATCGATCGATGGAACAGAACCAACACAGGCGAAAGATGAACAGATTGATGAATGCAGAGAAAGAGAAAGATGAACAGATCGATATTGAACAACAAAAAGAGAAATCGAGAAAGAGAAAGATGAATAGATCGACAGAATGAGATTATGAAGAGAAAGAGAAAGATCGATCAGCATGTCGACGTTGATAAAGATCGATTTTGACAAGAGAAAGTGAAAGAGAAATCGAGAACATACCTTGCTTTTTCCAGGATCGATCGATGCAGGTGAGGAAGATGGGAGATGGAAACGGCGCTCTAGGGTTAGGGATACGTCCAACGGCGCTCTATGGAGTGGAATCTGAAATCCTTGCCCCCCCCCCCCTTCTGGAAAATACATTCAAGCGATCGGTGGTAAATTTTTTTTAAATGGAATTCTCTTTCCTAAAGCTGAACCTACCAAACAGGCCACGGAATGGAATGACCATTCCAATTCCACAGAATTCCTTCAGGAATCTGTGAACCAAATAGTCCCTTAGAGATTTTGTTAGAGAATCTTAGTCAAATAACCAAACAGGACCAGTGCCTTTGATGTTTGCAGTGTTTTCATTAAACACAACATTTGCACTCTCTTCAATGACTTTAGATGCACTGTTGTAAACTTTATAGGCTTTTCTCTGTGTGGAGTAGCCTACAAAGAATCCTTCTTCAGCCTTGCTCTCAAACTTACCCAAGTGAGTTTTAGTGTGCAGGATAGTGCATGAACAGCCAAATGGTTTTAGGAAGGGCACTAGGGGAATCCTATGATGGAACAACTCATATGGAGTTTTCCCTTGTAACTAGACTACTTGGACCCTATTATGAACATAACAGGCTGTAGTTATTGCCTCTGCCCAAAAGGTCATTAGCAATTTAGAATCAGCTAACATAGTTTTAGCAGCCTCTATAATGTTCTATTCTTCCTTTCAGCTACTCCATTTTGTTGTGGTGTTCTAGGTGCACTATACTGTTTTGCAATTCCTTTTGACTCGCAGAAACTGTTTAACTCATGATTTTTAAACTCAGTTCCATTGTCTGACCTGATTGTAAGGTCTGCTCTCTACGGATCTATCTTGACGCGACACCTTCCAACGAGTGCAGAATCCTCGTTAGTGGCTTGACGGTAAGACCACGCACACCGAAACACGAAGACTAAACGTCTGCAAAAGTCTAACAATTAATCGAATTAACCCTTAATTATACTGACAGATTCGAGTTTGTCCAGGAGAAATTCGAATCTGGCCCAAGGCCTATTCGAATTTGTCCTCAATGACAATTTCGAATTTACCTTAAAATCGAACCTCACATATCAAACTTATGTTTGAACTTATGTTTTATCTTATGTTTGAATTTATCTTTGAACTTTGTGTTTGAACTTCTTGTAATACATTACACCAAGTTCAAACATACAAACAATCAATGTCAAACACACATAATCAAACATATATCAAACACTTGTTAATGTTCAATGTTAAGTAGATAGACTTTTACAAAATGCTATCTATACTTAGACTGCTATCGTCACACAGGATGTACTAACAGACTCCCCCTTGAGGATAGCTTCTAACTATTTACATTCTGACTAAGTACTAAGGTCTATTCAAGATGCTTCCTGCATAAAGACCCTGTTCTACACAAACCTTGACTACATTCTGATACTTTTTCGCTTCAGACTCCATATGCGCATCACACGAGATTTTATGAACATGAAGTACGTGAAGATCATCTTGGACAGGTTGACCAGATGCAACGGATCATACACTCTTAGAATCACCTTTTCTTCGAGGTCTTCCATTACTACTTCACCTGTCTCACTTTCAACATACCACCAGTTGAGGTTTCCTAACACGTTTTGTGGCATAGGCTTCAGAGGGACTTTCTTTAAGCATCTAACTTGCTTGTAATGTATTTTCATCCATGGTCTACCAGTTAGAGGATCAATTCTTGTATGGTCCATAACTCTTTTGCCTATGCGTGGGTTTAGCCTTTCAAACTTCCTAGACCTCCCTTCCCTTTTGATAATCTTGGCAATTATTTCAGCATAGGGATCATCTCCGATATTAACTAGCTCTTTCCACGCTAATGCCTTTATCTCAACTTTTGGTAGTGAATTGAAGTCTTTCAATCTTCTCCTTAGATACTGAAGGCCATCCTTTCTCTTAATGATAAACAACTGCAGTTCTCGGTCAAAGAACCAGCTAAGTATACTCCCGGACAGCTTTCCAGCACTTGGCACAATCATCTTTTCCTTCAACTCCATAGCCTTCTTTTCTGCCCTGAACCATAACTTTTTCTGTTCTTCAATAGTCAGCTCCCTGACAGGCTCTTCAACTTGTGATTCATCATTTAAAGCGGCTTTTACAGCTTCTATGTCAATCACGTTCTGTTCCACCATTACATACGTATCAGTGATGGGATGTTGCTGAATAACGATTTCATCAGCTTCATCTTCCTCATCACCCAATATCTCATCATCAGATTTCCATTCAGGAACGTCCTCTAGGACAAACTCCCCTTCCTCCAACTCTTCAATCTCATCCTCAAAATCAAACTCTATTTCTTCTTCCTCAATGTCCATTAAAGCGTCTATCATCTCACTCTCTATGGCCTTTGAGGAACTAGTCTCACCTCCTTTAGCTCCCGACTGACTCGACTCCCCCTGAACCTCAGCATGCTGAGCAGCAGAAAAATCTACCGGCTCACTATCTTTTTGTGCATTGGGATCATTGCCGTCTTCGTCTTCTCTTCTCAACTCTTCAGTATCTCTACAACTGGTCTCCCCCTGAGCCTTTAGATTTTTCATTAATCGCTCGATGAGGGACCTCATAGTTCTGAGCTCTGCAGCCTGATCGGCGATGAATGTCTTCAATTCAAGATTTTCTGCATCAATTTTTGCGTTATGCGCTTGAAGCTCGCCGACAGCTTTAGTAAGTTGGAAGATTTGGACTTGCTAGAAATCCACTTTACTTCGGAGCTCAGAAAACCGTTGGTTGTCTGTGAAGGTGGATGAAGTGGATGGAATTGATGTGATAGGTGACGTAGTGATTGGTGGTGGTGGAATAGATGGTTGAGCGGATGGCTGAGCAGATGGTATTTCAGGCTCTGAAACGGAAGCAGACGAAGCTCCCTGCATAAATCTATGCCTTTTGGCCCTTTGCCTAGGTACCAAAGGAGCAGTATCTTCAATCTCGAAATCGGAATCGTCATCATCCGAATATCTAGCTGCTCTTTTCTCTGTCTCTCGATCACTAACCACAATTCTGGATCCATATGTGCCTATTCTGACAGCCGGATCTTCCGTCTCTACAGCTGGTGCATCAACCTCTATCTCCTCAACTTCCTCTGATGACGACTCAGAGGTGGTCACTGCTTGACCCTCTACCTCTGGCTCATATACATCTATGTCACGCATCAGATCATCAAAACTTGTTGGAGGCTCCAGAATGTCACCAATAAGCTCAGTAGTAATTTCTTCCTGTGCATGAGAGCCTTGAGCCTAAATTTCTTCCAGAGTCTCTACTCGTGGATCTATTTCGGGGGCTACTACCGAAGGACCTGCGGCATCCGTTGAAGGACCTGCTTCCACTGACTCCTGCACCCTCCTTGTTGAAGGCCTTGAAGCCTGAGTCTGTCTTACTTGAGCTCTCTGCCTCCTTCTTGGTTGTTGTGGAGGCCTTTGCTGTTGTTGTTGCGGCTGCTCTTCCCCAGCCCAATTCGCACCTTCAGGGGCTTCAAAATCTGGATTTACCACAGCACCAAAAAGTGATGCATCCAGTGGTCTAACGACCTCACCCCTACGGGCATTGTGCGATTGACAATCAGCAAAAATTCGCTTGTCGATCACAGCGACACTTTGAATATCGTTCAGTTGCGGCAAGTTCGGCAAAAAATGGTATCAGCATCATAACAAACCTCGGATACATCAAAAACCTTTCCCTAGCTGGAGCTGTTATTTGATGAACAAACTCCGCAAAGAACATCTCTGAATAACTGAACTTCTTATTCTAAATCAACGCAATCATCGCTGATTGCATCTTTGACACGATCTAGTCGAATCCGGCCTTCTTTGGAGCAAAGCACACCATAAAGACATGTGCAAGAAACCTCCATTGCCCTATTAGACCACTCTTCATGTAAGATGCCTTAGCTACATCAAGGCCATACCCCAACCTCAAAAATGCTGCTTGCCTTACTTCCAAAGGAAAGACAATAGGCCCAGCTTCTTGTTCGACTGATCCCAGCTGCAACACCCTACGCAACATATCGGCAGAGAATACATGGGGCTGTCCAGCGATCCTTGTCCTCAACACAGTCGGAGTCACTGTGCAATCAACTTGCAGATGATCCCAAAATTGTCTGACATAAGGCAGCACAATCTGCACATTGTGAGAAAGGGCATACGACACCCTTGAATTAGCTAGAAAATCCACCATCTGGCAAAACGCCTGAGCTTCAGGAAGCTCACGATCCGGTGACACGACCATATTATGCTTTTGAATAAAAGCTCTTTCCGCCATATCTGCATATTAAAGTATAAAATATATTAGAAGGAACAAAATAAAAATGAAACTTGTTTAAATTCAAATTTGTTTTATTTTGAACTTATGTAAGTTCAAAATCTAACACATATGAATTTCTACAAGTATGACGTAAAAATTTGTTCAATCATTTCGATTTTAATAGCAAACTCGAATAGCATGTTCTAATTTAACCTTAATGCGAGTTTAATGATATGTTCGAATTCAGGGACAAATTCGAAGCATATGAACAAACTCGAATGTCGGCACTTTCAAAACACAAATCCAAGATTTAAACCATTTTAGACTTAGAAAATCACATTCACTAGTCCTAATAGGTTCTAACTGAAGATATTTGCCACTTATTTGAAGTTTCACCGGTTAAACTTTGTGATTTTGAATCACAAAGTTCAAAACCCTTAAAACCTCAAATCTAGTCGATTTTGGCTCAAATTGAGTCTAAAACTTCGTAAATGTTGTATAATAGTGATGTTTATACCTAGATTTGGTTATATACTCGAACACAACAGACAAAACTTCGATGAATAGGTGAAAAACTCGTATCGGTAAACTCGAATACACAAACTCGAAATCGCACAGAATAAACTCGAAGGGTTAAACTCGAATGTAGGTGAACAATGAATGTTCACTGTTGACCTATATATACTAACCACCTTCGAACTTGTGTTAAATTCGAAGTTACTGACATTTTCGAATGTAAATTCGAATTTGTCTTAAATTCGAATTTAAATGAAAATTTTGAAAATCTTTGAATAAAGTTCAACTTTTTCAACTCTTGTGTGTAACGGAAACAAACTATGCACAATTCATTTACACTAAGCACAAGATTTTCAAGCAATGTTTGTTTATTCAACTAAGAATGCATCCTCCGTAATTTTGACGTTTTTCCTAAATAAAATAAAATAAAATAAAATATAGGAAAATAAAATAAAATAAAGTAAAAGAAATTAAAATTTTGAACAAAATTTAAAATTAAGCTAATCTACAATATTATTAGAATTTACATCCTATACTTAACACTAACAGAATGTTTTTGGCGAGAATAGTCAAAGAAAGGTTCAATCAGATAGCGGTGTCAAAGACGCACTTTCAGTATCTTACTTTCACACTTAGGAATTTTTGATTCCTTTGATTGTTTGTCGTGACACACATTTCTAGACGATTGTTGGTATCATTTTCCCTTTAAACATGTTACACTATGGAATATCCCTTGGCCTTTTTATTTATCAAGAAATTACCTTACGTGACTCATACTTAGACCTAATTTTATGATCAAGGCATACACACAATGATTATAACTTTTCGGTATTGCAAACTTTCTTTAAAAGGCAAACGTCGGACACAATTCTGTATTTACATACAACAGAGTGTCTTAGTTTGTCTTAAGTTTATTTTAAAGCTAGCAAGACAACGGTGACAGGTCTGTACCAACGTACAACAAAGCGACTTATCTTGCTAACTCGAGTCAAACCAGAGGCAACAGGTCTGTACTTACGTACAACAGAGTTACTTGTTTTGACTCTCAACTCAGTATCATGATTTTTCTATTCTTTTCTTTTCTTTAAGATGTATCTGATGTTGCTATACATCCCCCAGAAAGTTATTTAGAATCAATGTCTGTATGTCTCTAACATAAAAATTAAGACCATTTGGTCATACATCTAAGTTAGTGACACGTCTGACTTTTTCTTGAATATTTTATCAGCCTTGAGACTCCCTATGTGTATTATGCCTACCAACATATCAAACTAGATAATGTATAACACTTAGAATTTTTAGGTGCATTATGTGTGAAAGCTTAACACTTAGAGATTGTAAAGACTGTGCTAATTTTCGTCACTTTGAACCTATGTACCTAAGACTTAACTCATTTTCTGATATTCTCTTTTTTTGAACTTTTTATGGTTTTCTCTCTTTTTTCTTTTGTTTTTCATAAATAAGAGTAAGAAAATAAAATAACCTACTAACTTACTATAAAAAAAATTCTCATACGCTACTAAACTTACTATAAAAAGAAAGAAATTCTACTGCTATAAAAGGAAATAAACTCTACTAAGGTCAATTTACTCTGGATTACGCATTCCGTTTATTTGAACTAAATACTCAAAACGTGACTTATCAAAAGCTTTGGTAAATAAATCAGCATTATTATCATCCGTTGCAACTTTTACCAGCTTAATTAAGTTCTTTTCAGCACAATCACGTATAAAGTGGTGTCTTATGTCTATGTGCTTGGTTTTACTGTGTTTAACTGGATTATTGGTTATTGCAATAGTTTACTGGTTATCTATCCTAATAGGAGTATGAGTATAAGTCAAACCATAATCCCGCAATTGTTGTTGTATCCACAAAACCTGTGAACAGCAACTACCCGCAGCAACATATTCAGCCTCGCACGTTGACACGGCTACCGAAGTCTATTTCTTGCATTGCCAGGAAACGAGCCTCCCTCCAAGGAACTGACAACCTCCAGTTGTTGACTTGCGATTCAAGCTGCATCCTCCATAGTCTGAATCCGTGAATGCCTCCAATTCCAGATCGCCCTCCGCGTGATACCAATGTCCCAGCTTCGGTTTCGACTTGAGGTATCTCAGAATCCGCTTCACAGCTTTCATGTGCATCTCCTTTGGATTAGCTTGAAACCTAGCACAAATACACACAACAAACATTATGTCAGCTCTAGAAGCAGTTAAATACATGAGTGACCCAATCATGGCCCGATATAACGTCGGATCCACATCGGTATCACTTTCTGTACCTGGTCCGAGATTATGATTCACTTGAATCAGCGTGCTGAAGTGAGCTGTCAGCTTGGTTCCTTCCATCCCGAAGTGCTCGAGAATGTCATAGACATACTTCTTCTGATGAATAAACATGCCCTCCTTCGTCTGTTCGACTTGCAAACCCAGAAAGAAGTTTAACTCACCCATAGAACTCATCTCAAACTTAGACTTCAACACCTTTTCAAAGTCTTTGCACATCTGCTAGTCTGATGACCCGAAAATGATATCATCGACGTACACTTATACCAAGATGAAATGTTCACCTTTTCTTTTCACAAACAGTGTACTATCTATTCTCCCTCTTTCAAACCCGTTGTCTAAAAGATGATTAGATAGTGTCTCGTACCACGCCCTTGGTTCTTGATGTAGTCCATACAAAGCCTTATCTAACCGATACACTCTGTATGGATTCTTCGGATCTGTAAACCCGGGCGGCTGTTCCACATACACCAACTCCTTCACTTTCCCATAAAGAAAAGCAATCTTTACGTCAAGTTGATAAACCTTAAAACCTTTGAAGGAAGCAAACGCAAGAATCAAACGGATTGCTTCAAGCCTTGCTACTGGCGCAAATACTTCATTGTAATCGATTCCTTCCTCTTGGTTGAAACCCTTTACCACAAGTCTTGCCTTGTTGCGAGTCACTATACCCCGATCATCTCTCTTGCACTTAAAAACCCACTTGGTTCCTATTGCAACTTCTCCTAGAGGTAACGGAATTAACTCCCACACTTCTAGTTTCCTAAACTGTGACAGTTCTTCCTGCATCGCTTCAACCCAAGAGTTGTCTTTTAGTGCCATTTGCACATTTTTCGGCTCTACTTGCGAGATGAAACATGAGTAGAGGCAAGTATGAAAGGCCTCGGAGTCATTGATCATTGCCAACAACACTGTGTTGTTATTTAAACTACTCCTAGTCCTCACACCAGCATTAGGATTTCCTATGATACTCTCAATAGGATGATTCTTGTTGATCCTAGATGTTTCTATATCGTCAACTCTAAGATTATCTCCCAACTTTGATCCGATCTCTCCTAACGGGGGAACAACTTCAGACTCCACATTTTCCTCCTCATGGACACTGTCTTCAGAGTTAGAACTTGTTGTCTGATTTTCGTTTGTAGGCATTTCAGAATCATTTTCTTCTGGAGATCTATCTTCAGTTGATGTAGGCACGGATGTTGATGGAAAGGTGGTCCTCGGAAAACTTTGACCCTCGTCATTCAAGTTTAATGACGAAAAGTACTGTTCGATTGTACCTGCATTTCCATCCAAAGGAATGTTAAATGACTCAAACAATTTGTCATAATCAAAGATCCATTCCGAACCAGTTTGGGGTTCATGTGTATAATTTGTGACATCAATGTTATACACAATATCTACTGTACCATTTGATTTATTAAAAACCCTTTTATTTGGTGAATTAGGCACATAACCTAGGAAATAACCTTCATCAGCCTTTTCACCAAATTTTGGTTGATGTTTTGTTTTCATTAACGTACATGGTACCCCAAATGGTTCGAAGCCAGTTAAATTTGGTGGCCTTTTATTCAAAACTTCATAACAGGTTTTGTTCAATGATTTGACAGTAAGGACCCGGTTTAAAACATGGCACGCGGTATTCACTGGCTCCCCCCAAAACATGGTAGGAAGCTTTGAATCCGAAAGCATGGTCCTTGCTGCCTCAATCAAAGTCCTGTTTTTCCGTTCGGCCACCCCATTTTGTTGTGGCTCATAAGGTGCACTAAATTGATGCACTATGACCTTTGATAGGAAATATACACCAATAACCGTGTTTTTGAATTCTGTTCCGTTATCACTTCTGATACGCTTAACCCTCGTTCCGTAAGAGTTTTCCACTTGGTCTAAGAACCCGATGAGCTTTGCAATCGTCTCGTCCTTTGTACCTAAAAAAGAAAACCGAAGAAAAATGTGATTAATCATCAGTAATAACCAAACAATACCAACTACCACCTATGCTCCTTTTGTTGATTGGTCCGAACAGGTCCATATGCAACAAATCGAACGTGGCAGCTATTGAGTTCTGAGTCTTGGACTTGTGTGCTTTCTTGTGTTGTTTTCCTTTCTTGCACGGTAGACACTTGTCCTCGAACTGAAAACTCTTCATGGGAACACCTTGCACCAATCCATTTTTCGTAATGTAGTTCATTTTTCTTAGGTGCAAGTGTGCCATGCGTCTGTGCCATAAAACTGATTCAGTCTCTGACGCTTTTGATAGTAGACAAATTGGTCCCATCGAAGATTTCGGCTTGTTCATGTCAAGCATGTACAGGTCATTCTTCCTTGGAGCCCTCATCAGTATCCATTCTTCAGGTACTTTGAATCCCGGTTTCAGCACTAAACGCCTCAGTATCAGTGAAAAGTACTGAGTTCTTCTTAACACAGATTTGAGATACACTAATGAGATTGTGAACCAGTTTATCAAAGTGATAAACTTGATCCAGATTGATAGTCCCATTAGTGACCACTCCAGTACCGGTGATATTTCCTCCCTTATTACCAGCGAACGATACAAATCCCCGATTCCCTCCCTTGAAGTCTGCGAGTAGACTTCTTTCCCCTGTCATGTGCCTGGAGCAACCACTGTCGACGAACCACTTGTTGTTTGGACCTGTAGTTATCTCCTGCACATGAAAGAAAATAGGTTAGTTATCACGGGGAACCCAAGCCATAACTGACTTGGTAATACCATTCTCGTCCACATACTTGAACTCTTTCAAATACCCATCTCTCCTTTTCAGGTGACTTGGGTGTTTGATTTAGAGCCTGTTGTGGTGCAAAGTGATTTAAGTTCACTCTCGGTCTTTGTGTAGGCATTTGCTGTGGAGCTCTTGAATAGTTTCGATTATAAGGCATTTCCGATTAATATCCCTGAGCTCTACCTGGTGTTTGATGTCTTACAGGAGTGTGGGACCTAACCGGAGTGTAAGCTCTGCTAGGTGTAGTACTCCTATTATTCTGTTGTGGTCCTGACCTAGATTGATTAGTGACTCTATTTGGTGAATTAGTCCTAATCACTTCTTTGGGTCGACCTGACACAGGTGTTTGTTTCACAGCAGATTTTGGAGCGGCTTGCACAGTTTTCTCGGTATTATGAGAACTACTTGTGCTTGCAACACATGTAGAAGACTTATGTTGTTCCGGCTTTCCAGTTTTAGGTGTAGAATCTACTTTCCTATGTGGACAACTAGAAGCAACATGCCCTCTTTCGTGACATCTAAAGTAAGACATTTTTTCAGTCGACTTTTTATGTGTGCCCTTTGACTTAGGTGTCTCACTAGTGTCTGGTTCTTTCGTTTCAACTATAGTGACTGGTTCCTCCTCCTGATCATTAAATTCAATTTTGTGTTGTCCTACAAGCTTATCACTAGAGGATGGCACAAATTTGACCTTCTTAATCTTGACATTATTACCAGCTTTATTCGCCTGACTGGTTGAACTACCTGGTAGATATCTCCCTTGAGATTGATTTTGGTACTGGTTCTGGTAGTTTTCTACTTTCGGTCTCTAACACTCTCTAGCAAAGTGTCCTAACCCTTGGCAGTTGTAACACTTAACCTTGGACTTATCAAACCCAATCTTTTTGTTACTAACGTTGAGGTTTCTGCCCGTCCTCTTGATGAACCTTTTAACACTCTGAGTTACCATGGCCAGTTGCCATTACAGATCCATCTCCTCTAAGTCATCAGGATCTACCTGATCGTAATCCTCATCCCAAAGCGCAGGATCGTTGATTTTGCCTTGAACGCAATTGCCGTAGGCGGCCACAAATGAAGCCAACAGATTCAGATGGTCTTCATCTGATTTTGCGCTTATAGCCATCTTTGAATACCCTTGAGATGTAGATGTAGATGTAGCCTGATTCTGCTTTTCTTCTGGTCTAGTAAACCTAAGAAAGCCCGACTCACTGAGTCTTCTGATTCAACAGTAGTCGATGTTTCCCCAGAAAAGAATGGTGTAGCCGTTTTCACGTCAGTTGCCCCTGAAGATTTGGACTTCCCAAAGTACATGTCCGGATCATGTACTTGTTCATAATCCCTCTCCTTCTTGAGCAATTCAAAGTGATATGCCCTCAACGTTCCAATAACATTTCCAGAGTTAGAGTATAGAACTTGTCTTCATCATGCTTTATCAGCGCCACGTACATCTCCCATTTGGCTGGTAAAGCATCCAGAAGCTTCACAATCTTCTCTGTCTCGCGATACTCCACATCGTGGTTGTCTAACTCAGTCAGCAGGTGATAGAATCGAGTGATGGTCTCATCCAGCTTTTCGCTCTTCAAGGCTTTGAAGATCGCGAACTGCTGCTTGAGCATTTCCATTCTATTTTTTCTAACTCTAGGATTTCCTTCACACCTTTTCTCCAAAGCATCCCACAACTCTTTTGCGGATCGTTGATTGCGAAATGTGTGCAGGATCTCCTGAGGTAAAGCCATTCTAATGATTGAGAATGCTCGGTTCTCGGCCTCATAAAGCTTCTTATCGTCATCTTTCATCTTCTGATATGACAAGACACGTTGACGGCCTTCAACCTCTGTTGTAGGTGGTATGTATCCCCCATCAATACATATCCACATTCTCATATCATTGAATCTTGCGAAGTCGGCGAACCTATCCTTCCACCAATAGTAATCCTCCAATTTCATCAACTTAGGTGGTGAATTTGCCTTTCCAACCTCGTGGTCCATCTCAATAAACCTTTGTAAACTTGTCATTGTTTCAAAAATTTTGAATTTAAACTTAATTAATTTAATTCGAAATTAATTTAAATTAACTCTTTCGAACCTGAGTAAGTTCGAATTTAATTAATTTTAAACTTGTTTGGAATTAATTTCGAAATTATGGTTTGAAGTTCAACCAAAGTCGAAATAAGGACAAATTCGAAATCCTAGATAGAGTCGAAGGTCTAAATTTGAATATAGTGTGATTCCAATATAAGGCAAATTCGAATTGTTTAAACTCGAATCAAACCCTAAAGAACTTCGAAAGGAGCGTATTTTTCTGACAAACTCGAAATTTGAGTAAACCCTAATACCCCCTTGATGTTCGAGCGCTGCAAGTTCGAAAAACGGCTAATACTTCGAATTTTTCAAGGTTTCAGATTAAACCAATATTTTTAAGAGTAAAAAAATTGATTTTGATAAAAAACTTGAACTAATGCAAAGTATTTTCCGATATCTTACTTGATAAACTCGAAAATCCGTCCAAAAGTGTGATGTAACCGTCCAAAACGTCAAGAAACCACAGATGTTTCTAGTGAACACGAAGAACACCACGAACAACCTGTCTCTGATACCACTTGTAAGGTCTGCTCTCTATGGATCTATCTTGACGCGACACCTTCCAACGAGTGCGGAATCCTCGTTAGTGGCTTGACGGTAAGACCATGCACACCGAAACACGGAGACTAGCACGGTGATAGACGAGCAACTAATCGTCCCAACACTGTGATTCTCTCCACACGAAACTCTCCGAATACTTGCAAGTTCGAGATCGCCTTTTGCTTAAACTCTCTGATATCTTCGAAACTGCTAAACGTCTGCAAAAGTCTAATAATTAATCGAATTAACCCTTAATTATACTGACAGATTCGAGTTTGTCTAGGACAAATTCGAATCTGGCCCAAGGCCTATTCGAATTTGTCCTCAATGACAATTTCGAATTTACCTTAAATTCGAACCTCACATATCAAACTTATGTTTTATCTTATATTTGAATTTATCTTTGAACTTTATGTTTGAACTTCTTGTAATACATTACACCAAGTTCAAACATACAAAATCAATATCAAACACACACAATCAAACATATATCAAACACTTGTTAATGTTCAATGTTAAGTAGCTAGACTTTACAAAATGCTATCTATACTTAGACTGTTATCGTCACACAGGATGTACTAACACTGATCACCTTTACTTTTAAGTTAGATTGGTTTTCAATCTTTAGAATAAAGGATTTAACCAACTCAGCAGTCTCATCCTTAGTTTTAAGAAAATACACCCATGTAAACCTGGTGAAATCATCAATAAGGACTAAACAGTATGCTCTTATATTCAAACTCAAGACAGAAGTTGGACCAAAAAGATCCATATGAAGAAGATGAAGAGCGGAAGAGATTGAATTTACTTCCTTGGCCTTATGAGAAGTTTTGTGTTGCTTGCCTTTGAGGCAGGCTACACAATGATCATCACATATGAACTCCTTTTGTGGTAAACCTCTTACCAAGTTATTTTTTACTAAAGCATACATTGATTTGAAGTTCATGTGACACATCCTTCTGTGACAAAGAGCAGACTCATTAGATGATGCTTTGGATATTAAACAGCTTAAAGTATTTGCTTTGGATAAGTTTTCTTTGTCCAAACAGTAGACATTGTCCTTTCTTGGTGTTCTTAGTAAAACAAGATTTTCAAAAATTTTAAAATCTTTGGATAGGATAATGCATTCAGAGTCTGTGAACAGAACAACATTTTGTTTGTCACACACATGAGACACACTTTGTAAGTTATACTTCAGCTGTTCAACATACAGTAAATCATTAAAAATCATGTTGCGTGCTTTAACAGTACCTTTACCTGTTACCTTACCTCCTTTGGAATTTCCACTAAATACAACATATCCTCCATCAAAGCTTTTGAAAGTTGACAAGCATTCAGAGTTGCCTGTCATGTGCCTGGAGCAGCCACTATCCACATGCCATCTTTTCTTATGTTGGTTTTTATGGTTGCCCTGCACAAGAAAAAGCTCAGTTAGTAGTGGAGTAAACCCAAACCAAGTTGGTTTTGGGTTGTACTTGTGCATTAATATAACTAAATATTGTTTGTGTTTTTCTAAACTTAGTGAGATCCACTGGTGGATTCTGTGCTGAGTATTTAATTAGGACATGAGGTGTCTAGGTGTTCTTTCCAACTTTTTCTTTAACAGTCTCAGATGATCCACTACCAGTTCCAGTATTTGTCTTAGCAGTTGGAACTGGATGTTGAGTGCCAGCAGCTTCATATATTGCACTACACTTTCCAACTTTTGACTTAACAGTTCCAACTTTTGTATTAGCAGTTTGAACTGTGTTTTTGCCTTTGACACACCATTCCTGTTTCACACTCAATTTAGATTTCATTAAAGCTTGTTTTTTTGTGAACAGGCTGCTTTTTATTGACCTTTATGAACCTGTGGTCAACTGTGTTCTTTGGAACTGGGGTGACAGGTTTTGAGGCCTTTGAAGCTTTTGGTTTTTGTGAAACAACATGTTTTTGAAACACAATATGTCTTTCAACAACTGGTTTATATAAACAGTGCTTGGCCAGATGGTTTTTCCTGCCACAGTGAAAACATCTTTTGATTGTTTTGATAGGGGAACCAGTTTTGTGTGACCATGACTGACTCTTATTCCTTTGATTTCCCCTCACCTGCTGCTGTGTGGGAAACTTTTGTATACCATGCTTTTCGCATGTGCATACTGGAACATTTTTACCCTTTTTATCTGTCTTAGAAGAAGATGCAACATTATAGTTAGAAGGTACAGAAACATGTGAAGCATGGTTGTATTCACTCAACTTCTCTTTTCCTTTCAAACTGTTGGTTTCTTCCCTCAGGCTGCTAGTTCTAGTAGGGTTAGAAACAGGAGGTACTATAGGTTCACTCATGGTTTTGGAATTACTCTATGTATCCTCACTTTTACTGCCTTCATTAGTATTCAGTTCTTCTTCCAACTCAGGCTTATCCTCAAGGATAGGATCTACAGTTTTCATCTTCTCATCTAATGGTTCATTCACAAGCCTATCAACAACTTCACTCATAGGATGAATGTATTTATTGTTATAGGGAGGTGGGGTAGCATTATACCCTATTCCTTCCTTTGGATTGAGTTGAGATTTTACCCTATCTTTAAATTGAACTGTCATTAGGTGTTCTAGCTTTTGATTGGCCAACTTGAATTTACCCAAATCTATGTTTATAGACTCTACTTTCTTGTGAGCTTCTAGCACCTTTTGTCCAACCTCTTCTAGTTTCTTATTAACGGTCTGTATTTCTCTTCAAGTTCCTTTTTCTCCCACTCATGATATGTTCTATCATGTCCCATCTGAATCTCATTGTCCTTATAGTCATTGATCTGTTTTTCAAGATCCTCTATTGCCTGCATATACTCATACCTCCTCTCTTCCATCTTAACTAGAGTTCTACACATGCTTTCATTATGATCTCCGTACATTTTAACCATATTTTTGCATGCTTGGGAGCAGAGTTTAGTATTTACCTCAGATGGTAGTTCAGTGGAAGTTTCTGCCATAAGAGCCTGATTCTGAAAGTCCTCTTCTGTTTGGTCACTCCAGTCAAAAATAGTGTCTTCTTGAGAAACAAGAGCCTATGAGGATTGTGTTTGACTGGTCTGTTGGGGTCTTGGTGGCTGCTGACTTTGTAATCTGCACTCTCTAGCAAAGTGTCCAAGTTTGTGACACTTGAAACACCCAACCTTTGATTTGTCAAATGTTGGTTTGCCTTCTATTCTGGCCTGAAGGTTTGTTCAGCCAGTCCTTTTAAGAAACCTTTTAGCCATTATAGTCAACATGGCATGTTTCCGCTTTAAGTACATCTCTTCTAGATCATCTGGATAGATTTGTTCCAGATCTTCAGAATTTAAATCAAATAGTCCATCACTTGCAACAAATGCCTCATAATAGACCTCAGAATTGTTGCCATCAGTACCTGTAAAAGAATCATAGCAGTTTGATTTATCATTAGATGCAGATGATAACAGAGCAGTGTTTTGATTATAAGAGAAGAGTTACTTTTTATTTTCAATTTCAGACTCAAACACTCTCAAGCTGTTGTAGAGATCATCCAACTCTATTTCATCTAGAGTGTCCTTTCTTCTCCATTGTGCTGCATAGACTGTCCATTCTTCACCAAGAGATCTGAGGAATTTTCTGTTTACCTCATCTTGATTCAGGCTAACCTTAGCACTCTCCAATTCACCTATCAACTTATTGAACCTATCAAAGATTTGAGTAAGGTTTTCATTCTTTCCACCAGAAAAATTTTTCATACTGCTGTTTTAAAAGATCCTTTTGGTTTCTTTTTGTGCTAGCATTGCCAGCAAATCTTTTCTCTAAAGCAAGCCATAGAGAATGAGTTGTATAAAATTTTTTAAACTGATGTTGATAAGCATTAGGTTTGGCTATTTGTAAAATAGTGAGAGCTTTGACTTCATTCATTCTAGCCTTTCTATCAATCTCTGTTTTTTGGAGGTGTTCTTTTTGGTTTGCCTTCAGCAACCAGTTCAGGATCAACTGCAGGAGGATTTTCAACAGCTTCCCATAGGGCATAATCAATGAATTGAATGTGCTGTTAAATCCTGAGTTTCCAAATCTCGAACTCAGTGGGTTTGAGCATAGGCACTTTAAGTCCTTGCCCAGATCCACTACTACTGCCATCAAACTCCATTGCAGAAAAAGATTTAAATACTCAAAGATGAAAGTTTCTGACTTTGAAAACAACGAATAAAAACGAAACAGAACCTAAGGCTCTGATACCACTTGTCAAGATCAAAATCACCTAAGATTAACTGGCTTGAATAAATCAGAGTTAAACAAATAATCTTCCTTTGAATCAAAGTCCAATTTAGAAGTTTGCGGTATAACACTTAATTGTTTTAAGAAAACTTTCAGATCAATAAAGAACAGACAATCAAATAAACACAATTAATATCAAAACCTTTTATATCACCAAACTATGATTACAATCACCTCTAATCTGTTTGATTAGACGAAAAACCCAAACTGTTCTTAGGGTTTTTCAACCTTAGAGGGTTTAGAAACTTAATCAGAATGCAATTACAATTTGAATTCTTGGGCACCGAGATTACATGAGAAAGACCTAGTCTATCTCTATTTATAGCATTCTGATTTGTTTCCTTGACGAACCGTAATTTCTCTTGAGTGGATATCTTTGGAAGATCTTCAAATCTTGAAATCTTTATCACACCCTGATTTGTATCACTTTCTGTTATTTGTTTGATTGAGCAGCGTGAACTTTAACTCTGGCAGCTTGAACTTTTGAACTAGCAGCTCGAGTTTCTTGAACTAGCAGCTCGAACTTTGTAATTACACAGAAATACTATTAACAGTTCGAGAAATCATAACTAACAGCTTGACATACTTAGATTATTTCCCAACAGAATCTAAACACACAAAAAAATTACTACTAAAGAAATAACTAAAAACAATTAACTAAAAAAATTGAACAGAACAAAAAATATCAATCAAAATTTTGTACAAAACAAAATAATGCCCCTAAAAAAATTAACAACAACTAAAAAAAATTTAACAACAACAAAAACAAAGTAAAAAAATTTTAACTAAAAAAAATTTAACAAAAACATAAATTGCTCCCCCTTGATATTTGCAGTTAAGCTCCCCCTCAGATGTATATATCCTTTGAAATGACAGCTCCCCCTATAAAAATCAGATAAAAATTTGTCAGATTTTTAAAAATCAGATAAAAATATCTTTCTGCTCCCCCTGCACACGACAATCCAGATCTGTTAAACTCTGAAGAATTTAAACTTTAAATTCACATGAGATTAACATCAAATTTATATCAAAACAAAAAATGTACATTTAAAATTATAAATTTTTAACTACTAAATTTTTAAATCTAGCGATTCAACATACCCAGCTTGTATACCAAAAAATTAAAACATTTTTTCATCTAAGACTTTGGTAAATAAGTCAGCTAATTGATATTCAGTAGGTACAAAATATAATTCTATCTTACCATTTTCTACATGATCTTTAATAAAATGATACCGGATGTCGATGTGTTTGGTTTTAGAATGTTGCACCGGATTGGAACCTATGGTTATTGCACTTTGAGAATCACAATAGATTGGAATCTCGTGCGGTGTAAACCCGTAGTCTCTGAGTTGGCTCTTCATCCACAACACCTGGGAACAGCACAACGATACGGCAATGTATTCAGCTTCGGTTGTAGACAGTGAAACACAATGTTGTTTCTTGGATGACCAGCAAACGGGTTTGTCACCTAGGAATTGGACTGCTCCTGATGTGCTTTTTCTATCCATTTTATCACCTGTGTGATCAGCATCAGAAAAGGCAGTTTATGTGAATGATGATTCCCGGGGATACCACAAACTAAGTTTGGTGTTCCCTTTAGATATCTCAAAATTCTTTTGGCAGCAGCCAAATGTGATTCTTTCGGATGTGCATGATATCTAGCACAAACACATGTAGCAAACATAATATCATGTCTACTTGCAGTTAAATACATTAATGACCCAATAATGCCTCGATAATGAGCTACATCTACAGGTTTCCCTGAAATGTCCTCATCGAGTTTTGATTTGGAATCCGGAGCCATGGGAGTTTTCATAGGAGTACTATTTACCACGTTAAATTTCTTTAACATGTCCTGAATATATTTG
The DNA here is from genome assembly GCA_020465985.1 of Centrapalus pauciflorus. NCBI lineage: Eukaryota > Viridiplantae > Streptophyta > Magnoliopsida > Asterales > Asteraceae > Centrapalus > Centrapalus pauciflorus. Next base: position 117,067 of record JAANYP010003577.1, on the reverse strand, counting down.
GACTGATTGATGAAAATTCCATCAGTTAGTTGTTTCACTTGTAAACCTAAGAAAAAATTGATTTCTCCCATCATGCTCATTTCAAATTTCTAGGACATTAAGAAAGCAAATTTCTTGCAAAATTATGGATTAGTAGACCCAAATATTATATCATCTACATATATTTGAATAACTATAATATCTGGACCCTGACGTTTTATAAACACGGTTGTATCCACTGCACCTTTGTTAAATCCACATTTCAACAAATATGTTGTAAGTGCATCATACCAATCACGAGGTGCTTGTTTAAGGCCATACAAGGATTTATCCAAAATATATACATGATCAGGCTTCAAAGGATCAGTAAACCCTTCAGGCTGATATGTATATACTTCGTCTGTTAGTTCCCCATTTTAAAACGCAGTTTTTACATCCATTTGATAAACAATAAAGTTTTTATGAGCTGCAAAAGCCAAAAACATCCTAATAGCTTCTATCCTAGCAACATGAGCAAATGTTTGATCGTAATCAATCCCTTCTTGCTGACTGAATCATTTGGCAACGAGGCGAGCCTTGTTACGAATGATGGCACCGTGTTCATCCTTCTTATTCTTGAAGATCCACTTCGTGCCAATAATTGATTTGTCTTTTGGTTGCTCCACCAATCTCCAGACCTTCAACCTTTCAAACTGATTTAGCTATTCTTGCATAGCCACGATCCAATCAGCATCCAGAAGAGCTTCTTTGACATTCTTTGGCTCAATTTTACTCAGAAAGTTTGAAAATAAGCACTCGTTCATGGTTGCTCTTCTGGTTTTGACTGAAGCTGAATGATCACCTATGATGTTTTCATTTGGGTGATTCCTTGTCCATTTAAAAGTATGTGGGTGAGGTTGAAGTTGATCTTGATTGGGGTTTAAGTCTAGATAAGGAATTCGGGGATTAGCTTCTGAGGTTGATGGTATATCAACTGAGATCGGGGTTTCTGAATTTTCAGAAGGCAAGGGGGTTTCAAAAGATACTGGAGGTTGAATGGGTTGTACACTGTTAACAGGTAAGTGTATGTCTGTCGTTGAAGCCTCTCCAGTTTCTTCTGAATTAGGTTGATGAGAATAATTTGAGACTACGACTGGATCTCCAGTATTCCTGTCAGGCACCAAATTTGAAACATTAGGTTTGGGTTGTTCAAAGTAGTCTTTATAAAAATTCTCGAACAGTTTATTTAAATCGTTATTTTCTGCACTCTGTTCAGATGACTTCATAAAAGTCGGCTTGTTAAGATCGGGTCCTGAACAGGTATGTTCAGAACCCATTACAACGCCTTCATTGAATTTAATATTTACGCTTTCATTGATTGTGTTTGTCCTCTTATTGTAGACTCGGAAGGCTACAGACTCCTTCGAATAACCAGTGAAGATGCCTTCATCAGCTTTCTGACTAAATTTTCCCAGATTGTCTTTGTCGTTTAATATGAAACACCTGCACACAAAGACATGAAAAAATTTGACATTAGGTACTCGTTTGTTTATTAATTCATACGAAGTCTTTCCGAATCTCTTGTTGATTATGGATCTTTTCTGTGTAAAACAAGTCGTTGCTACAGCTTCAGCCCAAAGGAATAATGGAAGGTTTGAATATGCCAGCATCGTTCTTGCAGATTCCACTAGGGTGCGATTTCTTCGTTCAACTACACCATTTTGCTGTGGAGTGCGACCTACTGAGAATTGATGAGTTATTCCCACAGAATTTAGAAACGACTCGAGAGATTTGTTCTTGAATTCTATCACATTATATGATCTAATGGTTTGAACTGAAAGCTGCAACTTGACTTGAATTCTGCGAATGAAGTCGATTATTATTTCGGTAGCATCAGATTTGGAACGCAGGAAGAATACCCATGTGTATCTGGAGTAGTCATCGACTATTACCAACACATATCTCTTTTTGTTTATGCTCTATACTCGCATTGGTCCACACAAGTCCATATGAAGCAGTTCCAATACTCTCATTGACGAGTGTTCAGTTTTGGACTTGTGAGACGCTCTAAGCATCTTTCCTTTTTCACAGGCTGCACACAACTACTCTTTTTGAAATCTGAGAGTTGGAAGCCCTTTGACTAACCCACCTTTTGCAAGGTTGGTTAACTCTTTGAAATTCAAGTGAGAAAGGCGGCAATGTCATAGCCAAGAGACTTTAGATGTTGCTTTTGATAATAAGCAAACATCTTTCTTCAGATTGATTGAGGCTAGGTCTATCAAGTACAGATTTTTTTTCCTATTCCCTGCAAGGATCTCCTTCCCTTCTCCAGATCTTATGCTGCACCGATTTGCTTTGAATTTGACCTCTAATCCTTTGTCGCAGAGTTGTCCAATGCTGAATAGATTGTGACCGAGACCGTCAATGTAGAAGACTTTTTGTATCGTAATGTTGTACTCAAGACTCCCATATCCTTTGATCGGACAGAATTGATCATTCCCGAAACGGACCGTCCAACAAAACTTATCAACAAAGTTAGTGAGAGTTTCTTTCTATCCTGTCATGTGCTTTGAGCAGCCGGAGTCAAGGTACCACACATGATTTACCTATAAGACAAAAGAAAACGTGAGGTACCCACTTATAGTTGGGCACTTTTGATTTCGGTAAATCATGTGGTTTGGTATTCATCTTTTCATTAGATAATTCTTTTAATTTAGTAACCCACTTTTTAACAATACGTTTCGGTATCCATTTTTGTACAGTTCGATGTGGAACTGATTTTGAAATTTGCTACTTTGGAACCTTTTCCTGTTTAAAAGAATGATCTTTTTTCTTTGGTAGCCAAATGAACTTATCAGATTTAGCATCCATTGGATTACAAGAAGCAGAATTTAAAGCAAGTAAGGCAGTTCGAGAGTATTTATTACATCGTTTATCTGTAAAATAATTACAGACAGATTTTTCAAATTGTCTAATCCTATCTGTAACAATAGTTTCTTTGACTCTCCACTCTTGTCTTATACTCTTTTTTTTCATTTCTTGTTGTTTCTTTCGCCATTCTTTCTTCCGAGAACCTTTCACAATATTATCTGACATACAAGAAACACGAGAATTAGTCGTTTTAGAAATATGTTTATCCTGTAAAGTTCTCTTACCTTTGGAAGTTTGGACCTTTTGTGCAATAGAATCCCTTGAGGAAGATGATTCACCTTTTTCATAAGTAGGAATCACAAAATGAACTTTTGTTTTCTCCTTTTTCAGTTGTGAAATTGGTGAATGTTCTAATGATTCCTTTGAGTCTGTAGATATTCTTTTCAGAATTCTAACAGGTTCTTTAGGTTTATCAAGTTGTTTGTCATGTAATGGTTTGACAAATTCATCTATTTTGACAAACATTTCTTCCAATGAGCTAAAGTACGAGTTCATATACAGATCAAAATCTTATTCAGATTAATAGAATCAAGTTGAATTGAAGGTGTTTGATCTGATTATGATTTGTTTTCAGGCTATTTTTGCAACTTTTGTTCCAAAGATTTAATTTCAGCCTTAAGATTTTGATTTTCAGTCTCAAAAGTTTTGATTTTCAATTCAAGATCAGAGTTTATCTTCTCAAGAATTGTATTTGGTATATATGGCTTTTGAGAATGAGTAGTATTCAGATAAATCCTTGTCAGAATAAGTCTGAATATACTCCTCATACATGCAAGAATTTTGATAAGATTCATTTATTCTGTTATAATCAACAGAATTTTGCATTTTATCATATCTTAATTTTTTTGAATCTTCACTTGAATCTATTTCATCCGATGCTTTCATAAAAGTCATTTGTAATCCTAAATTCATGTATCTGACATCATATAACGTAGGTGAATTTGAAATTGTTTTTTGTCAGACATTTAGGAATAGTCCAACCTATACCTGATTTAGAGTTATAAAATTCGGTATCTTTAGGTTGATTTAAATATATCGTTTGATCTGTCTGACCACGTTTTATAAACTCATCTTCCAAAGATTTAATTTTCTCATAAAGGTTCGTTCTTTCATCAATTATGGCATGATATTTTACAGAATATCTTGATGCTTCTAATTCAGCTAAATTCAGTTTTTCTGTTAGGTCAGATATATTACTATTTAGTTTATGGATTTGACTTTGAAGATCATTTGCTTTATCTTGTAAATCTGATACAGCTCGTAACGCTAATGCCTTATCCTTGGAAAAATCTAACACTAACGCATGTTCTTTATTTAATTTGTTTTCCAAGGAATGGGCATTTTTCTTTTCGGCTTTTAAAGATTTTTCAAATTTCTTTAACATGTAAGCCATTTGCGTCAGTTTTTGTTCTAGCATACAGGAGTCATCATTTTTAGAATCAGAGTTAGTTTGTACCTCAGGTGTCTCTGAACTCTCTGATGTATCTGAATCTGAGACATCATTTTCTTTATCCTTGCTGCCGCCAGCATCTCCTGTTGCCATCAGTGCTACTTCTTCAGTCAGTTCCTTTTCTTCATCAAACTCTTCTTTCTCTTCATTCTCCTCATCCGCCAACCCTACCCAAACTTCATCTTCTGCTAACATCACATGCTCACTAAGTTCTGATTCATTAAAAACTTCTGACTGCAGACAGATGTGAGCATCTTCATCTAAGATGTCTTCATCCTCAGATAATTGAAGCCAGTGATCATCTTCAGCCATTAGAGCTTTGCCAGCTTTCTTTTCCTTTGCTACTAGTGCCTTTCTAGTGTAGTATTCGGAATTTTTCACTACAGGCATTCTACATTCTCTAGCATAATGACCCGGCTTGCCACAGTTGTAGCACTTTTGCTCTGAGTCCTTCCTGGCTGACTTTTCAGATTTATCATATTTTTCTGCTTTCTTTCCACTGCTTTCACCTGATTTGTCATATCTGTCCTTCTTGTCAAACTTTTGTGAGTCTGTTTTGTATCTCATCTTGTTGTTGGTTGGTTTCCGGTAAAACTTCTTCTGAAATGCCTTTATCAGTAAGGCCATTTGTTTCTTCATTTCCTCAATTTCAGAATCAGCTGAGGAATCCGATGAGTCTAATTCAGATGAACTGCTGCTTATAACTACTCATTTCTCCTTCTTTAGCTTGTATTTGTATTTCTTGTCTACCAACAGTGCTAAAGGATCAACAGTTTCTTTTTCAGCTTTCTTCTTAACGGACATCTTCCTTAAAACAACCTCCTGGTAGTTGTTAAGGTTTTCAAACACCATATGAAAGTCCAAGTCCTCAATATATTTGGTCTGCTGAATTATCATTGCGTAACTTTCTCATTCTGGATTTAGTACGTTCAGGAATTTTACATTGATGTCTAAGTTGGACTTTGTGACACCATTCTTCTTCATTTCACTGACTAGGCTGACAAATCTCAAATATGTACTCTCCAGCAGTTCCCCTTCTCTAGCTCTGAAGTTCTCGAACGTCATTAAACTGTTTCGGGCTCTGTTTGTCGCTACCCTGTCTGATCCCCTCATCAACTTACAAACCTCATCCCAGATGGATTTGGCTGTTTTGGTATTTGTCAGACAGGTATATATATCATTTGGAATGCATATCAGCAACAGTTTTCTAGCTGTCTTGTCCCCCAGTTTTCTACGCTTTTGTGCTTCATTAAGGTTGGTGATTTCTACTGTTCTCTCAGGGATAGCTGGATTGCCATTTGGTACAGAAGGTATGGTCTCAAGAAATGCAGGCGGTCCGTCATTAAGTGACATTAGCATCTCATCAGATAGGTCATGAAAACTGATGAACTCAAGAAATCTCTCCCTCCATTGTACATATTCTCCTCGGTACAGAACTGGAGGTTTTGTTTCCAACCACATGGCTAGTGCGTCTTTGGACACGTTGACTGAATGACAGGAATCTTCCAAGATCTTTAAAATGAGATTTTGATTGAATTTGAAAAGTTGATCAAACTTGAATGTAAGTTAATCAAACTCGAATGATTATACACTGAAACTCGATCAAAGAATGTGAAAAACTCGAATATTGAATGGAACAACTCGATCAATGAGTGTGATAACTCGAACAAAGAATGTACTCAACTCAAATCTAAAAAAATTAGTCAATTAGAATAATAATAATAATAATAATACAACTCGAATCAAACTTCTGTAAAACTCGAATCAAATGTGATTAAACTCGAATGAAAATGAGAGTAAACTCGAATGATATTGACTGATGATTGAGTAAACTCGAATTAAAATTGAAATCCAGATATTTGTTTTGTAACTCGATTGAGTTTTCAAGTCAACTCGAATAGGTCTTCCAGTCAACTCGAATAAGTCTTCAAGTCAACTCGATTAAGTCTTCAAGTCAACTCGATTAAGTCTTCGAGTCAACTCGATTAAAAGACTTATGAACTCGATTGATTCTATGATCAACTCGATTGAATCGAATGATCAACTCGAATATAACTATGTGCAACTCGTTTAAAAGGAGTTATCAACTCGATTGCAACATGAATAATGTGAGATTCAAGTTTTCTGAGTTTTTCTGAAATTTCAAGTCCAGGATTCAATCTATTTTGTAAAAATGCTTCAATTGATTCCAACTTGATATCGAAGGTAAGGTTTTTGATTTCAAACACTTTTTCTGATAACACTTAGGTTAAAAACCGATTAAACCCCTTGATGTTCACAAGAACAGTGAAGAACAATGCGTTTTTCAAAATTTCAGAAAATTCAATGAATCTTTTTAAGTGTTTGGAATTTCAGATTAAGCTTATGATCAAACTGATTGATTTTCAAATACCTTCCTTCGATCCAAGATTCAACAACTATGATCAACAGAATCAAAAACCCTATTCGATTTTTCAATTTCTGAAAAAAAAAACGATAAAATAGTAACCGTTTTCAAATTTTCAATCAAATTATCATTTTCTGAGCTCTGATACCAATTGTAATTCAAGTATTTTTCAATCAACAATTATAAAGAACACAATTAATAACAAGATTAAACCACTAACCGAATGATTGAATTGATTCAAATGATTTACAGATGGGAAAATACGATGATTGCACACTGTAGCCCTAAGAATGTTCTCTGATTTCCATGCAATTACAAAAATGATTATGTCAGTGTTGACATTACAAAGTCTAACATTCTATTTATATTAAAAACAACTATGCACTGTTTAGAATTTCAACCCTAGACTTATTTTATTTCATCAATTACAAATAAGATCTAACAATAGCAATAGTGTTAGCTTAGTAATGTTTCATTTTAGTTATAAGCCATATTACTTTATTAACAAGATTTTCAATATACATTAAAAATAACACTCTACGAATCATTAGCAGTTTATTGTGTTCTTATTATTATTATTATTATTATTATTATTATTATTATTATTATTATTATTATTATTATTATTATTATTATTAACATTTGTTAACCCTCTTGTTATTGTTGTTAGGGTTTTATTAATGATATCTTTAATTTTTATGTGAATTCATGTTTCACGCAATTCATTCAACATAAACAATCATATGAACAATAATCATCAACACATAAAACCGAATGCTTGTATTGAGATGAGAGAAGAATATTACAATACTGTTCTTGACTTTCTTGTACAGTACTCCTCTCTTCTTGCAACCGTATACATGCAAGCATATTCAACCACTATTTATATACACAATACAAAGTATTGTGTATTCACAAAATTAACCCCTGAACTTATACAATATAATAGTTTTCATCTTTATTTAATATTTATACCTAACAATCTCTCCCTTAGAGATGAAAGCAATTATTACAAGTAAAATTAATTTCAACTCCACACAATATTGTACCCAACAATCTCCCCCTTAGAGATGAAATCAATTTTCCAATTAAAGTTCATTGCAGGAATTTTCTTGATTCTTTTCTTGAATCTTTTTCTTTTCTTCGATTTCTGAATCTTCTGATAAAAGCATCTTTGTCTTTCTCTAATGTTCAAACATCTTTATCTCTGATCTTCTCTTTTCTTTTAAGCACACTCCCCCTTGAATCTTGAATAGCATCTGATTCTCTACCTTGCTCAATTGTATTGAGATGTTTTTGTAATTGTCTTCATTTGTCTTCAAGCTACTCAACTACTCAACAGTTGTTTCTGAAATTCAGCATTTCTCCCTCTCATGATGATCATAAACATTATGAACATCATGCAAAATCATCAGAAACATAAATGCATTAAAGTTACAGTAAAAGAAATACGGCAACAATTACAACTCGGAATTTATTACAAATTGATTTTCTCCCCCTCAAACTGATATCTACTACCCCTATACTGAAAAAAATTTTATTCACACTCCCCCTCAAATATTCACTCCTCCTCGAATTGATACTATATATTTTCAGAACAAAAACAAAGCTTTTCAACTTTGGGAAAATGAAACATATCATTTTGTGAAATAACGAGTCCATGTCCACATAGGATTCCTGTTTGCACAATAGACAATATCTATGTGACCTACGTTCAGCGCTGGCATGATGTTAACACTGGTATGATTTCCAAATAGTCATCGTGAAATCCTTTATCATGAAAGAATCACTCTTATTTGTTCCGGCATAGTCACTTTGGACTAGCAGTTTATAGTCACGCAGACTGTTAGACTCAATGTATCCTAAAAGTGCATATAATCAACTCTAGACGCAATGTGCATCAAATGAAGTCGGACACCGGAGCAAATGTCTTCCTTGTTTCAATATCAATAATATCCAAATGATATATCGACAGAAATGTGTATATCTCCGTGATTATTGAAAAATAATCTTTTGAGAAATAACTGAGTGGTTGGTGGGGTTAAGTGCCTGCGTCATTAGGTCCATGACGTCTTTTCAATATCAAGTCGCCTAGGGCTTAATAGATTATGTGGATTACCCAGCCGATACAGTGTAGGTAGGATTATACTTTCTTTAATCCTTTCTCAACTCTCAGCTCTCAGCATTTTTAACTAAGTTCCCTTCGGCTCACTCTTTCAGAATTAAAATCAGTCAGCTTTATAGAGAAAGCATGATCTGATGCACCACCATCTCCTTTCATTATATCCCTCTCATTTATATTTTGCCTCTGCTCGACCCTGTCAGTATCCCATGATAACTGACACTTCTCAACTAATAGACCTAAAGAACCCTCACCCGCACAAACTATAGTTGGTTTGCTTCTTGGATAGGTCTTCCGGTTCTGGTTAGACCATAGAGGCGATATTTATGCCTATCTCACAGTTAGGTGCATAATCGAAGTCAGCAGAAATAATCTTAAGCATTTCAGCTCATGGGATAGCATACAAAGAATGACTAGAATTAGGAGATAAAATCCAGAATGAATTTGGAGAATGATGAGTTGGGAGATATCAGAATGAAATGGAATATCTGACATATGATATGAAAAGAATCATATTTTCATGAAAGAATTAGCACAAGGGAGAATATGGAAATGATTGGAAGAATTCAGAATACATGGGAGACAAATGAAGAAAATCTCAGAAGAAATGAGATTATGAAAATCAAAGAGATTAGATCAATTAATCTCAATGATAGATTCGGAGAATGAGAGAAAAATTTTCTTTTCAGCTCAAAACTTCTTTTTATGTGTGTTTCAAATATTTTCGTGAAAAATCACACACAGTTTTTGAAAAAAGTCATCGTCAAAGTATCTGAAACTCGCCCTGAAAATAAGCACAAAAAGTTAGTCAACTCATGGAAAGTAAACAGGAGCAAAAAATTTTGAAAATAAAACTCCCTCTTTGTCAATTTCAGCTTCGGAGTTGAATTCAGGGCAGGAATTCCAGTAAGATTTGTCTCTCAGACTCGGGTTCTAATTGGAGGTAATCAGAAGCCATATGTCGCGAAAGCTCGGGTTTCAGTCTGAAGTAACTAAAAGCCTTTAGCTCTGGTTCTGTACTAAGAAGTACAGAAACCATTTTCAATGAAGATTGGGTTTTAGTTCTGAAATAACTAAAAACCTTTACCATTGAATTCCAGGTTCTAGTATGAATTAACCAGAAACCAAACTGGGTTCTACTTTGATGTGAGTAGAAACATTTGGAATTCAAGAACAGGTTCTAGTCTGAAGATAACTAGAAACCACTGTTGAATTGAAGCCCGGGTTCTTGTCTGAAATGATAAGAAACCAATATTAGAATAGCTTGTTTCATCTACAAGTTCTACTTGAGAAAGTATGACAACCTACGGTTTTATTAGTTTTTTTAGCATTTAATATTTCTTGGGTTGTCAAATGATAGAAAATGTTGATAGTGTGGCTAACCATAAGAAATATAATGTAAACACTGTGCAAGATCTGATAATGAACTTGTAATCATGGTAGACTAGGAAACAACTCGCCATGGTGTGCATAGCTACTTATTCAAGCTTTGGTATGAATGCCAAAGAAGTTAAGCATGACAATATGTCTCATTCATATAATGCATGTAAAATAGTTAATCTATAACTCATATGTTTTCTTTAATACGCTTTAGCAGTCTTTCTGTAGCGAAATAACCACCTCCTGATTTACATGAGGAACATATGAGCTTTGCTTTGGCTTTAGCTTCTTACTTAACTTTTAGCTTCTAGCTTATATCACTTTTGCTTTAGCTTTTACCTTTGCTTAACACTTTATCACACTTTATAGTCTTTAGCTATTTTTATCATTTGTTGACAATGGCTTTTGCTTTTGCTGACTACTTCTGGCTTTTGTTGTGCTTTTGGCTTCTAGCTATGGCTTGAGTTTATTCTTATTAGCTATTTAGCTTTGATCCCATGTTATTTGTATTAACCTGCTAATTCACACTAATAATTAACTTATAGCTTTTGGCATAGTCTTGTCTCAGATTATATCATTTCAGCATGTTTAACTTTGGATCAGACATCAATTTTCGGAACAATGTCCAAACTTCGGACCTCCTTTGGATAATTTTCCGAACCTGGAGACTTTGAAATATTTTTTAGAGCTTAATAACTTCATCTCTTTCTAAAAACTTGTGAACTTCACAAGTTTGGATATGTTCTGGACCAGAAGTTTTGTAACCTTTAGGCTTTTAAATCAACTATAGGTTTTTACCAAAAACTTTCAAAATTCCGAACCTTCAAAATTTTGACTTCTCCAAACCTTTAGAACTTTTATTGCGAACCTTCGACGCTTTCATGTTAAGCTTCGAAACTTTTGGTTCTACTTTAACTTTCTTCATTAGATTTGTCCAAATCCATTTTAAACCATTTTTAGGTACTAACACACTTGCAAAGCATACATAATACATAATCCATCATATATTTAACCTCATGTGGTGTTTATATAAGCTCTTCTTCGACCCAAGAAGGTCTTGACTTTTACATGAAAACAGTAGTTCATAAAAACGACAATAGAACTTAATTAAATCGCAATTTACCATGATTTAGTGTTGGATTGTTGTAAAAATTCAAATGCATGCAAGATTTCAACAAGTTTTCAAGCTTAATTTGAGCAAAACTGGTGGAACTTGTAGGGATGTGAAGTGTAGAGTTGAGAGAAATTGTAGAGAGAGAAAGTATGATCGTTTCTTTTAGAGAGCAAGGGGATTTGATAAATAAAAATGAAGATACGCAGATGCAAGTATTTGGTGAGTAATCACCACAAAAGATGAGTAATCAACATATCTTAAAAATGTGGCATTTTATTAACACTTTAGAAACTTTATATATGCACCCTTTAACCTTAAATTTAACAATGTAGCACATTTAACCCAAAACTTTACCTAACTTTTATTAATCAAAAACTTAATTAAATTAAGACATAATAAAGCTAAATACATGTTAATTTAAATAAGTGTGTTACAGTAGGCATCTAAGAAGCACTTCAATGGGATATCCAGAAAAGGATTCTACTTTCTGGTATATCTTTGGAAGTAGGTAGCAATCTTTGGACACGTCTTGTTGCGATCCTTGAAGTCGACACACATACTCCTAAAAACCATATGACTTTTTTTACCATCACGGGGTTGGCTACCCACGTGTGGTATTGCACCTCTCGTTGGATCCCAACGTCCACTAGTTTAGGCATCTCGTCACACACGACCTTGCTGTGTTTCGGGCCAAAAGCCTCTTCATCTATAAGACCGGTGTGGTCGTGGGAAGACATTGAAGGAATGGGATGTTTAGATCTTCTTTTCATCTGGCAGGTTTAGCACACCCTTGGAATGCCTATCATATTTTCCAGAGTCCGAGCAAAGAGATCCTGATTCTCCTTGAGGAATGAGGAGCATTTGGAGCCTCTCCTTTGTCTCTCTCTGCTAGGAGTTGTGCTCCCAAGGCTATTTTTTTAACCGGCAGGGTTGATTGCTAACTTTTCCATAAGAAAGGTCTATCTCCTTCTCATACTTGGTCTCTTAGGTTGTGACGTGTGCGCAATCCTTAGCCTATTTGAGCATTTTTACCGTTAAAATAACAAATTCCTTTCAGGTGGGAAACTTAACTATCTCATGGCCTATAAAGATGATTTCCTACATCTTGCTTAGTGTTAGGGTTATAGATCTATGTTGTTGATGCTTCCCAGGGTTAGGGATACCAGCCACAATCGTGTCGTGCCTTTGAGGGTCATTGAAATCATTTGACACATCACTGGAGGATCCCATTTGGAAATCTTCATGGTGTAACGTCCCTAATATTTTAAATAATTATTTTGGAAATTAATTCTAATCCAGCGGAATCATAATGGTAAGCTTGTGCGTATGGTAACCATTATCATGTGTAAAACGATAAGCATGTGGTTTGTGGTAATCATATGGCGTCATTGTAAACTGCATATCGATAAGCATGTGGTTCTGGGGTAATCAGGCAGTGTAAACTCATCGTTTGATAAGCTTGTCTGTGTGGTAACCGCAATGTGGTAGCATATATGCCATTAGTTGGCCTCCTAATATGATATATTCATCTCATGGTATTGCATGACATCATTCATATATTACATTGTATATTAATCGAGAAACTTAATAAACAACTATGTTGTTTACCTTTTAGTTGATTATTGTTTTCAGGAACCGATAGGGTAAAGGCCCAACTGGACCATCACGTTAAGTACGTTCGGAGCAAGTTTAGAATCTTCGTATTTTTTATGCATTCTTTTTGAAGATGCTTTGGGGGCACGGGAATAACAGGCTTCCTTTTGACCACTCGAATTATTTGTAGATTCTTAATTCAAGTGTAATTAACTTATATTAAACTTTGTAACCCCAATTACTTTATTCCGTGAATCCTGACACTCTGTTGACTTGTATACAAAGTTTGTGGAATCATTTTGATTATTATTCAAGTATTTAAAATTTTAAATTTACTTGTATTTCAGCAAGTACTCTGTATAAATAATCATATAACCGTCTTCAAATACTCGTATTTAGTTGTATGAGTGTTTCAATTTGGTATCAGAGCCAGAGTTCAGGGAATGAGTATATTCGACGATACTCTATCTTGAGCAGGGTTTCAGATGTTGATATTGACTCACCTAGGCGGCAACATTATAACAAATACAAATTTGACCTTTAGCCTAGGATGGGATAATGACGCGTAGACTTTTAAAATTATTAATGTAACGAGTATATATATATATATATATATATATATATATATATATATAGGGGTGGGTTCAATGGAAAACCACTATGCACCTGAAAACTATGGAAACCTACGCATATCGTCCGATTTGGTGCATTTCATTAAAAACGCGGTGACATGATCGTAAATAAGGTGATGCATCACTGTGGGATTTTGATGCATCACGCAGGAAATTTGATGCATCACGCGAGATTCGATGCATCACGCGGGGAATTTGATGCATTTGTGGTGGTGCAATGCGGTTTTCACAAGTTTTCAGGTGCATGGTGGTTTTCCATTGAACTTCCCTCTATATATATATGTGTGTGTGTGTGTGTGTGTGTGTGTGTGTGTGTATGTTGTGTGTGTGTGTTCAATGGAAACCCAATATGCATTAGAATACCTAAAGAAACCAATATGATGCATAAACATTCTGAAATGCATCAAGAAGATTAATTGTTATTTGACTTGTCTCTTATCTCATTATAATGAGGTTAAGCCCTCAATATATATACAATACATATGCAGGAAATAGAAACAAAATAAAGTAAATAAACCAGATTTAGTGTTGCCCTATGCCATTTCTAACACTCCTCCTCAAGTTGGAGCAAAGATGTTAATCATGCCCAACTTGCTACAAATAAAGTCTATTTGTGATTTTCTTAATGGTTTTGTGAGAATGTCTGCAAGTTGGTACTCTGTCTTGATATGTAGTGGTTGGATTGATGGAGGATCTGTGCGAGTTCCGACAACACGATCTCTGATTAACTGACAATCAACTTCAATGTGCTTGGTCCTCTCATGAAATACTTGATTCTTGGCTATATGAATGGTTGATTAACTGTCACAATAAAGCTTCATCAAGTCACCAGTTATTACCCCAAGCTCTCTTAGAAGCCTCTTTACCCATGTCATTTCACAAGACACATCTGCCATAGCTCTATATTCTGATTCAGTGCTTGATCTAGAAACAATGTGTTGTTTCTTGCTTTTCCAAGAAACTAGGTTACCTCCAACAAAAACACAATATCCGGTAGTCGATCTCCTGGAAATGGGGCATCCTGCCTAGTCTGCATCAGAAAAGCCGGACACTCTATGAATTCCCTCTTCAGTAAATGCACCCACTCGACAATGACCTTGATCTGAATAAAGTATCCCTAAACCTGGTGCTCCCTTGAGATACCTCAATACACGAAGTGCTGCATTCCAATGACCTGTGTATGGAGCGGACATGAACTGGCTAAGAACACTTACCGGAAATGATATATCCGGTCGAGTAACTGTAAGATAGTTTAACTTTCCAACCAGCCTCCTGTATTGCTCTGGATCTTTCATTGGATTACCATCTTCTAGAAGAAGCTTTCCTGTAGCAAGCATAGGATTGTCAACTGGTTTGCATCCCAACAAACCACATTCGGTAAGCATGTCAATGACATATTTTCGTTGACATAGAAGAATGCCCTGTGGAGACCGGGAAACTTCTATCCCAAGAAAATATCGAAGACGTCCCAGATCTGTAATATGAAAATGAGATTGTAGAAACTGCTTTAACTTTATAATTCCAATGTTATCATCTCCGGTGATGATAATGTCATCTACATATACCACTAGTATGATTCGTAGGCCTTGATTATGTCGGAAGAACACAGAATAATCTTGGGAACTTTGAGTCATACCAAATTTATGTAGGACATCAGAAAATCTTCCAAACCATGCTCTAGGAGATTGCTTGAGACCATATAATGAGCGTCGTAATTTACATACCTTCAAGGTCTCCTCCTCTATAACAAACCCTGGTGGCTGCTCCATGTATACCTCCTCCTTAAGAATGCCATTAAGAAATGCATTCTTAACGTCCAACTGATGGAGCGGCCAGTGATTAATGGCAGCGAGAGCAATACAAATCCAAACAGATGGCATCTTAGCTACCGGAGAGAATGTCTCTTCATAATCTATGCCATAGGCTTGTGAATAGCCCTTCGCAACTAATCGAGCTTTCAATCGATGTAATGAGCCATCTGGATTAAGTTTCACAGAAAATACCCATTTGCACCCCACTTTGCGTTTTCCCAAAGGGAGATGTACCAGATCCCACGTGTGATTCTTTTGTAGGGCATCCATCTCCTCCTGCATTGCCTTAAACCATCCAGGATGATTGAGTGCTTCTGACACTGTCCGGGGAACAGGTTGGGTATCAATAGATGTCATGTAAGCACATGCTTCAGGGGATAGGTGAGAGTAGGCAAGGTAATTATGGATGGGATATCTGGTGCCATGTCTTGTGCCTTTTCGAAAAGCAATTGGAATATCTGGAAGATGAGCACCTGGTGGATTATAAGGTTCAGTCATAGGTGTTGGCTGAGAGGGTGGGGATAGGGGTTGATCAGGTGGAGGAACAAGGGATTCATCGGAATCAAGATGCACTGGTACAGTATCGTGTGTCTCTGTCACTTGTTTGTGGCGCTGACGGGTGTACACATTTGTGAATCGTGTATCAGAGGGTGTAGGTGGCAAGACAGGCTCGGGTGCCCGTACTGGAATGTGTAAGAGCGGAACCTCAGGAGTGTCAAGAGAATCAGGAATAGGATTTGGCTTCTCTAAATGACTATCAGGGGTTTTGGAGAAGAAAGGACAAGACTCACAAAAGGTAACGTTAGCAGAAGTAAAGTATCGTCGAAGAGCAGGACTATAGCAACGATAACCTTTTTGAACGCGTGAATACCCGATGAAGATACACTTGATTGCACGTGGTTCAAGTTTATTATGTCTTGGACGGTGGTCATGGACATAAGAAACACAACCAAAGATCTTAGGAGCTAAAGGGAAAGGTGTACCCTTAGGAAAGAGGATGGAAAATGGTGTTTTTCCCTCAAGGACAGAAGATGGCATTCGGTTAATAAGATAATTGGCTGTAAGAACCGCATCTGCCCAAAACCGGTGTGGGACATTATAGTGAATCATCATGGTACGAGCTACATCCAATAAATGACGGTTTTTTCGTTCAGCAATACCATTCTGCTGGGGCGTATGCACATGAGGACTCATGGACAACACCATGCCTAGATAAAAAACCACTGAAGTCCGAGGAAAAAATATTCTTTTCCATTATCTGATCGAAGTGTTTTGATTGAAACGGAAAATTGGTTTTGAACATACGCGTAGAAATCACGAAAAATAGAAAATATTTCATTATGTGTTGTAAACAAGAAAACCCAACTTGCACGAGAGAAATCATCAACAAAGGAAATGAAATACTTAAAGCCATTAGGTGACTGGATTGGGAATGGTCCCCATACATCAGAATGAATTACATGAAATAAAGTGCTAACTCTACTAGACTCTCTAGGGATAAGGACGACGGGTATGTTTTCCTAACTGACATGACTCACAATTGAACACATGAAAAGACGTGAGATCAGGTCGTAGCTGCTTTAGAACGGGTAAAGACGGATGACCTAGCCGACAATGAGCTTCTCTGATACTTGATTCACAAAGATGTGCTGAAGGAGATGGCAAAGTAGACAAGCGTTAAAGACCACGACACTCAAAACCTGTGCCAATCAACCGGTTCGTCCCTAATTCCTGAAAAATACAATGTGTTGGAAAAAAGGTTACTGAACAATTATGCATTCTAGTAATCTGGCTAACAGATATAAGACTATCAGGAAAAGTAGGGACATAAAGCACTGATGATAATTGAAAATGAGGCAGGCTGCTGTTAGATCCTATGCCCAGTATTGGACATGAAGATCCATTAGCGAGTCGAACCGGGGTTTGAGTGACATCCGTATTCAAGTCAGATAAAAGATCTTTGTTCCCAGTCATATGATCAGTAGCACCAGAGTCAATAATCCATGATGATGAGCATGCAGAAAAACAATTAGGTGGTATACCTGACTGCGTTGTATTAGCACGGGGAGTGGAAGAAACCTGACCAGAGGACCCATGTTGGGTTTGAGATGCATCTTCCTCGTTAAAGACGTGATTGTCATTAGCGGAAGCAGCTAGTTGGGCACGAGAAGGACGCATTTGAGATCCTGGACCAGAGCTAGGCCGATTTGGGCAGTTATACTTGGTGTGTCCGTATTCCTTGCAATAAAAACATTGCAGCTGCTGTTTCTTGTAGGCTCCCTTTCCAGAATTTCGAGTGCTGGATGTTGCAAGTGCTGATGTGTCAGTCCCAAATGTCGGTAAAGAAGAGTTACTTGAATACATTTCTCGAGCAAGATGATAAGTGGATGCCAAGGATTGAGAGGCTGTATGACTAAGAAGTAAGGGGCGAGCACTAGAGTACTTGAGAGACAACCCCGAGATGAAGGTCATTACATCCATTTTAGCCAATCGCTCCTCCTGTACTTGCACATCTGGCGTCACAGGAAAAAGAGTGTGAATCTCCTCTGATAGCTTGGATAACCTGGTGTAGTATTCTGTGAGATCTGAGTCACCCTGCTCACATCTGAAATAGGAACCTAACACCGAATATGCATGTGACAAAGAGTCTTTGGCAGAGAAAGAAGACTGTAAGTGCTCCCACATTTTCTTTGTCGTAGGATAGTTCTGTGCAATACTCAATACTTGGGGTTCCATTGCATTCCATAGGGCCATTCGAATCCCACTATCATCAAGCTTCCATTCTCGTGTTTTAGGGTTAGGAGGATCTTTTGTCAAATAATCATCTTTGTCCAAACTTTCAAGGCCAGTTTGAACAAACATGCTCCATTGAGTCCAATTACCGGAGTTTAATTTAACTGGAATTTTTAAAATAACAGAATAATTGATTATTCCAGGAATTATAGTTTCACTCTTAGCATCACTCGACATTCTTTGATTTTCAGCAAGTGGAGGGAGACCAGAAGTAGGGTTTTAACACACAAGATGAGGAGCAGTAGGGTTTTGAGGCAAGTGATATCACCAGGTTATATAAAAGGCAATAAAATCTCTTATGTTTTTTTATTGTTTCATTGCCTAAAAGAGTAGAACAGAGGCTAAAGAAATACCAGGAAGTAGCAAGGAAAAACATATCAGCAGGGCCTGTCGTCGCTTTTCCGGTGATTGCGAAGATACCGTCGCCGGCAATGACGGCCGGAGTTTGTAATACCGACAGAAATCTGGAAGGAACAAGACGGGGAGATTGATGGACAACCAGGACAAAAACAGGACAAGAAGAGAGATAGTTCCGGCGAAGTCGGCGTCGGCGATAATAGGGTTTCGGCGAACTCGTCTCTGATACCATGTTATTTGACTTGTAAATGTCTTTCTCTCTTATCTCATTATAATGAGGTTAAGCCCTCAATATATATACAATACATATGCAGGAAATAGAAACAAAATAAAGTAAATAAACCAGATCTAGTGTTGCCCTATGCCATTTCTAACATTAATCAAGGGCACCATAGGAATAATTATTTTACATTAATTTAATAGAATTTAAAAATCAGATTTTATTACTAGAAAGTCATATAATTAATCTTACTTTCCTGTTTTGGCGGAATTTATCAAAAAAAAAAAAGTAAGTAAAGGTATACGGTCATTTGATTGCAGTGGGGAGACACTTGTTGCCGACCACTCTCTGCAAATAGCAGGCCAAATGTCGACGATGAACAAAACAATCGAGATGAACAACAATGATACATCAGGAAACAATGAATGTAAGTACATACTGCACAGTTTCGGACTTCGTTTCGTTTGGTTTTGTATCAGATTCACGATTTCTTGATTATTGTTTGTTAACAATCAATGTTTTTTTAATTATGTCGATAGGTTTAATGGAAATAGCAATACAGGTGTGTGATACAACAATTAATGCATCATTGTTTTTCATGATTTTTTGTAGAATTTTGGTTGAATCATATATAAATTTTTTCTCTCAGATTGTGTATTACATACAAAAGTAATTGTTAACAGTGATGCGTCAAGTTATATATTGCCACCTCATGTTTTATTACGTAGGACATATGGGTTTGAATATGTAGAATTCAGCATCATATCTATACACGTTGTTCATGATTTTTTTGTAGTACTTTGTTAAATCATATATAATTTTTCGGATGGGTTGTTTATTACGTACAAGAGTTTTTGTTAACAAGAATGCATCAAGTTATATAATTTAACAGTTTGTTTTTACACGTAACGCATGGATTTGAAACCGAGGGATGTGGTAGCAATGAATTCATGTCACCAGGAGGAACGATATATCGTATCCCTAATGCACCAGAAGTTGACATGCCGCACGTATGATACATTGGAGGAAGGCATCAAATGTTATGAAGTCTATGCAAGAGAGTCTGGATTTAAAATTCGTAGATCAACGCAAAAGTACGAGATGGAACAATAATTAGCAAAGCTGGATACAAAGGATCTCGTGATAGCAATGTTGAAGGAAGTATCAAGAAGCGATGCACTGATACTACACGTATCACACACAATTGCATCAACAGTCAACACACATTCCCTAATCAAAATAAACATCAACTGGTTACACAAATGCATCAATAGTCACCATTTAGTTCATACACATAACAAACTCACACCCACACCCAACACATAATTAAAAAATAAAACCCCTTTTACAGATGCACAAAACCACCTTCGAAGCATACAACAACCAACACGTCACCACAATCAAACTGAAAATCAAAATCAGTTGAATGATGCACTGACCACATACAATGATGCATACAGAGTACATACTTTCAATAAATACCTCTTTCGGTAGACATTGTCATACTCGCCCCACATGTTGTATCCTCCTCGTCAGACAAACTCAAAGGGTTCAGATGTGTTTGTACACTTTGAACTAGTCTGGATTCAGACTGTCCCCCATTCGTTGCTCCTTTTGCACGAGTTAGGCACCAAATTATGAGAAGAGGTCTTCTCGTGTGTCACTCGTCTAGAGTGACTAGAACCCTCTTCTAACGTGAGTATTTGTACCCCCAGGATAGGTCTCTAGTCCCGAGTGTCACAGCTGATGCATGTGTGTGAGACTCTGTGCTCTCAATCAATAGGGTATCATACAGTTCCTCAACCGCGTTTGACTACGGGAATAATCTCGATCTTATCCCTAAGTGGCTCAGGTGCCTGATGTGGTCCGTCAAGAGACTGCAGTTGCTTGAAATGATTCTCGACGAATTATCTATCTATCACCATTGTCTTCCATTAGCACTGAGATGTTTGTCATGACTGTCGATGGAGATTTCTGTGTCATATCTTGGCCTTCAATCACCGATGAGAGGAAGAATGAAAAGAAATTGTAGACTAAGTGTCCCACGGATGGCACCGATTGTTTGAGGGTAAACGGATTGGAGGTGAAGGATGGTGGAGGGCACTTGGCTATCGATCTGCAAGAAAGGGCAAGGCTCTGGTTAGCAGCATTGAGGGGGTGCCCTACATTGCCACTCCGATGCCAAAGTCACGCAACACTATTTAAAGTGATGAATGTGGGAATGTATTATGTTAGAGTGTAGAGCATTACTTTCGCTTTGTACCTGCTCGAAATGTGAACTTGTCCTCTAATCTACCATTAGGAGGCCAATCAGACGGCCTAGCCACAAGGATAGACGCGTGGTACGTCCTGCACCGTGCCAGAGACGGAGCAAAGGTAATGACGAGGCTCTAACATGTCTCCTGCTTCCAGATCAGAATATGTCGATAGTTGTTGATCGGGGGTCCGACCAAAACCCAACACTTGGCAAACCTCTTGTGCAGACAAGCTCCTTCTTGGGCCTACAATGTCACAACTTCATTCCTGCCCGTTATGAATGGGCCCATACAATCAGTATCAAGCACCCTCATAAAGTTTTGTCGATGAACGACTTCCACAAGCCAAAAAACAAGCAACTAACATGTTTTAATCGTACATGCTACTTATGATCTTCTAATGACATTTGGCTAACATGTTGCTAAATGTCCGAAACAGTCGTGCATAGGTAGGAGTGTAATCGAGTAAAGCCTACTCGCAAGTTACTCAAGATCATCTCCAAAAATTTTTAAAAATCGAATAAGCGTCATATGAGTCAAGCTCAAGCTACTCGAATAGTTTGTCGAATCGACCTCGAGAATTAAATTGCTCGACTAGTGAGAGACACAACCTATCAAAATTTCATTTGTTTGCATTTTTACCATCATCTATCCAAATATTTAAGTTATATGGTTTGTCTAGTTAAATTGTATCAAGTCAATTTACTCAACAATGAAAGACTTGATTACACCCCTATATGTAGTCATTGCTTATATCAAGTGGCCCAGATCTCAAATTGAAACATCAGAAGAGGCAGCCAAGCCTTGTCGGGCTTTGTTCAAATCCCAAAACCACCTTCCCGAGTTCCTGCCTACACAGATTTAAATAGCCTTCGTTACCACGAGTTGTACGAATCTAATGATACGTGTGTAGTAGTGATTAGGTTAATACCCGTGCATTACATGAGTTAATTTAATTATAAGATTTAAAAATAAATATTTATAATATATAATAAAAATATAAATAAATTAGAGTTCATACACTTCTGGTTAATTATTTATTAGATTAGTTAAGTTAAATTTAATAGAATAGTGAGAATAATTCTCATCACACCAAATAAGGTGGAGAGGCATATCATTTATAGATAAAATAATTACATTGTACACCCTTGAATAATAATTAAATTTACAAGAAGATATACAAATTATTAAGTAGTATCTCCAATATCCCCCTCAAGCGAAAGGGTGGCTGTAACATCCTCGAATTCAATTACGGCGATTTAAGAAATATTTAAACAGGTAATTTATAAATAAGTTGAATTATGAGCAAAAGATTATGTATTTGGGGATATTTAAAACTTAGTTGTTGTTTTAAGAAAATTTAAAAAGTTTAAGAACTTTGAAATGATTATTATGAATTTAAAAGTTAATAATGATAAATTTAAGAGTAAATCAGTATTTTATGGAACCGGTTAAGTTGAGGGGTGAAATGTGCAAAATGGGAAAGATGGGAATAAAAAGGCCAAATGCCTTTTCATTCTCCAAATGCTCTCTCTCTCTCTACACTCTCTCTCTAGAAAAACACTCTCTACTTCTCTCTACGATATCTCACAAACCGACCGGCCGATTATCGAGATTTATACGTCATCGGAAAGATCTCGAGGATTACAACAACAATCTACGGTTGGATTTTTGATTTCGCGGATTAAGGTAAGAATCGACTCTTTTAAGATTTTGTGTTTCGGTTTTGAAGAACATAAGTTCGAATCTGTCATTTTTATGCGATTTAAAGCCGATTTTGCTTGAGTTTTAGCTAGAATATGATAGTATATGTGTAATAGAATCAAACCTAGGTATAATACTTGATATATTCATGATTTTAGGCTTTGAAATGAAGGATTTAAGTTGTAAAGATGAACAAACTCGAAAATACCAAGAACACAGTCGAAATGCAAGAACAAACTCGATTTTTGTACTAAATTCGAGCAAGAATTCGAGTTTGACACCATAGATTCGAATCTAAGGCCCTAGATTCGAATATGGTTCGAATCTACCCTTAGGAATTCGAGTTTAGTCATTAAATTCGAAGGAAATTCGAATTTAACCCCTGAAATTCGAGTTTAATGCCTAAAATTTAGAAATCTACTCTCTAAACTCGAGTATTTTGAATAAAACTCATAAATAACACATAAAATGACAAGAGTTATTCAAAGGACAAGGTGTGAACTTGAAATGGGTTCAAATTTAGTTGTAGTTCGAATTTGGACATAGACCCGAAATGGGGAAAAATATTGCAAAACTTACGAAACTTGGTTTTATGAATTTAAACGGTTTTTGACTCGTGATATTGTTGTAATTAATATAACAGGTCCCTTGTGGTGTTGTTTAACCCACAGCGGGGTACTTGGTGGATCCGGTTGAAAGCCCGAGGAGAAATAAAATTGGTTAAAAGTTTAATTACGCACCCACGGTGAGTACATATGATTTCGCATGTTTATATCTGCTTTATGATTGCTTTTATCTACTGAGACATGTTGCTTCATTTTTCGTTTGGAATTCTACTAACTTGCGTAGATTTAGATGCACATTCTTATTTGATGCATGTCCGTTCGTTTGTTGTGCATCTACGATGGACCGGTGGGTCGCATCTGTTACTCTGATGTTACTGCTCTATATGATGCTGGAGCTGATCCCTCCAGGTCCAGTAGGCAGTATGTCATCCCCGATGTTATGTCTATCTCAGTAGTATATTTTAAAGGCCGAGCTTTAGGCTCGTAAGAGCGACGGCTCATGTGTGGTCGTACTTTGTGTACGTGGAGAGTGCAAGACGTGTGTCGTCGGTGCTACTCTTGTGGGCATCATAAGGATTTATAAAATGTGTAAATCTGTGTATTCACTAAGCATTCGCTTACCCCTCAGTTGTCTTCATTTTTACAGGAAAGGGTAAATCAGCTGCCGGACCTTCTAGTTAGGTCATTTGGGAAGATTTGGAAGACTTGGTACTATTGCATCGGTAATTTATGTTATGAGACAATGTTGTAATATATTCTGGATGATTGTAATAATTGTAATGGGTGTGTAGACTTAGACTTGGTACCCTATAGCACTGTAGGGTGTTTGACACTGTTGCACTACTTTACTTATATATTTTAATGCTTCCGCACTTAATTTAGGTTATCAGATCATTATGTTATTGCATGTTGATGATTAATCCTGGGAGTTTTGTAAATGGTGGTTGTTGTGGCAAGGGTGTCACAGTGGCGGACAAATTTTAAGCATTTCTCGAAAGAATTCGAATTGATGTCGTGGTAAACTCTTTGTGAAGATGTCTGCCACTTGAAGCTTGGTAGGAACAAACTTGGTGTGAAGTTTCCCGGATGACACAAGTTCACGAATAAAGTGATAGTCAAGATCAATATGCTTGGCACGTTTGTGAGAGACTGGATTTTGAGTGATAAAGAGAGCACTTTGATTATCACATAACAACGTGGGTCGATCTGGTGGAAGCGCATGAAGTTCACGCAACAAATGAGTAATCCAAATAATTTCAGCTGCAGTGTTAGCCATTGCTCGATATTCAGATTCACAACTGGAGCGGGCAACAGTTTCCAATTGCAGTGGAAAATGTCTCAAATGATGAACCAAGACCACACAAGAACCAATGAAGCTTGTCGGATTCATCGACTGGATGTCCAACAGCCGCCAATTGATCGCAAACTGATTTGAATTTCCGTCCAAAATCAGCAACAGAGGATGATCCTTTGGAAAGTTGAGGGAGTTGATCTCGTAAGGATTGAATCCGCTCAACAGATGAGTTGCTATATGCGTTTTCAAGAGCAACCCAGATCTGCCAAGCGGTGGAAAAACCAACAATTTCAGAAAATGCTTCCTCCGTTAGAGATGTCTGAAGAATAATAATGGCCCGTTGATCAGCCTGCAACCACGCTGTGTAATCAGGATTCAACACTGGTTTATCATCAACAAGAGTTTCAGAGGTAGGTTGGGGAAGAGTACCATCAACATGTCCCAAAAGATTTTGATATGTGAGTAGAGGAATAATTTGATTCTTCCATAACAGGTAATTTGAGGAAGATAACCTATTGGTAATCAGGTGCAGAATAGTATTCATGGAAAGAGATGAATCTGGAGAGGAGGCAGCCATGAGGGAGAAAGGGAAGAAGGACACGAATAAGTGGAAGTGGAAACAGAAGGGGAGATGAAGAGGAGGAGGGTGGGAGTAAATTGGCTCTTGATACCATGAGAATAATTCTCATCACACCAAATAAGGTGGAGAGGCATATCATTTATAGATAAAATAATTACATTGTACACCCTTGAATAATAATTAAATTTACAAGAAGATATACAAATTATTAAGTAGTATCTCCAATAAATAGATATAATTTGAATTTAATTTAAAATTTAATAGTAATAAGTTTTTTTTGAAAGTCAAATTAATATACTCCTATTTCTAATCTACCCCTTTGCCTCAATAGAAGACTTCTAAACATACTTTTATCACCTAAATCCAAACTTGCATTCGGCGGTAGTCGAACCCACAACCTCAAATTTGCATATCAACACTCTTACCAAATGGGCTAAACTCCATTGGTTAATATGACAAGTGAACAAATTAAAAGACAATATGACAAGTGGCAGATTTTATTCATTTAATAATATGCATAAATATAGATATGCATAAATTATACGAATTGCTCTTGTTAAACACTATTTTAACAACTCTGCATCAGTGTTATCATCAAACTACAATTAATGGACATTCCAATCATTGGATTAATGGTAATTCATCTACATTAAACTACTTGAAAGTTTCTTTTCTTCCTCATACTCACTTGCTTAACGTATTCGATCGACATATTTAACCAGGTGAAAGCTACATATGTTAAAAGAATAGCAACTTTAATGATTTAAGAATATATTGAAAGAAAAAGAATAAAAATAATGTATGGGACCTCTATATCAATTATCAAGTGATTAAGCTTCAACTTCGGTCTTCTCTGCTTGCTCTTCTTCAGTTTCTAATTTGCTCGATTCATCTTTAGATTCAAGGGCCTGTTTTGTAGACTGTCTAAGAAATCTTTTACTGGGTGCCACTCGAATCGCCCTTCCCATAAATATCTACAACATGACAAACAAAAATTAATGGCATCGCAATAGGGTAATGAGTCAGAAATGGGTAAATTTATAACTCTGTTCTAAATAGGTCGGGTTGTCCCATCAATCTTCTTTTGAACACATGTATTATGTATAAGCTAAAGGGAAAATTTATGTATAAGCTAAAGGAAATTTTGTGTAGCATAGATAGCGGTTCTGTCACTTTTACCTATTTTAGAAACAAAATTTGAGATAGATGTGTGATAGAAACAAAGTTACATTTCATTACTGATTTCAGGAAAACAAATGTAACTTCGTTTCTATTAAACTCATGGCATACATTAATTAGTAAAAACTGCAACTTCATTTCCATTATAAGCTTGTACCAAAATTTACTTCTGAAATTAGTGGAAGTAATAATACTCAACTCTTTATTCATCATAAGCCCTAAATAAAAATATACATTAAATATGTTCAGAAAAACATATTTGCATAAAGCAATTTATGAAATTGTAAATACACTTTTGGTGACCCATTTGGCCAATTTCACTTTTAGCCAAGTTTTCAAATTGCTTACCCATTTGACCATTGGAGACCCTTTATAAGTAAATGAGTCTAATATAACCACTCTTATTACACATTATATATATAACATTTACCAAAGTAAATGTTACTATTCCTAAGCTATTCATAGGAATAGTAAAACTAGAATAATAATATATACATGTTTGTGTACTCTTTTATTGAAAAAGATTGTAGCTCAATTGGTTAACATGTGTTTTTATTTGGGAGGTTATGGGTTCAAACCACATGATTGAAGATTATTGCTCAATTGGTTTTTTTACATGTTAGAGTTAATCTAATGTAATTTAATTTTAAAATATTACTTTAATATAAATTAAACTAATTTTCAACTAAACATTTTATTTCATAAATATATTTTAAGAAAATGTCTCATTTCTCCATGTATATAGCTTTTTTAAGAAATAAAATTTGAAAGATCAAATAATATAATTTGATTTTATCATTGCACTATATATTTTGATTTTTATCATTGCACTATTGTATATTATTAAACAAATATTTAATAAACAATATTTCTATTATCTATTTAATAATATAAAAACAATAATATAAATAATGCATGCATTGTGTGTTAATTTCTTTTTTCCATTATGATTTATTATGTGGTTTGAAACTAAATCAAACAATAAGATGCTTTTGATTTTTACACACATAATCAATCAAAAACATTGTAAAACAAGAAAATCCAATGTTGGACTCCCTTTGGAGGAAAGTATGGAGTTGGCCGTGCAAAGCGGGAGATATGTTAGAATTAGTTTTTTCTCTTATGGATCTAGTGTGACGTGAATATTCAATGTCGGAATAGAAAGTTATATTCAAAAGGGTTTTCATGGTGGTGGTATGAACAATTCTGAAATTGAACGTTGTATTCAAAGTCAATAACGCATAATTTCAAAAATTGTAATATATTTAATAGAAATAACATAACATTTTGCTTCAAATATAAAATATGTATGTTAATATGTTTTTTATATATTTTAATATTTTTTGTATGACATTAAACCCCGCCGCGAAGCGTGGGCAAATTTCCTCGTTTTATACATTAGGCAAAAAAAACTATTCATAAGTGTGGGTATTGCTAAAGTATGCCAATGAGGTCTCTCACATAATAAAATAATATTCACAAATAATGGGATTTGCTAATGTGTGCAAGAGAGGAAATATGAGCATTGTTCATGATTTGATTGTGTTATTGTGCACTAGAAGAAGCCTTATAAGAATACTATTCATAAAAAGGTTTCGCTAAATTGCTAACATGCTCTATTTCATACTACTTTGTTAAGTTTGTTAATTTTATTTTAAACACAAGTCAAAGACTTGAAAATTACCTTTCCTTGAAAAGCAGAAAGAGCAGTCTCTGCCTCCTGCTTGGTATTAAACGAAACAAAACCATAACCAGCAGAAACTCGTGGCTTTTCATTATATATGATCTCAGCAGATACGACGTTAGCATTTTCTGCACGGAAGAACTCCACAAGGTCTTTTGATCTTGCTTTAAATGGCAAATTTGCAACAAATAAGTTGTGTATGGGAACAGGCTTCGGTTTTGAAGGCGCAGATAGAGCCTTTGTCTTCTTTAGCTTTGCCCAAGTGAGGTTTAGAGTTCTACCCATAAATTCCTATAACCCAAAAAGATTAAAATAGATTATAGTATAGAGAAAAGTAAAGAAAAAACAAACAGATTACATCTTTGTGCTTAAAGAATGTGAGAAATCTCGTTAACATAGTAAAATACTTATTCTGGAGAAGAGAATAACGAAATAGTTTCATCTTTATGTGAACAGATTTAAAGAAAGATATGGGATGCATGTACATAATTGAATGCTTCATTCATCACATGAGAGAAGCGCAAAGATTTCATCTTTATGCCAAAAGAAATGCATGGATTTGACTCTTACATGCTCGGCTACTTCATCCTAGAGGTAATAAAATGGATGAGCAGTGTTTAATGGGTAAAAAAAGTAAACTTTTTAGTTATGCGGCAAGTCAGGTTGACGCACCAATAATTTTTTGTTTAGTTTTTTAGGTTTTGGACGATTAATGTATCAAATATAATTAAGGACCCATACGTTTATAGTAACAATCTAATTTTTTTTATAAAAAGATTTAAGAGGTTGTTGCATTTCAATTACATTTTGAGTGACTCTAAACCTGTTTGATAAAACTTTTAATCGATTTTGACTCATTGAAGAAAATATAACCCAAATTGCCTTGCTTTTAGGTAAATGGCTCAAAATTACCACCTCTACATCATCATATGAAAGTAACTAATAGTATTCATCTTCATGCCATAAAATAATGAATTCGTCATTCAGAGTCAAAGACATCCTTCAATCTATATGTAAAGTTAAAAGATTTCACCTTCAAGCAAAAAGTGATATGTTTGACTTTCACAGTTTAATATTTCCTGCTTGCCACTGCAATGTTCATCCTTGATACATGGTATGAGTAAAAAGTTTGAACATGTGTTAAACATATAAAAGAAAATTTGCATTAGATAAGACAAGTATCAGATATTTAGAAATCAACTTTGAGATAAGCGCTATATGGAAACTATGTGACAATCCGACATTTCAATACCATTTTTAGCAACAAACTTTGAAAGGGTTGCTAACATTGTTAATGAAACGTATATTAATTTCCATACAGGGTTAATCTCTAAGTTACTTTCTAAAATCAGGAAAAGTTGTAAACTTGCTTTTTATTTTATGCAATTTGTCTCTATCTAACGTACATTCAATAAATACATACAGATACAATAAGGACTTGAATAAAGCCATAAACTGATTAACATAGTAGTTATATGGTAATGGGCAACTACTAATTTTTAGACGAAATGGTTTACCGGATACAGTGCCTCAACCTTAATAATCCCAAATTGTATCCCTATTTTTGCTAATTTTGCACGGTTTTAGTCCCTGAGCCGTTAAACTTAACGGTTCAACCATTAACTTTGTGATAATGACTTTTTTACCCCTTTCAACTATAATACTTGTAGTACCTGTGGTTCAATTATTTTCAATTTATAGTCCAAAATTTATCTTTTTATTAAATACAATAAATAATAAAACCACAGGGACTACAAGTGCCATGGATGAAAAGGGTAAAAAAAAGTCATCCAGTTTAACGGCCCAAGAACTAAAACCGAGCAAAATTAGGAAAATAGGGACGAAATTTGGGATTATTAAGGTTGAGGGACTGTATCCGAGTAAACCATTAAACCACAAGGACGAAAAACGTCCTTTTGTCCTGATTTTAACTTGGAATCTTCCCCAAAAAGAAAATCTTGCAATTTTCATGTTAAGAATATGGTTTATTATGAAAAAAACCAACATGTTTTCATGTTTTTCGCGTTTTCGTCCCTCCATGTTATTTTTTTCCATAAAAAACCTTAAGTTATTTTTTTTTTTTTTGGTTTAGTGAAATCTGGACATTAGACCCCGGTTATAATTTGTGAACCGGGTTTTAAAAAACTGAAAAACCGGTATCTAATGTCTAAATTTCACTAAACCAAAAAGAAAAGAATAACTTGAGGACTTTTATTGAAAAAAATAACATGGAGGGACGAAAACGCAAAAAACATGGAAAAAATGTTTGTTTTTTTCATAATAAACCCTTAAGAATATCCCAAAAGTTGCAATGTGCAACCTTCATATTTGCTTAAGTAAACAGTTTGAATATATATTCAATATCTAAAACACCCTTCATCAGAGATTCCTGAAATATCCTTTAACATAAACAAATAAGAATGATATGGTCGATTCACCATCAAGACATGAGCTACATGATAATGAACAAATAGCTTATTTTAATGTATAATCTTTCTCAGAGAAATGGTTGCATTTTTCATGTGAAACCCCAAAAAATTGAAGTTTTATGATTCCATGAGACGGAGTATGTATGTCATTTTCTCGCTACAATTGTATTTTGTTAATTGCATGAGATTTTATGTAATAGTCCTTTCTACATAGTTCTTAAGAAATCAATTTGGACAAATAGCACACTCAACTACAAATATAAAGTGTTTTAAGATATTTAGCAATGAAACAGTTCAAGAATTAGGACACTCACATATGATTGAAGATTTGTAAAAGCTGCCAACGCTTCTTCGTGTGAGCCCATTGAAACAAACACTAAGCCTCGGTTTCTTGTTTTATTGTACATTGAAACCTTAATGAGAACAAGAAAAATGAAATGGTCAACAAAATACCACATGTAAAAAGAAAAAAAGTAGTATTTTAGGCTGTTAAGTGTAATGAAGATCTTATACAAACAAATAGCACATATGAGAGGAATCATCAAGCATACACGTCTTAACGAAAGTATCTATCAGTAGAAAGTGCCACCATCCAACTATATTTTTTAATGTTTGATGCTAAGTCATAAGTGAATACAGGGGATAAGAAATAAAACTCGACGCCTATTCCAAAAATTAAAATAATAAATAAATAAATAAGAGGTACTTTCTCTTGCTTGTAAAATAGCAATTTTGGTGGAATATAGTTTTATAAAACTAGTTGACTACAATGAGTAAACACCCTTCAATAACATAATTTTATGAGTATTAAAGAATGTCAGCAAATATTAATTAACGTTCTTAAATAATAGAACTCTTGAGTAACTTGCAATGATCCCAATGGGTACACGCACGCACGTCCACACACACACACACAAGGTTCAGTGGAGAACTTTTATGCATTGAGGTACAAAAGAACCTATACCATCCATTAGATCACAAAATTGTATGGATTAGATTAATGGCAAAAGAGTAAATAGTTGGACAATTTTATGCATCTTGTGCATTGCAGGAACAAACATTGAAGGCTATTTTGGGGAATGTGTATACCTCATTAAATTTAATATGTTAACAAATAATCAAATAATAAATGTTAAATTAATTCAAATACACTTCCATAAATTACATAAATTTTGGAAAAAAAATGGAGATATCGATGCATTTCATTCATCGTGTTCATCTATGCATCGTGTTCAAAAAAGACGCATTTAACAAAACATAAACAATTTCATCCATGCATCGTGTTCATCGTTCATCTTCTTCGTTCATCGGCGGCATGCAACGGTGGTGGTTGCCGAGGGAGAGGGAGAGAGGCATGGTGGTTGCCGATGCATGCCACGGTGATGGTGTGGTCTTGCAAGCCGAGATAGAGAGAGGGGGGAGATGATGGCTAGAAATCCGAGGGAGAGAGAGAGGCCGGTGGTGGAAGGAGATAAAGAGGGGTGATGAAGAGAAAGGGGGAGAGAAAAATGGGAAGGTGGTTTAACATTAAGATTGGTTTCCTATTTCAATATAATCTAATATTAATTTATTTATTTATCAAATGAATACTCTACAAATGCCCTTAATGCACCCTTACTAGATTATCCGGTGCATAAAAGTTCCTCGAGGCTCCCCGGTGCATAAAAGTTCTCAATTGAACCTCAATATATATATATATACACACACACACACACACACACACATATATATATATACACATATATATATATATATATATATATATATATATATATATATGTTCAAGTGAGTACCGCCAATTACGCAGCGCACCAGAAGGTACCACTCTTAAAATTATTTTTTTTGAAGTTTTCTTCATAAACATGTTTTAATTAATATTATACAGATGATATATAAATTTCACGCACATTCACACATTCTAGGTGCGTTAAATCATGCATTACATAAATGCACGTTCACATATATGCAAATTATGTAAGTGTACGTTCACATCATTTTTAAGGAGCTAGGAGTTGTGAATGCATGTGAAATTTACATATGATCTTCATAATGTTAAATTAAATATGTTTATGAAAAAGAATTTTAAACAAGTCCTTTTAAAAGTAGTACCTCCTGGTGCGCTGCATAATAGGTGGTACTCTCTCGAACCATATTCTCTCTCTCTCTCTCTCTCTCTCTCTTTATATATATACATACATATATATATATATATATATATATATATATATATATATATATATATATATATATATATATGGGATAATTGCGCAAAAAAACCATCAACTTGTCAGCCTTTTGTGATTAAAACCCCAAACCTTTTTTCGTTGCATAGAAAACCTCGAACTAACTAAAATTCAGTAAATCAAGGTTTTATTAATGAGTAATGCTTTGAAACTGGTTATTAATCCTACATGGACCGGTAAATAACCTACATGGAATAAATTTTAATTGTTGAAACTGGGTGTCAAGCATTACACATCATTTAAACACCCGTTAATAATTTTTAATTGTAATTTTAAACGAGAATACATCATCGAGTGTTTAAATGATGTGTAATGTTTGGCAACCGGTTTCAACAATTATAATTTATTCCACGTAGGTTATTTACCGGTTCACGTAAGATTAATTACCGGTTTCAACCGATTATCCATTGATAAAACCTTGATTTACTGATTTTTAGTAAGTTCGGGATTTTCTATGCAACGAAAAATGGTTTGGGGTTTTAATCACAAAAATCTGACAAGTTCAGGGTTTTTGACGTAATTATCCCTATATATATATATATATATATATATATATATATATATATATATAATATGGTTCGAGAGAGTACCACCTGTTACGCAGCGCACCAAAAGGTACCACGCTTAAAAATATTTTTTTTGAAAAAAATTTTCACAAACCTGTTTTAATTAACATTATGAAGATCATATGTAAATTTCACATACATTCACATCTTTTAGCTCCTAAAAAGTGATGTGAACGCACACTTACATAATTTTGAATATATGTGAACGTGCATTTATGTGATTCGTGATTTCATGCACTCAGAGTGTTCGGATTTACGTGAAATTCACATATGATCTTCATAATGGTAATTAAAACATGTTCATGAAAAAAATTTTCAAAAAATGACTTTTAAGGGTGGTACCTTCTGGTGCGCTGTATAATAGGTGGTACTCACTTGAACGTAAATATATATATATATATATATATATATATATATATATATATATATGTATATATATATATATATATATATATATATATATATATATATATATATATATATATATATATATATATAGAATATGGTTCGTGTGAGTACCTAAAAAATGCAGAGTACCGTGAGTACCTGTGAACACACGGGTTTTAGATGTGAACATGCCCCGAAAAAAAGTTTTTTTTTAAAAATTTTTTTTCATATTAATTTAGATACAAATAATATAAGCCTATTCGTAAAAGAATTACACACATTCACACTTTCTAGCCTCTTAAAAGTCATGTGAACGTGAAAAAATTCATGTGAACATGCTTAGTTGTGAACATACATTCACAACAGTGCAGTTCATGTGAACTTGCACGTTTCACATAGTTATAGTGTGTGTTTAGGTGTGATTTTTTGCAAGTAGTCTTATATTATTAATTTAAACATGATTATAAAAAAATTTTCAAAAAAAATGGTTTTAAGCGAGGTACCTCCGGTACTCCGCAAAACTAGTGGTACTCATTTGAACCCAAATCTATGTATGTATGTATGTATGTATATATGTATATATGGGAGGGTTCTAAAGCACTCCTTTCTTAAATGGGAAATAAGAACCATTTAAAATTTATTTATTATCAAAAAAAAAATTCCTAATCAATTTGAACATTTGTTAATACTTTAGAAAAACACAATTTTTTGTTGATGCAAAAAATGCAAGATTTCATTTGTGCATAAACTCTTTTCTTCCTGCACAAAATCTCATCAAGTTTATGCACAAATAAAATTTTGTGTTTTATGTGTAAACAAGGAAAACGTCTTTTTAAAAAATAACAATAAAGAAGTGAATTAATCAATTAAAAAAAATTTGATGAAAAATTAAAATTTCAAATTGGTTCTATGGTTTCACACGAAAGTTAGGTTCTCTATTAAACCTTTCCCCGTACGTACATAGTACGATGTAGGTATGTACGTATGTGTATAGAATCACGTTAATCAGTGTACCCTGTTGTGAATGATCCTTCACATGTTTTTTTATTGCATAGACATTTATAAGACAACATTATAAATTGTGAATGGTAAAAAAAGATCATGTGAATGGTGTGAATGATCATTCATTTGGATGACCATTCACAAAAATGTGCATGAGCATTCACATATTTTTTCATAACACAGAAAGTGTGAATGTATGTGAAATTCATATATCTTGTGTATAACGTTAATTTAAACATGGTTATGGAAAAAGAAATTTAAAAGTTCTTTAAGGTTGATACTTTCGTGTGCACTTGATTTCAAGTGGTATTTTTTTGAACCTGAGGTGGCAAGTGACGACGTGACCATCTTTGTATCTAATATGGAAGTCAATAAACTCGAAGATCTTTTGTATCTGTCAGACTTGTTTGCAACTTTCTACGTTTGAGATTCAACTCCTATATTTTCAATTGAATAGCTAAAAGGATAATATTCAATGGTATTTGTCACCTATTACACAACGCACCAGAAAGTACCACTCTTAAAAATATTTTTCATAAACCTGACTATACACACACACACACACATAAATATAGATACCACATATTACACAGCACACCAGAAGGTACCACTCTTAAAAATATTTTTTTGAAATTTTTTTTTCATAAACATGTGTTAATTAACATTTCATAGATGATATATAAATTTCATGCACATTCACACATTCTAAGTGCATGAAATCATGCATGATGCATCACATGAATGTACGTTCAAATGTATAAAATTATGCAAATGTACGTTCACATCATTTTTAAAGAGCGAGGAGATGTGAATGTATGTGAAATTTACATATCATCTCTATAATGTTAATTAAAACATGTTTATGAAAAAAAATAATTTAAAAAGTTTTTCTAAATGTGATACCTTCTGGTGCGTTACATAGATGTGTGTGTGTGTGTGTGTATATATATATATATACAGGGGTGAGTTCAATGGAAAACCACTATGCACCTGAAAACTATGGAAACCTATGCATAGCGTCCGATTTGGTGCATTTCATGAAAAACACGGTGGCATGATCGTAAATAAGGTGATGCATCACGCGGGGAATTTGATGCATTTGTGGTGGTGCAGTTTAGTTTTCACAAGTTTTCAGGTGCATGTTGGTTTTCCATTGAACCTCCCTCCCTCCCTCTCTCTCTCTCTCTCTCTCTCTCTCTCTCTCTCTCTCTCTCTAT
>JAANYP010003577.1:0-80994 GCA_020465985.1 Centrapalus pauciflorus | reverse complement strand
TATATATATATATATATATATATATATATATATATATATATATATATATATATATATAGAGGGGGGTTCAACGGAAAACCACAATGCACCTGAAAACTTGTGAAAACCGCACTGCACCACCACAAATGCATCAAATTCCCCGCGTGATGCATCAAAATCCCGTGTGATGCATCAAAATCCCCCGTGATGCATCACTTTATTTACGATCATGCCACCACGTTTTTCATGAAATGCATCGCGTAGGTTTCCACAGTTTTCCGGTGCATAGTGGGTTTCCATTGAACCCACCCCTATATATATATATATATATATATATATATATATATAGATTTAGGTTCAAGTGAGTACCACCTCTAATGCAGCGCACCAGAAGGTACCTCTCTTAAAAGTAAATTTTTTGAAATTTTTTTTCATGAACATGTTCTAATTAACATTACAAAGATCATATGTGAAATTCACGCAAATCCGAACACTCTAAGTACATGAAATCACGCATCACATAAATGTGCGTTCACATACATTCAAAATTATATAAGTGTGTATTCACATCATTTTTTAGGAGCTAGGAGATGTGAATGTATGTGGAATTTACATATGATCTTCATAATGTTAATTAAAATATGTTTATGAAAAAAAAATTTTAAAAAAGTTTTTTTAAAGGTGGTACCTTCTGGTGCGCTGCATAATGGTGGTACTCTCTCGAACCATATTCTATATATATATATATATATATATGTGTGTGTGTGTGTGTGTGTGTGTGTCTGTGTGTGTGTGTATGTATGTACATAGATGTGTACATACATAGATGTATATATATGTATGTACATAGATGTGTGTGTGTGTGTGTGTGTGTGTGTGTATATATATATATATATATATATATATATATATATATCTATATATGTGTGTGTGTGTGTATGTATGTACATAGATGTGTACATACATAGATGTATATATATGTATGTATATGTGTGTGTATGTATGTATGTACATAGATGTGTACATACATAGATGTATATATATGTATGTACATAGATGTGTATGTGTGTGTGCGTGTGTGTGTGTGTGTGTGTGTATATATATATAACCTTAAATAATCAAAAGTACCGAACGCACCCCCTTGTGAATGATCATTCAAAAAAAAAATTTACATAAACATATATACATAAGTTCAAGTAACTGAAGTAAGTACCACTAGTTTTGCGGAGTATCGAAGGTACTTCGCTTAAAACCATTATTTTTGAAAAAAAAAATTCATAATCATGTTTAAATTAACAATACAATACTACTTGCAAAAAATCGCACTTAAACACACACTAGAACTAGAAGGTGTGGATGTGTGTAATTATTTTACAAATAGCCTTATATTATTTGTATCTACGTGAATATGGAAAATTATTTAAATAAAATTTTTTTGGCAATATGTTCACATCCTAAACCCGTGTTTTTACAAGTACACATAGTACTCTACATTTTTTACATACTCACGCGAAATATTTTATATATATATTCACATACACACATATTCTACAACTTTACAACTTTTTTGAAAAGAGTGAAGCAAAACTACACCTCCCATATCCCTAATATCTTTTTTAAAACATTATTTTATTGCATAAACTAGCGAGAAACTAGAATGTACAAAAACCACACCAACAGGACCACCCTTGAAGAGGAGTAAAGAACCAAACCAAGAAAGCGGACACCTAAAGCAAACAACCATCCAAATATATCAGTCGCATCACCCAACACCTACTCACACCAAAAGAACCCACATAAAACACACAAACATAACACAACAGCAAAGAACCTTCTTGACAAACTCAATTATCCTATAAATCTGAACAAGACCTCGCAAGTGTTATAAAGCTCAGCCTAGGCGGCTAAGTACTTGGTGATTACTCGTGAATCAACCATATGGTAAGGCAAGTTGGGGGTAATTGGCATCATTACTCGGATTTGGTCAAACTTAGTCAAACTAAAATTCATATTTTAAGTATTTGAAGTTTTTAGCAATTATGTTAATATTGTTAAACATATTTCTTGAGTGTTACATTATATTTATTTTTGAGAATGATGAACATGTATGTATAAATCTAAAAATTCAAGTGCTCTCCACCTAGGCCAGTTACTCACTACTCATCGCTTGACAACCCCTAGAGAGTTTTCAACATTAGACCTCGCAAACGCACTTGCGAACTATATATTGCATCTAATTCTCAACCATCACCTTCAAAGTCAAAATTGCTTAAGAGCATATCCCCAATGTCTCACTTCTCTTTATTAAAATACTTGTGATCAACATGGTCAAATCTCCTAAATATAAAACGAACGTTGTATGTGTGCTTGAATTTTGAAGTTTTCAAAACTAACTGGCTGTAAATAATCATATTATTGAATGATTATACATCTAACCATCCTTAACCTTATGCACCTAATTATTCAATTTTTTATTCTTCAAAGTCACGAAAATCCATTTTGAGCACCAACAATCTAACATCCAAACACCCCCTTAATATGAGAATGTGCCAATGAGGGAGTATGTTGTCACTTCTAATGTCAACCCAAGACACATCATTTCAAGTGCGTTTGGGGCAATGGAATCGAAAGAATGGAATTGTTTATGTTTATCAATATTGCAATACTCGCTAGACGGTAGGGAGTAGCAAGTAATCGGCCTAGGCGGGAGTACTCAAATTCGTATGTTTACATATAAATTTCATGATTAGACATATAACATGCTCATAAATATAAATGTTGATAGCAACCAAAAATATGTTTAATAACACTATTTTGACAGATTTTGACCGATGTAGGCCTAGTTTGATTGAGTAGTTAGGGTTTGACCGAGTAGTTAGGATTTGACCGAGTACACCCGAAGTACTTCTTCGAGTAATTTGCCCGATTTTGACTGAAATCAGCCAAGTTTTTTGGCCGAGTCCGAGTAATATGGCCGATTATCTCCAACTTGCCTCGAAACATGCCCCCTACACGAGTACTCGGCCAAGTAGCCCGAGTTTTACAACAATGATCTTTATAAGCAATTTTGAAAAAATGACATGGTAGATTGGCATAGTAATTTTAGGAGGAAGAATGAAAACACGTTGATTCTCCCTATTTTGAAAAGGAATGCAAAGAATTGATATTTATACTATTTTTAATTCTCCATTTCGCTACATAGAAAATTGATGCCATTATCACATTATAAAAAAGCTTAAAAAGTCAAATGATTTCATTTCCTTGATTCCCTTGTACCAAAAGTGCATATTAAACACGTATGTAACTATATATTAATAGATGTTGGCCAAACACGCCTACTGCAAGTTAACCAAAATGATTCACAAAGACATTTGTTCACTGTTACCATTAGTTCATTACTACATGCAAGATTTATTTAACTTCCAAAATGATTTCAGAACAAAAGCACTGTAATATACTGGTTGATGTTAACAATCTTTTTGACATGTCACGTAGGTAACCAGATAGTTGCTACAGTCATAAAAAAATAGAAAGTAGAGTGTTATTAATGGGTAAATTTAAGACGTGAAAAACTAGTTCAAAATTTACCAATTATAACAATCTACTTTCTAATTTTTCACGATTATAGAAACATACTTTCTAAGTTTTCACAATTATAGCAAACTATTTTTTAAATTTACTAATTATAGCAATCTATTTTCTATTTTTTCACAATTATAGCAACTAGTTAGCTACCCAAATGATACTAAATGATGTGAAACATGATTTTACAAACTTATCAACATCATAAAATTTACGCAATGAAAAACCATTGCATTCCTCTAGATCAAAATAACTGATTGGCACTTCCCCAAATTAGTATCCGTAACCGACTAGTTATTATAATAATGAAGAATGAGAAAGTAGCTTGTTATAATTGGGAAAATTCAGAATAGGTTGTTATAATCGTGAAGATTTAGAAAGTAGATTGTTATACTGGCAAAGTTAAAATATATTGCTATAACCGTGAATTTTAGTGAAGTACATTACTATTTCTTACATTTAACCCTTGTTATCATCGGTAAATTTAAAAGTAGATTGCTGTCATGATAAATTTTAGTAAATTGGTTGCTATTTCTTGTACTTAATCCATTCTTTTATGAAGAAGTGTAGTTTTTAACCAATTCTTTTCAGCAATTCTTTTCAGCTTAATCCATTCTTTTAGTAAAACTTAATCCATTCTTTTGTTTGGTTGCTATTGCTGTCATAAAACTTAATCCATTCTTTTAGTAAAATTGGTTACATTTTAACCAATACTTTAGTAAAATTGGTTACATTAAAATGAAGAAGTGTAGTTTTTAAAGAATTAGGAAGAAATCCAGATGAAATAACTCTAAATAATCTAAAAACAAACAAAAACCCTAACACAAATTTAACAGAAATTTCGAACCTCAACTTCAATAACGGTGCCGTACTTCTCGAATAACGGACGAATCTCATCTGCAGTACACGTCCAAGGAACATTCTGTGCAAGCAATCTGGTTTTAGAAACTTCTTCTTCCTCTTTTTCTTCTACAGTTGTGTCCGTTGAGTTATCAACTTGTGGTGGTGTTTCAATGGCGGATTGTGTTTCGAAAACGAGGAAACTAGGTCTGTTAGTTTTGATATATCGATTGGGAACTGATGCAGAGAGATTTAGGGATTGGAGAGATGAGGAAGTAGAAGTAAAAGTAGTAGGGTTTATAGGTTGGAAGAATTGCTGGTGTTGTTGATTAGGGAAGCAAGAGGCTGAAGGGAAGCATACAAAACGAAGCATCGCCATTAATGGTGGAGCAATTGAAATCGAAGAAAGAATTCGTTCGACTCTGTGGACTGTGGATAAGGGGGTTTTTTATATATTTTCCGCCAAAAGGCAAAAATATCAAACGAGGATTAATTATTAAAAAAATCAGGTAGCTTAACAAAAACTAATAATTTTTTAATTTCAAGTTTTTAAGAGATAATTTTCAGATAAAAAAAACAATGGTTTCTATAAAAAGTGAAAAACGATAAATTTTTTATTTTAAAAAAAATAAGATAAGTGATTATAAAATAAGAAAAATATGATTAACGATAGAAAAGTAAAATTGAAAAAAAGAATATTATAAAGAAATATAGGGTATGTAATAGACTAGTAAGAGAGAGAAGATGAAAAGTGTATTTTGAAAAGTGAAATTAAAATTATAAAATTGTTGTTAAGTGAACAAGTTTTTATTTTTTTTTTAGTAGTTATATGAAAATTTTAGAAATTTTATGTAACCAAACACACCCTCATATTTTTTGAGTTTTCGTTTTTCCACGTTATTTTTTCTTAAAAAATCATTAAGTTTATTTTCTTTTATGGTTTGGTGAAATTTAATTATTAGAATCTGGTTTTTCGTTTTTAGTAAACCCAGTTGTGACACCCTTTGCCACATTAACCATCATTACAATACACTCAGGATTAATCACCAACATACAAACTCATAATGATATGATATCTTAAATAAAGTGCGGAAGCATAAAGTACGTAAAATAAAATAATACAAGTTTGTCAAACACCCTACGGTGCTACATAGGTTACACGTCTAAGTCTACAATCTCGAAATTTTTACAATATCCCAATTTAATACAATAGTAGTTCCATAAACCAAATACCAAGATAGACAATAGAAATCTTCAAATACTTCAACACGCGTCCTAGCTAGATGGTCCCGCGGCGGATTTTCCTTTTCCTGTAAAAATGTAACAACTGAAAGGGTAAGCTAATGCTTAGTGAATACCATATGATTTTACACATTCTACAAATCTTTATGATGCCACCCAGAGTAACCGCGGTAACACATACCGTATACTCCACACGTACCCAGGGTACGCAAACCCGAGCCGCAGCTCCTTCGAGTTGACACTCGGCATAAGAAAACCAACTATCTGAGGCAGACATTACATCGGGGATGACTTACTATCTATCCTGACCACAGAGGTGTCAAACTCTGGGTCATATAGCACAGTAACATCAGAGTTCAGATGCGACCACGCAGGTCCATCAAAAGGATGCACAACAAATGAACGGACATGCAACAAGTATGAATGTGCATCAACATATACGCATGTTAGTAGAATGCCAAACGAATATGAAACAACAAGCCTCAGCAGGAAAAGCAAAACATAAAACAGATGCAGCAATGTTAAAATCAAAGTACTCACAGTGGGTGTGTGTCATTCTAGATGTCTCATTCTCCCAAAATTTCCATGGACAACAGTGCTGCAAGTTCCTCATACTATGACAATGGC
This sequence comes from Centrapalus pauciflorus, assembly GCA_020465985.1. NCBI lineage: Eukaryota > Viridiplantae > Streptophyta > Magnoliopsida > Asterales > Asteraceae > Centrapalus > Centrapalus pauciflorus. The sequence continues at coordinate 74,724 of JAANYP010003577.1, read as the reverse complement.
TCAATGGGCAAACCTCCAAAGTTCAATCATCAGAACTTTTCTGGTTGGAAGTGCAGAATGATGTTCTACTTAGAGAATCTGGATGTACAACTACCAGAAATTGTAATGGAGGGTCCTTATGTGCCAACCTCTGTTACAACAATAACTCCTGCTGTTGAAGGAGCTGCTCCTGAGATCAGAACATTTGAGAAAGCAAAAGCTCAATGGTCTGATGAAGACAAAAGACTGGTGGCTCTTGATGCAAAGGCCAGAAACAATCTGGTCATCTCTCTACCTGATGATGTGTTCAAACAGGTTGAGAAGATGAAGACTGCAAAGGAGATGTGAGATACTTTGTGTACTGTCTATGATGGACCCACAATCACACTTGACAATAGGATTAATAATCTTGTTAGACAGTATGAACTCTTCTTTGCAAAACCAAATGAGACTCTCACTGAAACCTACACCAGGTTTACTGCTCTTGTAAATGATCTCAAAGCTGTTGGGATCACCAAGGACAACCTGACTTTGGTAAACAAGTTCTTAGATGTTCTGCCTGAAGAATGGAATTATTTTTCTACAATTTTAAGGAATTCAGGTACCATCAAAAGTATGGATCTTGTTAACTTATATGGATCCTTACTAAATGATGAGCAATCAAGGCAACAGAAGAGAAATGCCTTGGAAATATCTAAGAAAGGTGCAGCCTTTATGGCTAATGTGAGACAACCTGTAAATCAAGTGAGTGATGTGTTCACTCAACCTGATCAACAGGCTGATGATAAGGAGGAATTGTTTGATGAGGAAGACAATGCAGATAGTATTGAACTGGATGATGAGCAGATGATAGCCATGCTTGTCAAAAGGTTCAACAAGAAAAAATTTGGAAGAAACATGCTACAGGGAAACTCAAATGCTGTAAAAAAGAAAGCATTTGACAAGACCAAAGCTGAGTGCTTCAAATATGGCAAAGCTGGCCATATAGCTGCTGACTGTGTGTCAAAAGCTGTTGGTCAGACATCCAAACCACACAATACAAACAAGGATGATGGCTATAGGGTTAAGTACCTTATGGCCATGGCTAAGCTGAGGAAGTTAGAAAACTCAGTGGTTTCTAACAAGCAAAAGGGACTAATGGCTGAAACTTGTGACTGGGAAGAGTCTGATTCATCATCTGATGAAAAAGACAACAACTGTCTGATGGCCAACACTGATGTCCCATCAACAAGCAACTTCAAACAGGATCTGGCTGAAGCTGAAACTTTCAGCAGCTTGGAGAACTGGAACCCTACAATGATGTATAAGGTACAAAATTTTATGGATTACAGTTCTGAAGAAAAAGTTAAAATGTTTGAATATATGCTTGTTGATCTAAAAGCTGCTGTTGAGAAGCATGCTGTTTTATTATCTGAAATCTCTAAGCTTAAAACTGATATTGACACAAAGTCTAGTAAACTGGACAGCTTCCATAAGTTGGAAGCTGAACTTGATGAATTAAAACACATCAATTCCATTTTACTGGAAGAAAATAGAGAAACAGATATAAAACATGCTAAGCTTCAAAAGATAGTTGACTCTTGGTGCCAATCTGCACAAAAAGTCAGCCACTGCATAAGTCAGCAGATTCCTGCATAAATCCAAGCCTATCTTGGAGGGGATCTTGACACAGCAGCTTCCATTGTTGAGGTTAATAATTTAAAAGAAGACTTGTCCACTCTTGGTGAGCTTCCAAACACTTTTATTCAAAAAGTGAATGGTAAATTAATCTCAACAAACAGGTTTGTCAGGCCTCAAAACACTGACAGCTCGTGTGAACCTAGCTCAAAAGCTGTTGATGAAATGAGTTTTCCATCAAATAAGCTTGCTAAGTGTTTAGCTGATTCACACAAGCAAAAGAAAGGAAAGCATGTCCAAACTGCAGCTGTGGACACCAAACCTGTTGACAAAACAGACTTTGAGTCTAAAGCTGGTGTAAAAAGGCATACTAATCCTTTTAATGCTGAACATTTTGAAAATAAGTTTTCAAAAGGTAAGCAGTTTGCCTTTAACAAGAATAAGTCTCAGGTCGAAGGCAAACCTGCTGTGATTTCAAATAAGTTTTCAAACCATAGTGGTAAACTGGTTTTAAATGAGAATAAGTATTTAAAAACCAGAAATAATGATTATGTTGATAGGCAACATCAATCACATCTCAGGAAGGGCAAAGGCAAAGTCATTGCTCAGCCTGAGAGATCTGGGAATAAGTTTCCTAAACCTATGGAGGATCAAAAGCCAATTAAGCTTCCTATCTTTGATATCTGCCCTCCTAAAAAGAGGAAAGAAGAGACAGGCAAAGCTGTGGCTATTGAACTTTCCACTCAAGCTGTTGATTCATCAAAAGGTAATAAGTTTGCTAAACCTGCTGATGGAATCAACAGAAATAACACAGAATGTGTTTCTGAAAGGTCTTCTTCCAAAAAAGCTAAAAGGAGAAAGTGTTATAAATGTGGAATGAAGACACATCTGGCCAAAGACTGTCCTGAAACTGTGGACATGAGGCCTGCTAACTCTGATGCTTCCCTCACTGCCAACATAAACAGTGTTGGAAACATCTTAGCCAATGAGAAAGGTATTCAAACTGATATCATTCAAATAGGGAATATTAGAGTTGACATTACAAGTCCATCAACAAATGTTGATGAAGTAGGAGAACTCATCTCTGTGATGAGTTCCCCTAAAAGTATCTAATATTCTTCTTATCACTCTGCAGGAAAAACAACCATCCCAGGTTTGGTACTTGGACAGTGGCTGCTCAGGGCACATGACAGGTTGTAAGGACCTGCTGAGTGATCTCAGGCCTGAAAAAGGGCCAAAAGTCACATTTGGTGACAATGTACAGGGATCCACTGAGGGATATGGAACTCTTAAAGCTGGTGCTGCAGTGTTCAAAAGAGTAGCCTATGTGGTTGGGCTAAAACATAACCTTGTTAGCATAAGCCAACTGTGTGATGCTGGCTATAAGGTTAACTTTGATGAGCACCTGGGTTACATATTGGATCCCCAAGGCAAAGTTGTGTTGTGTGCACAACGAAAGAAAGGTGTATATGTTGTGGATATGCAATCTGCTGATCCCACAACTGAAACCTGCTTCCTCACAAGAAGAAATGCAGACTTAAACTGGTTATGGCACAAAAGGCTGTCACATCTGAACTTCAAGAACATCAACAAACTCTTTAAGAAAGAGTTGGTGACAGGTTTGCCTTCTATGACCTTTGTTAAAGATAAACTATGCACAGCTTGTGAGAAAGGCAAGCAGAGAAAATCATCATTTAAATCCAAACATAACTTCTCTATTGATACTCCTCTCTTCTTAATCCATATGGACTTGTTTGGACCTGTTAATGTCCCAAGTCTAGGAGGAAGAAGATACACTCTAGTAATGGTTGATGAGTTCTCCAGGTACACATGGGTTGTCTTCTTGAAGAGCAAAGGAGAGGCTGCTAAAGAAATTATTGGATTTGTGAAAAAGATGGAAATGCTGAACTCTGCTCAAGTAAAGCAGCTTAGAAGTGATCATGGTACTGATCCAAAGGAATCTCATCTAGCTGTTGTTAAGAGGATCTTCAGATACCTGAAGGGTACACCAGGTTTGGGTCTTTGGTATCCCAAAGACTCCAGCCTTGAACTAACAGGTTATTCAGATTCTGATTTTGCAGGCTGCAGGCTAGATAGGAAAAGCACAACAGGTGGATGTCAACTCCTTGGTGGTAAGTTGATAAGTTGGTGCAGCAAGAAGCAGAACTCAGTGTCTACTTCTACTGCTGAAGCTGAATACATTGCTGCTGGAAGCTGCTGTGGGCAGATTCTGTGGATGCAGCATCAGCTTGAAGATTATGGGCTTATGTATAGGAAAACTCCTATTCTGTGTGATAACACAAGTGCCATAGCCATTTCCAACAATCCAGTTTTTCATTCAAGAACAAAGCATATTGAAGTCAGACATCACTTCATCAGGGATCACATTCAGAAAGGTAATGTGGAGGTAAGTTTTATTTCCACAAATGAACAGCTTGCAGACATTTTCACCAAACCTCTGGATGAAACAAGGTTTAATTACCTTGTCAGCAAGCTAGGCATGTTAAACAAAAGTGACTAAGTGTCCTCAAAGGTCTAAAAACTTTGTATGTCTCACACTGATCAAGTTTCTCAGAACATCTTAGACAGAACAGGCTCTGCGTGTTATGTACTTAGCCACTTTTCTGAAATCCTTGATCAGCTTGAACATACAACAGGCTGAACACAAACAGTTTATTTGTCCAGCCTGATCTGATGGTCCATTCTTCACTCTGCTCATTCCCTGACACTGACTTACAAGACATTGTCTTGTAACCTGCTCAGCTATTGTACACAACCTGTTCCTACATAGTTGAACAGGCTGAGGGAACAGCTTGAAGAATGAACAGCTTGTGATGACCCTGCTCATCACAGGTTTGACCAACAATTTTAATTACCTTTCTTCAAACTTAAGTTACTTAATTTATGTTTTTATTTAAGTTAATTATTGCGGATAATGTGGGTTACATGTGTTAGTGATTAAAAAGGGCTCAAGTGGTCTAACAAACGGTCTGACATGGACAACCGTTCCGTTTTCCGTTAACGACCTTTTCAAATCAACCGCCCAAATATTTCTCTCTCATACTCACTCACATTCAAATCCTATAAATACCTCATACTGTTACATCTTCGTCTTCCTCACTACTATCATCTGCCTTCTAAGAACCCTAAAAATTCGACTAAGTGTCTTGTGCTTCTGCTACTTTCCCTACTCTCAAAATGGCTCACAGAAACAACCCCTTCCTACCAGTGTTTGTTGGTGATGATGTGCAGAAACATCCATCAGTCACCACAATGCTAACCCTCAAACCCACAAACTACATTCCCAACCTCACAATCCCCAAAAACTATGTGGGGGAAAGGTTATGATCAAATGGTGGAGTTTTTGACAGTTCATCCGTTGAACTATGCTATGACTGCAACTCCTGGTGTCCTGTACCAGGAGATGGTGTACGAGTTCTGGTACACTTGTGCCTACAACCCCAACACCAAAGTCATCAAGGGGACTATTCTCAATGGGACTCAGACCATTGAGATTACTGCTGATCTTCTCAGGGAGGTTCTTCATCTGCCCGTTGCTGATTCATATGATATGCCCTAGCCTGAAAATGAGCAAATGGGAAATTTTCTACGCTTCTGTGGTGTAGCAGAACCCAAAATTGGAGCAACACTGTACAGGAAGGATTTGTCTCCTACCTATAGCTTTCTGTTTGCTTCTGTGATGATGAGTTTCAGCAGCAAAGTTGGTTCATTTGACCAACTGAGCCGTGATGAAGTCCCAATAGTCCTACAGCTGGTGGATGGGACTACAATCGATATGGCTTAGTGGATCTTTCTGAACTTAAGGAACCTGGTGCAGCAAGAGCCAAGACCAGCTGCTGTTCGATACCCCAGGTTTCTGAGCCTCATTTTCAGACACATTTGTGGTGAGCACCTGTACAACTCTCAGCCTTTACTTCATACTGCTGCATTCCGTGTAATAGGGAATAGAGTTTTCTACACTGCTGTACTTCCAAATGAGCCTCCTCTGTCCACACCAATGAGGAGGTTGTTTGGATTGGTGGAAGGACCCTCTGCTGTGAGGGTGGATCCAGAAGCTGCTGCTCCCAAGAGAAAATCCAAAGCCAGGTCCAAACTTGTTAAGAGGACCCTGACAACCACTGAAGCTGGGCCTGTGCAAAAGAAGGCCAAAACAGCTCAGTCTGAGTCTGCACTCTTAGCCTCTGTGGCTGAGGGGAAGCAGGCTCCTCACCCTGGTTCATTCGTTGAACCTGAAGCCTCTGTGGCTGGTGCCTTTGTGGCACCTGAGACTATGGAACAGGCCAACCCACCTGTTTCTGACCCAGTCTCAAAATCTGTCCAGTCTGAACCCCTCATCACCTCTCCACAATCACCCACTTCATCCATCCACTACCAAAGAAAATCACTCTCCAAAAAGAAACCAGCCCAAACAACCACCTCCTCTGTTCCCTCCCAACAGGGTTCAGTTGTAAGAGAAGCCACCCCTGCTGCCTCTCCTATATTGGGAGAAGGTTCAGCACACTTGGAGCATGCTTCACTCTAACCTGAGTCTACCCAGAGTCAGCCTAGACCCTCTGGTTCCTCCCAACAGGAACCAGTTGTACAAAAGGAGATAACCACCTCAACTATTCCAGCCTCCCAACAGGCTGAGGATATTGAAAGACATGAGACCTCTCCACTCCATACTGCGTCCACACTGTCCCCCACTCAAACTTCTTTTCACCCTGAGTCTGCATGAGGTGGCCACACTATTGATATAGACCAATTAGCAGCTCAGCCTCAATCTTCTGTTCCCCATGATACAACTGTTCTACACCAAACAGCTGCTGAGGGACCAACAACCCAAGCTGATGAACCTCAGGGATCATACCATCCCTTTGGTGAGGCTGCTCCTTCTATGCAAACTCCATCAGCAGGTTTCACCACTGCTGATGTTAAAATGCATATCCCATCTCCCCATGATGAGGTGCTTTTACACCAAGGCACTGCAGAGGGAACCACCACTGGCCTTCATGAGGATGTTGCAACACAAGCAGCATCTGAAAGGCCCCCAACATCAACTCCTTTTCCAGATGAAGCAGCTACAGCCGCTGCTGAGGGACCCTTTGACCCCTCCAAGCTGGGCCACATTACTTTTGCCCAGGCTATGGAGCTTCTATCAAATGTTCCTCTTCCCTCTCCCTCACATCCTCATACACCAGCCTCATCATCATCTTCTCCATCTACCCAATCTAAACAGTCCACCCATACACCTCCATCTCCCAAAGACCTGCCTTTGAAGGATCAGCTTTTTCTGCTGACCAACAAAGTTGGTTCTTTGGAAACCACTATGACCTCTCTACCCTCCATTATTTCAGACTCTGTTTCTGAACAGCTTAAGGGATTCTTTGATTTGTTCAAGGACTCCTTCCCTGCCACTGCACAAATAGATAATTCTCCACAGCTGCTAGCACTCACTGCACAGCTGCAAAATGTGTCTACCTCCCTCTCCTCAATTCTTTCACTGCAACAGGACTCTGTGTCCTCAATGACAGCTATTTCTCAAAAGCTGTCATCTCTCCTAACTTCTTGCAACACTACTCTTCCTAATACTCTGGCCAACTTTAACTCACTCATTGGCTCCCTATCAAATTCTGTGTCATCAAATCTTGCTGATGTGCAAGATTCTCTCGAATTACATTATGCACAGCTTCAAAGTTTGTTGTTCACAGCTTCTGATAGGGACAATATTGTTAAGCTGACCTCCCTTGCTGATACCCAATCCTCTTCTCTTCAAACCTGTCTTTCCCAGCTTGCAGAGGTGAAGGACAACTTGGCATTCTTAGTGAATAGCCTTGTTGGCCCCAGGCCTGCTGGCAAACCTGATGACTTTGTGTCTTCAGGCAGACCGGGTGTTGAAGGTGCTGGTACATCTCCTTCAAAGGGGGAGAAGTCATCTGCCTCGAAGACTAAGTCTAAGGGGGAGAAAACTTCTTCTCCTAAGGAGAAATCAGTGCCTACAGCACTCACTGGTCAACCAGCAGGAGCTTCAACAGGTACACTGGAGGGTGCCTCCCATGCTGCTCAGCCTACTCAGGCTGAAACTCCAAACCCTACTCAGTCTAAGGGGGAGGAACTTATGTCTGAGGACAGGCCAAGCAGCAGAAGGAGGCATCTGATCTTACAAGAAGAAGAAGAAGAGGAGGAGGAAAGTCCAGAAGCTGCTGTCACTATAGCAGCTAAAGGAAAAGAAAAAGCAGCAACTGATCCCCAACAACTGAAAGCAGCAGAGATTCAATTTCACAAAGCCAGGGCCAAAGAAATGGGTCTTCCTATGCTCAAATACTTTGAGTTTAGAGAAGAACAACTTCAAGCCCTGGAAGCTCTAAGGAAAGAAGAAGAATCTGCCAAAGCTGCTAAATCTTTTGTAATTCAAGAGGCAAGGAAAGTCAAAATGTCCACTCTGAATGTGCAAAAGAAATTAATGGAAGCTGCTAAGGGATCAGCAAAAGAGAAGGAAGCAGAAAAAGAAAAGGGTGCTCTGGTCTCAGTGACCAAAACTCAAATGCCCTCTGCTAGACCCCAATTCCATTTTGACAACCTGGCAAGAAAGAAGTTTCATGATGTTGCTGACCGAAGACTTGCTAAGGAACCAATTGTCAAAGCTGTTCCTATTTCAAGAAAAGGCAAACAGTGGAAACTGCAAATTACCAGGATGGGTTCAACAGGCCCTGAGCTGGAATCTTATGATCACACTGATGTTGCCCAAATGGGGTACGGGGAATGGGTGGAACTAGCAGTTGCCCTGAGCCAGTCAAAGTCAGAAACGGCTAAGACTATCAGGGCATATGTGAAGAAGTTAATGGAGACAGTGAAAGATCTTGGCCTGATCTCAACTGATTTAAGTGAGGGTGTCTCTGTGACATATCCCAAGATAAAGGCCAAGAGGACAAGGAAAGACTCAGATCTGGAAGAACTCCTTATGATGATTGAACAGGGAGATTATGCTGTGGAAATCAAAGGAGTTAATCACAGCCTACCCAAAGGAGTGGAGTTTGAAGAAGGCAAGGTAATTGAAGAGCCTGAGTTAGGGGCATTTTTTGTAGACCCCTTAACCCAGAAAAAGTGTTTTCAAAGAGCTTCAGACCTACACAAAGTTGGTCTTAAGCAGCTTGCAGCCTTCAGAATTGCCAATTCCTTCAGACAGTCCAGCAAATGGAGAGCAGCCATCTGGGATGAGCTAAGAAGTTTTTTTGACAGAGGTGAGCTTCAAGATCCAAACTTCATGTTTCTCAGAGTTGAAATTCAAGATCTGGAAGAAACAAGGGAGGAACTTGAAAGAATGTTTGAAGAAGGACTGCCACCTCAAGTACAGTGATGACCATCTACCAATCAGGGTAGGTGAAGAATGGAAGCTGTCCATCAGTTGGACAGGCTTACCATTTTCTGCTCCCAACAAAAACAGTCCAATGTACATTAGTTGTACTTTATTTACATATGTTGTAATTTTCTTTTTACATTAGTTGTAATATACATCAGTACATCAGTTGTACTTTTGTAAGAACATGTGTTGTTCTAATGTAATAAAAAATCAGTGTATATATAAACTGATCTTTTACTTTATGTTGATGTTGTAATTTTATTTCAACAAATGTACTGTAAAAATATATAGTGACTTTTGATAAGGCCAGCTTAGACTGGTTATTGCAAATAGGGGGAGATTGTTAGGCACAAAAAGGCCTCAGTCAAACCTGTTTTGCATCTGAGGGGGAGATTCTTAGAGGGTGTTTGGATTTGCATTTGAAAAAGTGCTGTAGCGTTTTGGAAACTAATAATCAGATAATTGCTGTAACAAAAAGTGCTGCAGGAAATGTAGTGTTTGGTTTAGCTTCTGCTGTTTGATATCATAATTATCAAATAATCAGTTTTTAAAGTGTTTGGATTTGCGTTTTTACTTGTAAAATGACCAAATAATCACTTATTAAGCAAATAAGCTACAATTTTTAACTTATGAAAAAGTGTGGTAGGACAAACGCTAAACGCAAATAATCACTTATTAACGTATGCAATCCAAACACTTTAAACCAATTATTTGCGTTATTGTAACGTAATAAGCTAATAATCACCTTTATAACGCAAAACCAAACACCCTCTTAATCAAACCTGTTGATGCTTTTGAAGGTTGAATTTAAGGCCTGTTATATGCCTTATTGAAACCTGAAAAAGATTTGCAATATCAGCCTAAAGCTGTTCTATGTGTTGCATGTGTTGCAACAACGACAGTTTTCCCAAGCTGTTCAGTCTGCTGAACAGGCTGGACATAAACTGTCAACGCTGCTCTACACTGGTGTGCAACTTGGCAGTTTACAAGTGTTCTGTTCTTTGTGAATAGAACCTGTTCTTTGTGAACATGCTAAACACTTTATGGAATATGTTTCCGAGTCTTCATGTATTGTTGTTGACTACAAGATCAGTTTACAAAGTCGAAGACAAAGTGGAAATCAGAACTGCTCAGCCTGCCCAAGCTGTTCTGCTACATGAAGACAAAAGGTTATTTGAAAAAGGGTGACAGACCTTTTTCTTGTATCAATATAGGCCTTTACAAGGAAGAAAAACACAAAGTTGACATTCCTTATTTGGTTAAAGGCAATGCAACAGTAGACAAAGTGAAAAGACAAAAGTTCTGCTCATATGAAGACAAGTCTGCTTTTCAGAAAAGTGCAGAAAATGTTATGTTGTCTTTTCAACAAGACTTCTCCTTTTTCATTCCGTCCAATGAAGAAGCTTCACTTAGATCCTCTGAGTGAGTATAAAAGGAAACTTCCAAGGATTGAAAGATTAAGCCAAAAAGCTAAGTGCTGAAAACAATAGTGAACGTGCATTCAAAGTGTGTCTTTCATGCATGCAAGTCTGCTTGAATAAAACAGTGCTCAGTGTCTAAGCTGTTCTTGTTCAAGCTGTTCCTCAGAGTCTTGTAAACACAGTGAGTGATTCTTAGTGAGTGTATTCATTGTAATTAGTTTAAGTCAGTCTTAGACTAGTTAAACATACTGTTGTATCTGTCATCTCAGCTTGAACCTTTCCGCATTCAAGCTTGTTTGTAATTAACATTTGTTAATAATACATACAAACATTGAGAAAACTGTGTGTAGTTTTTAAAGAGCTGTATTCACCCCCCATCTACAGCTTAAAGCTATAAACTTGGGATATCTTTTGGGACCTACAAAATTTCATTCGTAAGTTTGAGTTTAAAAGTCACATGTAAACTTTAGTGGTTTGTACAAGTCAAATATGAATCGAGCAATGTAATGTGAGAAATTATTATGTTAATGATATTTTCTAATTATTTGTAGGTATTGGTCTGAAGTTGTTATTGTATCAGATTTATAGAAGTTCGTGGAGCTATCTCGTTGATTACAATTAGAATTTGAAACAAATTTTGTACAAATGTATGTTCAAATTATGGGTTGATATGAGATTGGTTAAATACGACTCTAAAAGTGTCTTTTGATCTCTATTTGGACAAGCAAATGTTATGGAATGGTTTTAGTACTAATTAGTACCAAGTTTAAGATGTTTTGGATAGAGTCTTAAATGTTGCAAATGAGTTTTGTGTGTTTTGGTCAATTTGATAAGTTACTATTCAAACTAGACCAGCACAGAAGGTATCACAACCACGTTTGAGGTCATTGTGACCATGATTGCTGAAACACCCTTCTTATAACAACATAAAAACACACATGGTTAACATAACATAACCATAGTCATTACAATAATAATAAGCCTTAGTACATTACAGTTGGAAAAACTAAAATACATAAATACGTCAAGCACTACTGTGCTACAGGGTACATGACTAACTTCAACCTAGTCAAAATTTTTACTACAATACAACCGATACATCTCAATGGATAACAGTGTACGTACTCGAAATTTTTATTACAATGCACCCAATAATGGATAACATTTATTCAAAATTATCAAAGTCGAGTTGTACAGTCTTATAAAAACTTCAAGAAGTATCCTAGTTAGAAGGTCCCGCCTATAACTTCCATTATCCTATAAAATAGTAAAAATTGACAGATAAGCAAAACTTAGTGAGTACAAAATTTTCATATCCTACAAGTATTTATGTAGCAAAATGAGTACAACCGATGACAAATACCATAAACCCCTTTGTGCATGTAATACAGACAAATATTGAGCTATATAGCTCCCTCGTGCATTTTGCATAGAATGAGATAGTCATTTGAGGCGAAATTTACCATCGAGGATGTTACTTCTGCTTTTCAAGACCTCAAAGGGATCAACTCCATGTCTTATAATCTTGGTAACATCGGATAATCATGTATAGCTCGAAAACCCACCACAATGACACACGACAACGAAACGTGACATGTATTAACATGTATGCAAGAAACAATTTGCATCAAATAAACACTAGTTACTAGAATGTCAAATGATATGAATCAGCATGTCTGAAAGAATAAACAACGAACATAAATCAAATGCAAACATATAAAAATGAGTACTCACAGTAGGTGCATTTTTAAATTTTAATTCAATATTATTTCTCTTCGGAATTTCAACCGTATCACAGATTTTAGTCAAAACAATTCTTATTTGCCAAGGTACCCTAATGTATGTTTAAAAACCCAACAAGGGACCTGTTTTTTCAATTAAGTACCACATATCAGGCTTCATAGGTATTTAAAATCAAACACGCGCTAAAACACTAGTTTATGTCAAACTTGCAAGTACCAAATTCCAGAATGTCAAGGCTCAAGAGTTTAAGTGTGTTAAGTTTCCCAAACTTGGGCTTAATTATTTCACTAACACCGAGTTTATGAAAATCGAGGTTTCATATTCTGTTGAGCATAATTTCATGAAATATATAGATTCTTGTGACATCCATCTTATAATCATATGCATCAAGATCATACTAAGTGTAGGTCCCAAAAGGTTATCCCAAGTATCTCAAGAGAGACTGTAGAGGGGGGTGGGGTGTGAATACAGTCTAATTAAGATCACACAGATTTTTCTCAATGTTTGTATGTATATATTAACAAGTATGCTAACTTTACAAACAAGTTTGGATTGCAGAAAGATCCAAACTGAGATGACAACATGAACAACATGTTTCACTAATCTCAAATACACTCAGATTAGTTACAATGTAATGACTCACTAAGACTCACTCTGTTAGGTACAAAATTATAGAGGTGAAAAACAATATTATATAAGTGCAAATACTAAATGTGTCATGTAGTGAATCCTAGATGTTAGGTATAAATATAATTTTCCATGGGAAAATTATCATCAATTTTAGAACTCTTGCATTTAAAGTGTGTGTTTTGTAAGGTGTAAATGTGAGAGAAATCATTCAACCAAATTAAGATTTGTGTTTAATGTGTTGATTTCACCAACATCTTGAATTCACAATTGACATGAGAGCCTAGGGGGTTAATCAAAATAAAAAATCCTGAAGGCAAAGAAAGAGAGTTCAACCGGAAAAGTCAATTGAGAAGAGCTGTGATCTTCTGGAATTTTGGATTGGAATTAGATTCTGATTTTTTAAAAGAGTATTAGGTTTAAGATAACAAACAATTCCTGAAAATTTCAAAGTCTAGTTCCAAATACATTGGGAGAAATCAATGTTTAATGTTTCGGATTTTATTTTTTTTATTGAAACAGAGCTGTCACCTTTGAAAATTCATAGAAAATTATCTGTTTATCAAATTAATCTAATTTTTGGATATGTTTTCTGTATCGTACACATGTTTGTTGTCCTAAAATTTCAGATTCTAGTTCGAAAAATTGAGTGAGAAATTGCAAAAATTCAGATTGTTTTTCACTTTGTGTGTTCTTGGTGTATCTAGTGCATGTTCTTGATCAATTATTGTTGAATTTGATTGATTCTAGATAAATTGGATTCAGTTTTTAGTTAGAAATCATGTGTGATTAGTGTTGTCAATTAATTTCATCATTTGAACGTCCAATTTGTCGGTTATCTGATTTAAAGTTTACGTGTTCCTATTGTGTTCTTATCATTTCATGTAATAACTACCTTGTTTGATCCATTTTAATTACTGATAAATGACATATACTTGTTTGTGTTTGTATTTTGAAGGAATGAAGGAGTGAACAAAGTCAAAGGAAATTATTTGAAGTGAAGTGTCTGCGAATTTTAAATTGAACTTGAAGTTCTAATATTTCAAAAATTGTCAAGTGTAATTCGAAATTCACTCTTATTCATAGTTCAAAATTCACTCTTCATAAATCTAAACTCACCAATCATAGTTCGAAATTCACTCTTCATAAATCAAAATTCACCCTTCATAGTTTGAAATTCACTCATCATACTTCAAAATTCACCCTTAATATTTCAAAATTCACTCCTCATACTTTGAAATTTATCCTTCATACTTTGAGGTTCAAGGTTCATACTTCGAGATTCAAGCTTCAATATTCGAAATTCAATCTTAAGCCTTTGAGATTCAGTTTTAAGCCTTCGTATATCATTCAAAATTTAGCTATGACCTTTGCTGCTTCTAGAGGCCTTAACTTTTGACTGGAATATCGTTACAGGGCCTACCATACGTCAAATAAAGCTTGAACCGAGATCTACAGTTTTTAAAATAGGCAAAACCAGTTTAGGCAAATTTAGGGGCCCAATTCGACTCCAGAAAGAAGTTACAAGTATTTTCTGTAAAGAAGCTGAAAAATCAACGTCCAGAAGTCAATTTGGAGCTGATTTTCACCAAGTCATCGACCTTAGATACATCTTTTAGAGCTTCAACTTTGGATTTCTATCCTTATACAATATTCTAATATGTCATTGGACTATATTTGGCATCGTTTACTTGTGTTGACCGTAATTGACTTTGTTGACTTCGTTGACTTCGTTTTAGACTCGAATTTGACTTGATTTGATTTTTTTTTTTGTGTGCAGATATCATCAAGATATTTCAAGATATCTGGACAACCAAAGAAATACAAATTCAAGAACTCAAATCTACAGTTGATGTTTATGAAGAGAGATACAAGCTTGAACAGGCACTGATTCTTAACTTAAAGAATAGTTATCTTGTGCAAGTTAAAGTGTTTACTAAAGAAAAGATTGAATTGTTAAAGAAATTGAAGTCTGATGAATGTGAAATAAAAGTTTTGATTTCTAAAAAGGAAGAGCTTCAATGTGAAATATCTAAATTATTAAAGGAACTTGAAGATTCTAAACAAGAGAATTTCCAGAATGCAACTCAAATATCTTTTGCCTGAATGATCTGATTTGTACAAGAAAGTTAATGATCTTGAAGAGACACTTTCAAAGAAAAATCATCCTGATCAAAGTTATGTTTCAAACAAATCTGAAGAATTTTTGCTCTTGAAAATGAGTTTTTATTAACTAAAGAATTATTTGAGAAGGAAAGAAATGAATTCTTACTTAAAGAAGAAGATTTTAAAATGAAATCTAAATTGTTTGAAAATGAGAGAGAGGTGTTCTTAATTAAAGAACAATTTTATAAAACTGATTACCAATCGTTTGATAATGTCAAAAATTCATTTTTTGTCATTATTAAAGGATTAGAAGATCAAATAGTTCATCTTACTAAATAATTTAATGTTTCCTATTCTTCAATTGATTCAAAGGTTAAGGATTCTAATGTTTGTTTTATACATAAAGTTGATGATTCTGATTTATCTTCAGAAAGTGAAAAGAAAAACAAATTAGTAAACCTTCTAAGTTTGATTTGTCGTAAGATCTTAAACTTAAATATCTTTTGAATATAAACAAAGGCAAAGATAAAGTAATTGAAAAACTTCCGGTCAAGATTTACCCTGAGGAACTTCAAAATCCAAGTTTTAAAAAGTATCTTAAAATACTGATTATTCTTCTCAGAAGAAATCATCCAAAAAAATACCAAGTATTATCAGAAACAGGCTAGCAATGGACAGATTTTTAGAAAGAAGAATTTGCATAATTCTGTTCGTTCAGATTCAAGTCTCCTTCGTAAATCAAATATTCAGTTTTATCGTACTAAAAGAAATTTGCTTTCTGAGTGATAGTATCAAAATCTAATAGAAATCAAGATGAAACAATAAGAACAAATCTAATCATTACAACTGAATGATTTGTATTTCGAGAGAATATTACAAATACCATACTGTTACATTGAATGCACTATTTATATTCTAAACAACTTTAAAAGAATTACAAACTGGCCCCACCACTTTAACATTCATAAACAAAAACAATATTCCCAACAATCTCCTCCTTTTATGAATGTTAAACTGGATTCAGTCTTTGTAGCCCAATTTTCTTTCAAATCTTCTAATGCACCTTCGACTGCTCAAACGAATTTCTATTTCAGATATAAAATCCCCAATCATCATTCTTTCCATCTTTGTCATGACATTTTTAGGTTGCTTCAACCTGTCTTCATCTAAAACTCCTCTTAATGACATCAGTATCATTCTAAGTGTTCCATCTGAATACTTGTTGAGCTTTGTCATTCTCATTGCCTTTTTGACACGATCTTTGTTCTTGTATACCACACAATGATGTTTATCCAACACTACTTGAAATTCTTTTTTACTTTTCAATTTCCTTCAGCTCTCGATTAGGTGTAGTCACATTTATCCTTTTCATTCCTCTTTCCACTCCGATCTGGATGTCTTGAATAGACATTAGAACCATTTTGGTGCGCATGATAGCTTTCAGCACAAAGCGACAGTTCTCTTCTCATTTATTTCTACAGAGTTCATCGAACAGATCCTCAATATCTTCGATGAGGACATGAAAGAAGTCTGCTTCGCTAAACTTGTATATCTTCTGACCAGTGAGGAGAATAGTAAATACATGATAAAATTGTTGACAAATCTTTCTTTGTGAATTCTTTTCAGCTCTACTATCCTCTGCCAAACTCTAACTTCTTTAACTGGTTGTGCTCTATTTTGTGAAAAGAACTTGCGTAATTCACCAGATGTGGCATGTTCGGTTCAATCACTCTGAAAAATTTCAAAAACTTCAGAGGTGCTTGTTTCTTACAAAAGATCTTTCTCTCTAACAGATATTCCAAAAATGGTAGGCGATTTCTTTTCTTGATATAATTAACAAGCTGACGCGCAGATAGTTTCAGCCTTTTTTCTTTATTCATCTTTTTTATTCAACTCTTCTTTATCAAGCAGATTCAACATATCATCTATTTCTCTTCGTAACTTTCCTTGTACAGCTACTCTTAAACTTTGTTGTATTTCTGATTCATCAGCCAAAATGAATTCATTCAAGAATTTTTCCATGTGCTCATCATCAAATACATGTTGGAGTGGTTCGGGAACTTCCATAATGATCAATATAAAATTTTATTCTTCTTCAACTTTTACAGTAACAAACTTCTTATTAACAGCATCAAACTTAGTAACTATTTTTATCAACCTTTTAGTCTCAAGATTGTATGGGAGACCAAATAATGGAGTCAAAGTATCATCATACTCCATTACCGCAGGCTTTGCAACCGCGGGTGTCTGTCTAGAATCCAGTATATCGTCTTTTAATATCTCAACTACCAATTCCTCTTCATCTACCAGCCTTTCTGCCCTCATTGATGTTTCACTAAATTCAAATACTATCGATTCGGCTTCAGATATATCTCTTATGCAGCTCCCTCAATCAACAATACATCATTTTCTTTATCTGATTCCCATACTCTTCAAAATTGATTTCGAATCCAGATTGCATACTCACCGGATCTGGAACCTCTTTATAAAGAATCAATTCCAAACCACGTTGAGAAGAAACTGGTTTGTCCGATTTCGCACCACTAGTTTATGATAAACCTCCTTCAGTATCTTTACTTTCATAAACAACCAACTGCTTGTTCGATTCATCTAGCTTCCTCCTCTTCTCCCCCTCATAAGGGGCATCATCGGAGTCATGATCCTCATGCTTTTGTTTTGACCCCGAAGCTTGTGATTTACAAGTCTGTTCAAGTATAGAAAATCTTTCTGATAAAGCACCAAGAGCATTGACCACAGTAGCTTCCAACCCAGACATCCTTTCATTCATCTATATAAACCGTTCTTCACAGAAACTTCTCAAATCAGCATTCGAATCCAATTATTCTTCTTATGTCTTAGCAGTATCCTTCCCTTTTAACAATCTTTGAATACTCATTATTCGAGCCATCATCATTTCAAATTGCGAAATCATTTGCTGATTAACTCCTTGTATTGCAACATCCATTCGTTCTTTTGTGAAAAATGGTAAAATGTTAACTCCTGGATCACTAATATTGCCAGTTGTCATAGCAGTGGAACTTGTGTAAAGAACCTCTGTGTGGCCTACTGTCAGAGATGTCATAGATGAAGCTCTGGTAGGACTTTTAACTATTTCTCGTGAAGGTGCAATAGATGCATCCGACACGATAGTTATTCCAACAGGGACATGAAGTCCTTCTGTACTTGTTGCAACAAATGCAACCGACTCAAGTGGCTTATCAGTGTATAAAGGCTCTTTTACTTGTACAGAATCGAGAAACGTACACTAGGGCAACTGTGTATTGTATTAAATATCTACAGGATCCAAATGATCCCTAGATAGTGTATGTGATAAATCCCCGTGTAGAAATGAAACATCTTCTTGTTGAGAAGAAAATGAGTGGCTGGGAGGGTGTGCACGCACCAGTGGGGTACTGGTTGATTCATTACCAACTGTCAAGATCAAAATCACCTAAGATTAACTGGTTTTAATAAATCAGAGTGTAAACCAATAACCTTGTTTTGAATCAAAGTCCAATTAAGAAGTTTGCGGAATAACACTTAATTGTTTAAGAAAACTTTCAGAATAAATAACTTGATATTCAAATAAATATGATCAACATCAAAATCCTTTAAATTGCCAAAATCACTAATTACAATCACCTCTAATCTGTTTGGTAAGATGAAGAACACAGATTGTTCTTAGGGTTTTACAACCTTAGAGGCTTGAGAAACTTTATCAGAAAGCAATTACAATGAAGCACACAATTACAGAACTTGCACGTACAGACTTACAATAGAAAGACCTAGTCTATCTATATATATATAGCCTTCTGATTTGTTTCCTTGAAGAACTCTGATTTCTTTGGTAGTAGATATGCTTGGAAGGTATTCAAATCTTGAAATATATATCACTTCCTGAATTTCACCACTTTCTGTTGTTAATCTGTTGAGCAGCTTGAACTCTTAACTCTGGCAGCTTGAACATTGAACTAGCAGCTTGAACTTGTTGAACTAGCAGCTTGAACTTTGTAATTACACAGAAATACTACTAACAGTTTGAGAAATCTAACTAACAGCTTGACATACTTAGAATATTTCCCAACAATCTCCCCCTAACTTAAATTCTTTACACAAGACTTAAGTTTCTACACAAATAAGGAAATAAAACAAAGTATAACTGTTATATATAAACTAAGGCATCCAAAAACTTACAACTGTGAAAGTTTCTGCCTTATAGCTTTTATGAATTCTCTCTTCAACTCCACTTTATCACATTCAATCTTCATAGAGCTCATCTGGAGTAGCCATGCTATTGGCAAATCGAGGAATTCAAAATTGTAGAGCCTGCTGGATCTGTCTGCAAGCTTGAGTCTATATGTCATTGATTTGGCAATAAATCAACCTGTACAATCTTCATTTCCTTGGCAACTTCTATATCTACTCTGGTAGATTCTGGGTCAAGAATGCTTCTGAGGTCTTTCAAGTTTGTCTGAACCCAAACAATTTGTGACCTAGAGTGACTGGTAGTTCCAATATGATGCATTTGAGTCAGCTCTTCTCTAGTCAGTCTCTGAACCACGTGGTTATATTCTTCCTCTGGACCAGCTTCTCTTTTGATTACAAAATGATACACTAAATCAATTTCATCCATTGACATAGCATACCAGTAAGTAATGGGAGGTTTGGAGAAGTCATGCTGATCCAGGATTTTTTCGATTTCCATAGTCTTTTGCAGTTGTTGTTCAAACAACACTCTCTTTACCTTATCAAACTTTGCTTGTTGAATGGTTTCAGATTGAGGAGCATCAGCAACAGTTTGAACTGGTTCTTGTGAAGCTTGGACTTGTTGGGAGGCTGTGGAGGCCTTTTCTTTCTCTTTTTCCTTGTCATATAAAGCCAGAAGCTTCTCAGTTGACCATGATTGAGCAATTACCTTTGATATCCCAGCTGTTGCAGAGAAATTTATCAAGAATCTTCTATGTTCTGCCTTTGAAGGCCCTATTGGCCTTTTCCTCTTCTTTTGATTATCCTTGACCACAAACCCTCTTAGGTAATCTCCTAAGGTTTCATCATCTCCCATTGGTTCATGGTTTGCTGATCTAAGATCTCATCTTGTTCTTCTGCTAATTTCCTGGCCAGTTCAGCATCATGGGCAACTTGGGCTTCTTTAGAAATGAATTTGATCTTTGGAGGCTCAATCAGAATGCCCTTTCCCTTGTCTTTGGAAGCTGATACTGTGGATTGGACTACTGGGGCAGGAGCTTGGGAACCTTCTTTGATAACCACTCCACTTGTTTGCTGGGAACAACTTGAGCTTCTAGACTAATAGTTTGAGAAACTGGTGGGACTGTTAGCCTAGAAACTGAAGCTGTTGGTGGAGAAGTTGAAGCTGTTTGGACTGGATGAGGAATCTCCTGATTCTCCCCCCTTTTTGGATGCATTGGTTTGGCCAGGGGGACCAAAAACCTTTGCAAACAGGGATCAAACCATCTTTTCGAGCTAGAAGATCTTGTTTCCACACAAAGTGAAACCAAGATGAAACTGATCAAGTCTTTGTTGTTGGGCTGTTGTGAGTTGTTGCAAAGCTGTGATTTGAGATCCTTGTGCAGCAATAATGGACTTGTAATATTCCAAAATGGCTACAACAGGTTTCAACTGTTGATCCGTCAAAGCCATAAGTTGCAGACTAGCCTCAAGATCTTCAAAAGATAGTGGGATTTGAGATGTATCACTGGCATGAATTCCAGAAGTAGAAACATCTGGGCCCCTTTGTTCTTGGTACTGGGGACTTCCAAAAGGTGCTTACACACCCTCTGTTGCCATGGGTGTGGTCTTAGAGATGTTGATACTGTCCTGTGCCTCTTGTGTAGAAACGTCAGTAGTACCAGCCACAAATCCCATATGAACATTCTCTGATGGAATGTTTACCTCCATGTTGAGGGTGGGAGTATCCTCAATGGGTTCCCTATCGATATTCTGTACAGGAATGTCCTCTTGCACAGGGCTATTTGGCTCTGGGAATTGGACTGAGGAGGAAGGAGCTCCTACAACCCTTTGTCTTTTATACATTTTAAGTGAGGGGGCTAGGGAAGTATGTATAGTAGAAGGAGTATAGGAAGTATATGTATCATTAGGAGTGGGTTGGGGTCCTGGAGGCGAAGCCGTAATGGATGGCTGAGCCTGCTCAGGTGCCTCTCCTCTATTTCTTGGATAGATATCCTGCATTGCAGAAGGCAATGGGACATCCACACTGTGAAAATTGGCACTTGGTTTCAAAAGTCTTTTGATAGTAGGTAAAGAGTGCCTATGGGAAACATGTATCCTTTTATGTATTTTAAAATTATTGCAGGATTTTGTAATTATTTCTGCCAAAAACCGTGGATACATCAAAAAATTCCCATTCTTTAGGGCATGGTGCCTTAACATCCCTTGAAAAATCATATTTGAAAAATTAAACTGTTGGCCTGTTGATAGGCATACTAAGGCAGTGGCAATATTTGAAGAAAATTCAGACAAACCAATTCTTTTAGGGCTTATACACTGCTGAATAATATGCACAAGATATTTCCATTTAGGACCAAAATGTGCTTTGTAGAAGGTAAAAGAACCAGTAGGGCCCCTATACCCAATTTCAAAAAGACCTTGATGTAAAGCAGTAAGAGAGAGATCAGATATACCTGTGGCATCTTGAAGATGCAGATGTTGGCGTATAGTCTCCTCAGTGATGGTGATGGGGTTACCATCAATGATTGATGCAAAAGAAGTGACTCCATTAATGGTATTGACAGTGAAGGATTTCCAAAACTGCTCTATATGGGAGACGTATATGGTGGGATTAACAGTTAGAGCATAATGGATATGGGAACCACAAAGAAGATCAATCATGTCATGGAATGGTTGGAGCTCAGTGTGTTTGAGAGAGTAGGGAAGGTAGGTTTGTTCTTTGACAAACTCCATTAGAAATCACGACGAGGGTTTAGGATTTTGAACGACTGTGTGTGAATCGCACAGAGAGAGAAGATGAAAAGATTGTGGAAGATATTTTTGCAACTGGTAGTTGCAATCGAACGAAACTGGGACTTTAAAGGTTTTGGCTTTTCAAAACTATCTAGTCCCGCGCACAATCTTATGAAGAATTACTGAGTTACCCTGCACACTTCGACAGACCAAGTGAAACAACTAACAGTCCGAGAAAATGAACTAGCAGCTTGAGAATAGTCTCAAGCTGTTAGTTAAAAATTAAGCATTTTCTAATGAAACAGTGTCTCCCCCTTAACTAAGCACATTGAATAAGTATTTTCTTCATGAAATAAGGAAGAAAATGAAGAACAAATTAATCCATATTTATCATGCCAATATTTGATACTAGAAAGGTGAATCTCCCTACATCAAATGGTTTTGTAAATAGATCAGCTAACTGATCATCTATATGAATTTTGGTAACTTAAATTAATTTCTTCTCCTTACAGTCCCTTATAAAATGAAATCTAATGTCTATGTGCTTGGTTTTGGGAAATTTCACTGGATTTTGTACAATGCTCATTGCACTTGAGTTGTCAATATAAATAAGAGTAGATAGGTAGTTCATACCATAGTCTCTCAGTTGGTTCTGAATCCACATCACTTGGGAATAGCAGCTGGCAGCTGCAATGTATTCTGCTTTAGTAGATGAGGTGGAAACAGTGGTATGCTTTTTGCACTGCTAAGATACCAGTCTTGCTCCTAGATATTGACATCCACCAGTTGTGGATTTTCTGTCTATGTTGCAACCTCCATAGTCACAATCAGATTAACCTGTTAGTTCAAGAGGAGAGTCCTTAGGATACCATAGGCCCAATTTTGGTTGACCATTGAGATATCTAAAGATTCTCTTAACAGCAAATAGATGTGAATCCTTTGGAGCACATTGAAACCTGGCACAGACACAAACAACAAACATTATATCAGGTCTAGAAGATGTGAGATATATTAGGGAACCTATCAAGGATCTGTATAAATGAATATCCACATCCACTCCTTCTTTATCAACATCAAGCTATTTATGAGTGTCCATTGGTGTGCTGGCAACCTTGGTGTCCTTGTATCCAAACTTTTCAAGAATGTCATTCACATACTTTGATTGACTTATAAAAAGTCCAGTGGGTTTCTGCTTGACCTGCAATCCTAGAAAGAAAGTTAGTTCCCCCATTGAACTCATTTGAAACTTCTTGTGCATCAAAGTTTCAAATTCCTTGCACAGAATGTCATTTGTTGATCCAAAGATAATATCATCAACATAGATCTGCACAAGAAGAATCTCTGATTTGATGGACTTTGTGAATAATGTCTTGTCCAGAGTACCTCTCTTGAATCCATTCTGTAGAAGATATGAAGACAAAGTGTCATACCATGCTCTTGGGGCTTGGTGGAGTCCATATAGGGCTTTGTCTAGCTTGTAGAATCTGTCTGGATACTTATAGTCCTCAAATCCAGGGGGTTGACACACATAAACCTCTTCTTCGATTGTACCATACAAGAATGCAGATTTCACATCCATTTAGTACACTTTAAACCCTTTGAAGCTGGCATAAGCTAGAAACAGTCTGATGGCTTCTATCCTTGCGACAGGAGCAATGACATCATCATAATCTATTCCTTCTTCTTGAGTATATCCTTGAGCTACCAATCTTTCTTTGTTCTTGATCACTACTCCTCTCTCATCCTTCTTGTTTCTGAAAACCCATCTTGTACCAATTGCCCTTTTACCTTTAGGCAAGTCAACCAGAGTCCATATATTCTGAATCTTGAATTGCAACAGTTCTTCTTGCATTGCCTCTATCCAAGATGGATCTTTCAGTGCCTCAGATGCCTTCTTTGGCTCCAATTGTGACATGAAGCATGCATGTTCAAAGGCAGCTAGACTGAATTCAGGGACTACTGATTCAGCATCAGTGAACTCCTTGTGAATCATTGTTCTTGTTTGCACAGGGGTGCGTGGATCTCCCATTATCTGGTTAAAAGGATGATACTTGTGAACCCTGAGTGTAGGATCTCTTTCTGTTTGAAATGAGCTTCCCATATTTGTATCATCACCTTCAGCACCACTTAAGGATTCTGCTTCAGTAACAATTTGATCAGAAGATGGGAGTGTTTCCCTATTGGATGGAGCTGTTACTTCAGGGCTTGGGATTGGCACTTCACATTCTGTATTTATGTCTTGTTGCTCACTAAGGATCCCTGGTGGGTCACAAGAGAGAAGTGGCAGTACAGTGTACTCATCCCATGTAGTAGAATCTCCAATTGTTGGAAATTTTGGGCCAACAGCTTGAATAGTTGTGTTACCAGCATGAGAATTTGGGCTGGCAGTTTCAACATTGTTTCCAACAGGTCCTGCAGAATACTCAACAATGCTTAGAGAATTTGTTAGTGAATCTAAATCAAACAACCAATCAGGACCAGTGCCTTTGACATTTGTAGTCTTTTCATTAAACTTAACATTAGCACTTTCTTCAATGGTTTTAGATACACTGTTATATACCCTATAGGCTTTGCTTTGAATAGAGTATCCTACAAAGAATCCTTCTTCAGCCTTGCTTTCAAACTTTCCTAAGTGAGTTTTAGTATGTAGGGATAGTGCATGAACAGCCAAAAGGCTTTAGGAAGGCTACTAAGGGAATCCTGTGATGGAATAACTCATAGGGAGTTTTCCCTTGGGATTGAACAACTTGAACCCTATTAAGAACATAACAGGCTGTATTTACTGCCTCTGCCCAGAAGGTCATTGGCAGTTTGGAATCAGCTAGCATGGTTCTAGCAGCCTCTATTAAAGTTCTATTCTTCCTTTCAGCTACACCATTTTGTTGTGGTGTTCTAGGTGCACTATATTGCCTTGCAATGCCTTTAGATTCACAAAAACTGTTTAGGATATGATTTTTAAACTCAGTTTCATTGTCTGACCTGATCACCTTAACTTTTAAATTGGATTGGTTTTCAATCTTAAGAATAAAGGACTTGACTAGCTCAACAGTTTCATCCTTAGTTCTAAGAAAATAAACCCATGTAAACCTGGTGAAATCATCAACAATGACTAAACAGTAAGCTCTTTTATTCAAACTCAAAACAGATGTTGGACCAAACAGATCCATACGAATAAGATGAAGAGCAGATGAGATTGAATTTACTTCTTTGGCCTTATGAGAACTTTTGTGTTGCTTGCCTTTGAGACATGCTACACAATGATCAGCACATATGAACTCCTATTGTGGTAAACCTCTTACCAAGTTCTTTTTGACTAAAACATTCATAGAGTTGAAGTTCATGTGACACATCCTTTTGTGCCAAAGAGCAGACTCATTTGAAGATGCTTTGGATATCAAACAACTTAAAGTATTTGATTTGGATAAAAGATCTGTGTCCAAACAGTAGACATTGTCCTTTCTTGGTGTTCTGAGTAAAACAAGATTTTCAGGTATTTTAAAATCTTTTGAAAGGACAATGCACTCAGAGTCTGTGAATAAAACAATATTTTTTTTGTCACAGATTTGAGACACACTCAGTAACTTATACTTCAGCTGTTCAACATACAAAACATCATTGAAGATCATATTACCTGCTTTGGCAGTACCCTTACCTGTTACCTTACCTCCCTTGGAATTGCCTCCAAATGCAACAAACCCTGCTTCAAAGCTTTGAAATTTGACAAGCAGTCAGAGTTGCCTGTCATGTGTCTATAGCATCCACTGTCCATATGCCATCTTGTCTTATGTTGGGTCCTATAGTTGCCCTGCACAAAAAAGCTTAGTTAGTAGTGGAGTAACCCAAACCAAATTGGTTTTGGGTTGTCCTTGTGCATTGACATAACTAAATACTGTTTTTGTCTTTTTAAACTTAGTGAGATCCACAGGTGGATTCTGTGAGGAGTATTTAGTTACGACATGAGGTATCTAGGTATTCTTTCCAACCTTTTCTTTAACACTCTCAGAAGATCCACTACCAGTTCCAGTTTTAGACTTAGCAGTTTGAACTGGGTTCTGAGTACCAGCAGCTTCAGAATTTGAACTACCAGTTCCAACTTTTGGCTTAACAGTCTCAACACTTGCATTAGCAGTTTGATCTATGTTTTTGCCTTTAACACACCATACCTTTTTTATGTTTGATTTAGATTTTGCTAAAACTTGTTTGTGGTGTGTAGACTGTCTTTTGTTGACTTTTAAGTACCTGTGATCAACTATCTTCTTTAGAACTGGTGTGACAGGTGTTTGGCCCTTTGAAACTTTTGAGTTTTGAACAATGGCGTGTTTTGAACCACAGTCTGTTTTGTAACAGATGGTTTATATAAGCAATGACTGGCCAAATGATTTTTCCTGCCACAATGGAAACATCTTTTGACTGGTTTGATTGGAGAACCAATTTTGTGAGACCATAACTGGTTCTTGTTCCTTTGATTTCCCCTCACCTGTTGCTGTGTGGGAAACTTTTGAACACCATGCTTTTGGCATGTGCATATTGGAACACTCTTACCCTTTTTATTAGCTTTTGAAGAAGATGCAATGTTACAGTTAGAAGGTACAGAAACATGTGGAGCATTATTGCATACACTCATCTTTTCTTTTCCTTTCACATTGTGGGTTTTGATTAAACTGGAAGTAGGAGGTTTTATAGGTTCACTCATTGTTTTGGAGATACTCTCAACTTCTTTACACTCACAGCCTTCATTTAAAATCAATTCTTCTTTAGATTCACGCTTGTCCTCAAGGATAGGATCTACAGTTTTCATTTTCTCATCTAATGGTTCATTCACAAGCCTATTAGAAACTTCACTCATATGATGAATGTATTTGTTGTTGTATGGGGGTGGAGTAGCTTTATATCCTATACCTTCCTTGGGATTGAGTTGAGATTTTACCATATCTTTAAATTGGACTTCCATTAGGTGTTCTAGCTTTTGATTGGCCAGCTTGAAGCTACCCAAATCTATATTTATGGATTCTACTTTCTTGTTAGCTTCTAACACCTTCTGTTCAGTCTCATCTAGTTTCTTATTTAGGGTATCTATTTTCTCATTCAGTTCCTTTTTCTCCCACTCATGATATGTTCTATTATGTCCCATCTGAATCTCATTATCCTTATAGTCATTGATATGTTTTTCAAGATCTTCTATGGCCTGCATATACTCATATCTCCTCTCTTCCATCTTAGCTAGAGTTTTGCACATGCTTTCATTATGATCTCTATACTTTTTAACCATATTTTTGTATGTTTGAGAGCAGAGTTTAGCATTTACCTCAGATGGTAGTTCAGTGGAAGTGACAGTTGATGTTTCTGCCATAAGAGCTTGATTTTGAAACTCCTCTTCTGTCTGGTCACTCCAGTGAAACACATTGTTTTCTTGAGAAACAAGAGCTTGTGAGGATGATGTTTGACTGGTTTGCTGTGGTCTTGGTGGCTGCTAACCTTGTGATCTGCATTCTCTAGCAAAGTGGCCAAGTTTGTGACACTTAAAGCACTCAACCTTTGATTTATCAAATGTTGGCTTGCCTTCTGGTCTGGCTTGAAAGTTTGGTCTGCCAGTTCTTTTCAGAAATCTTTTGGCCCTCATTGTCAATATAGCATGTTGCCACTTTAAGTCCATTTCTTCCAAATCATTTGGATGAATTTGTTCCAGATCTTCAGCATTAAGAGCAAAAAGTCCATCACTTGCAACAAATGCTTCATAATGAACCTCAGAAGAGTTACCCTCAGCACCTGAAAAAGCATCACAACAGTTTGATTTATCAGTTAATGATGATGACAGTAGAGCAGTGTTGTGATTGTAAGAAAAGATTTTCTTTTTGTTTTCAATTTCAGATTCAAACACTCTCAGGCTATTGTAAAGGTCATCCAACTCTATTTCATCTAGAGTGTCTTTGGTTCTCCATTGGGCAGCATAGATTGTCCATTCTTCACCAAGAGATCTGAGGAATTTTCTGTTCACTTCATCTTGATCCAGGCTGACCTTAGCACTCTCCAATTCACCTATCATCTTATTAAACCTACAAAAAATTTGAGTAAGGTTTTCATTTTTTCCACCAGAAAAGTTTTCATACTGCTGTTTTGAAAGATCCTTTTGATTTCTTTTAGTGCTACCATTGCCAGCAAATCTTTTCTCTAAAGCAATCCAAAGAGAATGAACAGTATAGAACTTTTTAAACTAATGTTGATAAGCATTAGGAATGGCTATTTGTAAAAGAGTAAGAGCTTTCACTTCATTCATTCTAGCCTTTCTTTCAATCTCAGTTTTTAGAGGTGTTCTTTTGGGTTTGCCCTCAGCATCTAGTTCAGGGTCAACTGCAGGAGGATTTTCAACAGCTTCCCATAGGGCATAGTCAATAAATTGAATGTGTTGTTAAATCCTGAGTTTCCACATCTCAAACTCAGTGGGTTTGAGCATAGACACTTTTAGTCCTTGCCCAGATCCGAGCAAAGACACTTTTAGTCCTTGCCTAGATCCACTACTGCTATTTTCAAACTCCATTGCAGAAAACAAAATTTTAAACCAAGGAAGTTTTTTGACTTTGAAAACAAAGAAAAACAAATAAAACCTGGCTCTGATACCACTTGTCAAGATCAAAATCACCTAAGATTAACTGGTTTTAATAAATCAGAGTGTAAACCAATAACCTTGTTTTGAATCAAAGTCCAATTAAGAAGTTTTCGGAATAACACTTAATTGCTTAAGAAAACTTTCAGAATAAATAACAAATATTCAAATAAATATGATCAATATCAAAATCCTTTATATTGCCAAAATCACTGATTACAATTACCTCTAATCTGTTTGATTAGACGATGAACACAAATTGTTCTTAGGGTTTTACAACCTTACAGGCTTGAGAAACTTTATCAGAAAGCAATTACAATGAAGCACACAATTACAAAACTTGCACGTACAGACTTACAATAGAAAGACCTAGTCTATCTATATATATAGCCTTCTGATTTGTTTCCTTGACGAACTCTGATTTCTCTGGTAGTAGATATGCTTGGAAGGTATTCAAATCTTGAAATATATATCACTTCCTGAATTTCAGCACTTTCTGTTACTAATCTGTTGAGCAGCTTGAACTCTTAACTCTGGCAGCTTGAACTTTGAACTAGCAGCTTGAACTTGTTGAACTAGCAGCTTGAACTTTGTAATTACACAGAAATACTACTAAAAGTTTGAGTAATCTAACTAACAGCTTGACATACTTAGAATATTTCCCAACACCAACACTTAAAGGAGAGTTGATAGCATATGTGGTTTCCCGGCTTTTTTCGGTTTGGATCTCCCTCTCACTCTCAATAGCAACATGTTAGATATTAAATTTCGATCTTGTGGATTTATTTTGTAATAATTATTTCTAGAAGAGTTTGTCTTGTAATTTATTTTATATTTAGTTTCTTTGTATATTAATTCTGAATGTCAACTCTTTCTTTTACAAAACCCTAGGAGCTATATACCTTAGGTGGAATTAATTAACTTTCAAGGAATTACACGACTCTTTTCTCTCCAGCCGCCGCATACATATTAAATATTATTCTCTTTGTCTCTTTAATCAATTCTCAATCATTGAGTGAATATTCTGTTTGTGAGTGATTCTTTGAGTGATTGTTGACGTTTATGTGCTGATATTATCTGGGATTCATCATTAACAATTGGTATCAGAGCTCAAGGAGGTGGATTTAAACTCTTTTTCTCGGATTCAAGCTGTTCATCGAAGTTCTTCATCAAAAAAAAACTCGGTTTGATCTTCTTTTTCTTGAATATTTTGCTATTTTCGTGTTTCTCTTGTCATATAATCATCTAGTATTCCTTCCCTACTGATTTAGAGCTATTTAAGTTCAATCTTTACACCATATTACCCTCTTAAATCCGTTTTTTAAATGTTGGAAAAACATGGGTTTTCTAGTTCTTTTGGTCAATTTTCAAAGATTTTTACGTGTTTTGGTATATTTTAAAGGCTTAAAAGTGTTTAAAATAAATTTCTAATCATTTAGACACTATTTTTAGGCCAAAAATCTGCTAGTTGTAATTCTGGACATTTTCTGAAATTTCAAAACTGCTGTAATTCGGACCTCATACTGTTGCATTTCGGACCTAATTTCGGACCCCAATCCGGACAATAGTTTGGTCCACTTCGGACCATACTTAGGTGACCTTCGGACCATAATTTACCCATTTCGGACCACACTTCGGTCCCATCCGAGTTTCGGACCCTCCGAAGTTCAGATCAGACAATTTTAAAACACTTAGTTCGTCTTGTGCTTTCATTGTGTATTTTCATTTCGGACCATCCGAATCCGGACCATATCCGAATTCGGTGTTTCCTTCTTGAAAATTTTTCCAAGTGTTCATCCACAGTGTATACTGTTCATCCGAATTCGAACCATCCAAATTCGGTCGCCTGATCTTGGTCCATCCGAATTCCATTCCCTCCGAAAACACTGTTCATCCGAATTCGGCACATCCGAATTCGGTCCATCCTTAGTTGGTCAACCAGGTCTAGGTTCCATCCAAAGTTACTGTATATCTGAATTCTGTCCCAACTGAAACAACTGTTCACCCGAATTCGGTCCAATCCGAACTCATCATTAGATCCGAATTTGTACCATCCACGGTACTGTTCATCCGCAGCTCAGCCAATCCGAACCAAGTTTCCACCTTCAAGATCTCATTCTTCCATATCAGCACCCTATATCATGTCTCGATAAGCCCTTATCCTCGGATCCGAGAACAGACCACCTGTTTTGTATCCAGATGAGTATGAGCAGTGGAAGTCCCGATTTCTCAAGTTTGTCGGTATGCAACCAAATGGCAACCTTATGCTCCAATCAATTTCTGAAGGCCCAGTTATCTATTATCGGGAATTTGCTGCAAGACCCGAAGCTGACCCACCTGTACTCGCTTCCAAAGTTGAACGCGAACCTGCAAATGATGCAGAACAAGACAGACAACATGCTGACAAGAGGGCTGAATATCTGATCTACCAAGCCCTGCCCACTGATATCCTTGTAGGTGTTGACAGCAAAATGTTTGCTAAGGAGATATGGGATGAATTAGAGGTTCAAATGCTAGGGGCAGACTTAGATGATAGAGCCAAAATTGAAGTGGCAAAGGCAAAGTTTACCGAATTCAAGGCCAAAGACGGGGAGTCACCACAGGCCACATTTACCAGATTCTGTGCGGTTTTGAATGAACTTAACAAACTGCACATCAAGAAAGACAAGGATGACATCAACATCCAGTTCTTTGCTGCTTTAGCCCCTGAGTGGAAAATTGCATGCCGAGCAACGCGACGAGTTATGGACATCCCAAATGTGTCTACTCAATGTGGTGTTCAAAGAATTGAAAAAAAGTATCAAGGTGATGTCGACCATCAGAAGCAGACGGCCAATCAGCTAGCATCCTTGTTACTATCTGCCAATACGGGCATGAAACCCACTAATTCTCTGGCTTTGATTTCCAACAAGAACATTCCCACTGCATCTTATACTCAAGGTTCATCATCATCCCAGTGCCGATATGCTTCTCCGCCGCGTGAGATAATAGATGAAGAAGAAGCGGCAATTCAGGAACAAATAGCCTTATGGACTAATCGTCTACAATAACGACGTTTTTCCAATAAGACTAACAATCAGCTTCGCTATGACACCGGTCCGCGGAGGTATTCGGATGACAGACAAGACGACAGTCGTAGGGACGATTATCGAAGGGATGACAGAGATGACGAACGATACGACGATAGACGGGACTATCGGGATGACCGCCGTTATGAAAGGCGAGACGATAGGAGAGATGATCGCAGGGATGATCGACGCGATTACAACCGTAGGGATGATCGTCGTGATGATCGTCGGGACAACCGAAGGGATGATAGTAGAGAACCTCGCCGTGCCGACAAGAGGCCGGTGGAGAGGAGAGATGAGAGGCCGAGAGCATAAGAGCCTAAAGGAACCGAAGAACGTCTGTACTACAAGTGTGAAAAACCGGGCCACTTTGCTCGGGAATGCAAGAACAAGTTTGAAAGTGACATCGGTTATTATGAGCGGAAGCTAGAGGCCGCCAAGAAGAGGATGGATGCTATGGCTCTCATTGCCCAAGAAGACTATTGGGATGCAGAGGATACTGATGACGAGGACGACAAAGGCAAGAATTGCTACATGGCGGATCATCTGGGATTGGATGCCTATGCAACATCAACCGATTCGATTTCAGACACTGCTGCTAAGGGGGAGACCCCGCAAAATCCACCAGCATGTTTGATGGCCAGATCCGACGATCCTGAATGTTCGTCATCAGATTCTGAGGCACGAGAGGTACATTCCTTTTACATTCCAAAGCATGTAAATAATTTATCTGTACATAGTGAATGTAAATTGCACACACATATACTTGATTTAGAAGCTAGATTAAATGCTGAAACAGAAAAGTGTGTGCAGCCTGAACATCTATCCCAAACATTAAAAGAGTCATCTGAGTTATATTAATCAAAGTGGTTAACTAATCATAATGTGATAAAACAGATGCTAATTGAAGAGGTAGATGTTCAGGATAGGAATACATACCTAGAATCTTGTATGGATAGGTTATCTAATGAAAAGCTCTCATTAAAAGAAGAAATATCTGTTCTATCAAAACAATTAGAGACGGTAAGTATGGAAAACATAGACAGCTTAGAAAAATACAAAATGATAGAAGAAGAAAGAATAAGTTTGTACTCTCGAATAAAGACCATTGATGATGAATTTTTAAAACGGGGTCGAACAAAGTATTTAAAAGAGCCAAGAGTTTCTCGTCCTACCAAAATCCCACCCGTGTCATCTAACAACGGAAAAACTATAATTGAAAATCCTTCTATCAGTTGTAAAGGTGAGTGCTCAAAACCTTTTAAGCTGAGGTTTCGAAGAAGACTCAGATTCAATCCAAGTCTTCCAAGAAACCCACTCACCAAGAAAAAGAAAAATCTTTAAAGTCTAAGTCTTCCATGCGTACTGACTCTCGTCGTTTTTTTCCTACAGATCATGTGAGAAGAGTACCAAAAACAACCATGCAAGATTTTACGAGTTTTTTTTTTTGTGAAGAAGGCTGTTATGCCAATTGATTTTGTTTCTAGAGATAGGTTGCATGTAATCTCTGAAAACTATTTTTGTAACGATGTAACGAATTCTACTGCTTGTTTGAAGTATTCTTTTAGTGACTTGTTTAAATTATGTCCAACTCGTTTTAGACGCCAAGTTCCTGAAATGAATGCTTTTGTGCCATATCCTGCTAAAAGAATTCGTAAAAAGAAAATAAAAAATGTTGCATCATCGGCCATCACAAAAAATGAGACTTGTCCTTTGCCTAGGCCCAAAACCAAAGCAAAAGTCAAACAAGGCTCAAAAAGTCAAAAACCGAAGGTAATTTCATCGCCTAAGGTTCCAAAGCCTGATAAATCCAATTTTCAATGGATTCCAAAAGGCTATGCATCTGGTCAACACATAACTGCAAAATCTGTTCCTTGAACTGCAAACGTGCCATATTCACCTGGAACTCCTAACCCAAAAGGACCCATATTAAGATGGGTACCCAAAGTTGTGTGATCTTAATGCAGATGGTTCTTGGTTACTTCTATTCAAGACCCGTACTTGAATGAATTGGCTTCTAGTTATCATAGACTAGGACCCGTTCTTCTGCTTGTTGGTTGTGCTTAAACCGACACGTTTGGCTTCGGTGCACACGGCTCAGCACCCGGTCTAAATTCATCATGTTTTCTGAACATCTCGGTTCAGAACACGGTTTGATTGTCAATATAAGATGGATCTGTTTGAATGCGTATTTTTCATTATATGTATTTTATTTGTTTTCAGGCAAAATCCATCTGGTATATGGATTCGGGTTGCTCCAAGCACATGACCGGGAGAAGAGAGTTGCTGTCTAACGTGGTAGAACAATACTGTGGGACAGTAAAATTCGGGAACAGTCACCAGGCTCACATAAAAGGATACGGGGATTTAGTCTTAAATAATCTAGTCATCAAGGATGTTGACTATGTTGAGGGATTATCACATAATGTGTTTAAAATAGGTCAGCTCTGCGATAAAGGATTAGAAGTAACGTTTAGGGCTAAGAACTGTAGTGTTAAGAGTATGGATGGCAAAGAATTTTTATCCGGTTCCCGTAACTCTAACCTTTACACCATAGATGTAGCTAAGCTCATGGTTAAGGATAGCATCTGATTTCTATCAAAAGCCTCTTCAAAAGACTCTTGGTTGAGGCATCGAAGGCTATCCCACTTAAACTTTGAAAACATCAACAAGCTGGCTGCTAAACAACTGGTGAAAGGTCTCCCAGAACTGAGATATGAAAAAGACCATCTTTGTGGAGCATGTGAGAAGGGCAAGATAAAAAGATCATATCACAAACCAAAACCCGAACCATCAACGAAAAGAGTGTTGGAGTTACTTCATATGGACTTATGCGGACCGATGCAGACTCAAAGCATAAATGGGAAGCGATATGTGTTGGTTAACGTTGACGATTACTCACCATATACCTGGGTTAAGTTCTTGCCATCCAAGGATGAGACATCTCAAGAAATCATCGATTTTATAAAGAGTGTCGAAACCCAACAGCAACTGTCCGTTCAATCAATCCGATCTGACAACGGCATGGAATTCAAGAATTCGGTAGTCGAGGGCTTCCTTCGATCCAAAGGTATTCAGCATCAATATTCTGCTGCTAGAACACCTCAACAAAATGGAGTCGTAGAAAGGCGTAACCGTATCCTTGTGGAAGCTGCTCGTACAATGCTGACTTACTCAAAGCTACCTCCATTCTTGTGGGCCGAAGCCGTGTCAACAGCTTGCTACACACAGAATCGCTCCATAATCCATAAACGTTTCAATAAAACTCCATATCAACTCTTATTGAATAAAGTACCTATTATCAAGTACTTACGTGTATATTGTTGCAGGTGCTATGTGCTTAATGACAAAGACAACCTCGGGAAATTCAACAAGAAAGCGGATGAAGCGATCTTCATTGGATACTCATCCAACTCGAAGGCATATCGTGCATTCAACACCCGAACCAGGACGGTCAATGAAAGTGTGCATGTCATATTTGATGAGTTGGCTGAACTGGCACCCGAAGTTGTTCATTTAGGACCATGCATTACACCAATGCCTGGAGACTCTTCTTCTCAATCTACTTCTTTTTAACCTTCTTATTTAGTTAATTTATTTGATCCTTTTTATGTAGAATTTTTTGGTCCTAATTCTAATGTTTCTAATATTTCTCCTACTGTAGGTAATACATTTAACAATTCAACTGCACCACAAATTTTATCCGATCCATCTTCATCCACATCATACCCACATCCATTAACTTCATCCACTGATACATCTGCAGTTGAATCCACTCCAGAAATAGCCTCGCATATCATGCCAAACATCCTTCCTTCACCTGAACATTCTGAACCCGAACCGGAACCAATGATACCTTCACTAGAAACCATTGACCATGAATCATCCTCCGTTCCCACTCTCACCACTGAGATTCCATCTCGTGCACCCCTTCCACACGAGACAAAATGGACCCGAAGTCACCTAACCGATCAAATCATTGGTGATGTCTCAACCGGTGTCCAAACCCGTAAGGCGTCTGCTAATTAATGTCTCTTCGCATCATTCCTTAGTATGATAGAGCCAGCTCGTGTGGATGAAGCCTTAAAAGACCGAGACTGGATTGTTGCAATGCAAGAAGAGCTCAACCAGTTTGAACAGCTCCGAGTATGGTTGTTAGTTCCCAAGCCCAAAGACCGAACAATTATCGGAACGAAGTGGATCTACAAGAACAAACGAGACGAAAACGGCATTGTGATAAGAAACAAAGCGAGACTTGTCGCCAAAGGCTACCGACAACAAGAAGGGATTGATTATGACGAGACCTTCGCTCCAGTTGCACGGATTGAAGCTATCATAATCTTCTTGTCGTACGCGGCACACAAAGACTTCAAAGTGTACCAGATGGACGTCAAGACAGCCTTTCTTAACGGTGAACTTAATGAAGAGGTTTACGTTGAACAACCACAAGGATTTGTTGATGCACATAAACCTGACCATGTTTATGTGCTAGACAAAGCCCTCTATGGTTTAAAACAAGCACCTCGCGCTTGGTATGACAGTCTCTCTAACTTTCTTATCTCTGCTGGTTTCAGCAAAGGTGTGGTGGACACAACACTATTCACAAAAAGGGAAGGTCCGCACATAATGCTAGTGCAAATATATGTCGACGACATTATATTTGGATCTACTGACAGTAATTTCTGTAACGATTTTTCAGCCGTAATGGAGTCCAGGTTCGTATTACAAGTCAAACAACATGAAAATCGGATTTTTGTGAAGCAGTTGAAATATACTCTTGACATTCTCAATAAGTATAGGTTAGACTTTTGCATGAGTATCACAACTCCAATGACTCCAACTGTAAGTTAGATACCGATCCTTCTGGGAAAAGTGTCGATAATACAACTTACAGAGGGATGATAGGATCCTTACTGTATCTAACTGCTAGTAGACCTGATATAATGTTTTCAACATGTCTTTGTGCTCATTTTCAGGCCGACCCAAAAGAATCACACCTAACTGCGGTGAAACGCATTTTTCGTTATCTTAAGGGTACACCCGATCTTGGTCTCTGGTATCCAAAGGGAACCGATTTTGATCTTACTGCCTTTTCAGATGATGATTTTGCAGGTTGTAGAGTTGACAGGAAAAACACATCAGTTGGAATACAATTATTGGGTGACAGACCGGTGAGTTGGTCCTCCAAAAAGCATAATTGTGTTTCAACATCCACAGCTGAAGCTGAGTATGTAGCAGCTGCAAGCTATTGCTCTCAAGTGCTGTGGATGAGAACACAATTACGTGATTATGGATTCTCGCTCACCAACATCCCAATTTACTGCGATTCTCGAAGTGCGATTGCTATCTCTTGCAATCCCGTGCAGCACTCTCGAACAAAACATATAGATATCAGGTATCATTGTATTAAAGATCATGTAGAAAAGGGAACAATTGAGTTGTATTTTGTTGGCACTATTATATCATCTTGCAGATATTTTTACTAAAGCTTTAGACGAATCTCGTTTTCAGTTTTTAGTATCCCATATCGGCATGTTGAACCCACTATCTAGTTAAATGTCAGACATTGTCTAAAATAAATCTATTTCAAACTATCATGTTTGAAATTCCTTTATTTTAGAAAATATCTGTTATTTAAATTTAAGGGTTGTGTCACAAAATTAATTTTCAATATTTCCTTATCTATGTATATCTTTAATAATTAATGATTCTGACAAATTGTTGTATGAATTGTTTATCACTTAGTGGGACGCAAAACTTATTCAGGTTTGTCTGTATCTTTATGGTTAAAAATGTTCAAGAAATTTATCTGAAAAAGGAAACGAAGAGAATAGATGTTTATTTGAGGGGGAGTATAATTAGGATGTTAGTTTTTATAATTTTTGTTCTTTTTAACTTCTCTATAATTTTAAATTTTAGGTTGGTTAATTTTTAGATTTTAAAGTTTAATATAATCGGTTAGAAAATCACAAAAAGATTTTATTTGTTCTAAATACATCAAAAAGTCAAAAACATTTTTATTTTATTTTATATTTGTCTTAACTTAGTTTTTAAAGAAAATCACAAAAATATTTTTATTTTGCATTTACTTATCTTAGTTACAAAGAAAAATACAAAAAGATTTTGTTTAGTTGGGCCAAATCTTTTTTTAATTCTTAAAAACTTTGTTTTGTTTATTTTTTGAATTAAGGCCCATTTTTTGAAAATATAAACCGGTGGCCCATGATTGCTTTTGGGCGCGGATCTCACCTCACCCGACCCGACCCGCTTGCCTTTAAAAGGGCGGGTCAAGCGGTCAACTCACCTTTTACTTCATCTTCAAGCTTCTACTCTTCTTCTTCCTTTACACTGTCGCACACCACCGCCCATTTCCTCCATTTTAGCACACTCAAGCTACTCAAGTCACAGTTTTCATTCGTTTTTCTTGCATTTTTCGACTTCGGCACTACCAGGTAACACTTTTTCAACCTTATTTCAGCTTTTAACATACTAGTTTGTGTGTTTGATTTTCGAATACTTATAGTTATGTAGTCTCGGGTTTTAGTAGATTTAGGACCTTAAATCTGTTCTTTTTAACTTGTTGTAGTTAAATGAAATGTTCATTGCATATTTTTAGACTAGGATCTGCATTTTCATTCATTTTTGATAAGTTTTGAACTGTTCACGTAGCATGTTTGCATGAACTTGAACTGCTGCTGTTGAATTCAGTCCATCCGAATTCGGACCACCAACCGAATTCGGATGAGTATACTTAGAAAATTTTCAAAACATTTCAACTGTTCTGACCGAATTTGGACCACTGTGCATCCGAATTCGGTCCTCCTCAGCATGTTCAAAAATTTCATTTATTTTTCTAAGGTTCATTTTTCATTTACTGTGCATCCGAAGTCGGATAGAGCCCGAATTCGGTCCCCATCCGAATTCAGAGTCCATCCGAATTCGGACCTTTTCATTTCATTTTCATGCATCATCATATGGATTTCGGACTGAACCGAATTCGGACCACTGTTCATCCGAATTTGGCTCACCCGAAATTCAACACTTAGCATATTTTTAAAATTTTCCATTTTTTGCATTTTCATTATAAATCAAAAATCCAAAAATATTTTCCAGTCCTGTGCACCATTGGTTAGAGTTATGGTCAGTGTTTGAGTGAAAATGTCTGTTCTAACATTGGTTTCTTAACGATTGACTTTGGACTTTATTCAGTAGAATTCTCATTCTACTAATATAGACCTTATGCTTTAAACAGAACAGACAATTTCTATTTCACACTTATTCCACACTTAGTATCAATGCCATATCCTCTAAGTCTTCTATTCTAACTTTGATGCCTTTTCATAGGACTCATGGAACCCCCAGTTGCTATAACCATGCCACATTCCCCAATTCCAAATAACAATGCCCAACTCCCCGAAAAATCCATATTACCCCAATCCCAGTACGTCGAGTTCTTTGCACATAATTGGCAACTCGACGTATCAACCCTTCATCGTGATACCGAGAATATTGCCCTTGATATTTTCAAAAACCACCCCATCTACTACTCACTATCCACCGCCATCTCAGTTCCACAAATATACCTTCAACAGTTCTGGCATCATCTTCAATTTGTAGCCGATGCCGAACCATACTTCACTTCCACCATCGACTGTGTCCCAGTCAAGATCACAACCGCAGCCATCCGCCACATTCTACGCCTCCCAGCCGAAGCCTATTCCCTAAATTGCCTTCATTTTGCCCCAATCCCTTCTCCCCTCGAAACCTTGAACGAGATAAAGTCTCTGGGATATGATGGCCCACTAACAATGTCTAGATCAAAATCACCTAAGATTAACTGGTTTTAATAAATCAGAGTTTAAACCAATAACCTTGTTTTGAATCAAAGTCCAATTAAGAAGTTTGCGGAATAACACTTAACTGTTTTAAGAAAACTTTCAGAACAATACAGAACAGAAATTCAAATAAACATAATCAATATCAGAACCTTTATGTTGCCCAAATCTCTTATTACAATCACCTCTAATCTGTTTTGATTAGACGAAGAACACAGATTGTTTTTAGGGTTTTCCAACCTTAGAGGCTTGAGAAACTTATCAGAATGCAATTACAATGAAAGACTTAAGCACCACGATTAGAAACTTACACACACAATAGAAAAACCTAGTCTATCTATATTTATAGCCTTCTGATTTGTTTCCTTGACGGACTCTGATTTCTCTGGTAGTAGATATGCTTGGAAGATCTTCAAATATTGAAATATATATCACTTCCTAAATTTCAGCACTTTCTGTTATCAATCTGTGGAGCAGCTTGAACTTTTAACTCTGGAAGCTTGAACTTTTGAACTAGCAGCTTGAGTTTGTTAAACTGGCAGCTCGAACTTTGTAAATACACAGAAATACTACTAACAGCTTGAGAAATCTAAATAACAGCTTGACATACTTAGATTATTTCCCAACAATCTCTCCTTAACTTAAATTCTTTACACAAGACTTTAAGTTTCTATACAAATAAGGAAATAAAACAAAGTAAAACTGTTATATACAAACTAAGGCATCCAAAAACTTACAACTGTGAAAGTTTCTGCCTTATAGCTTTTATGAATTCTCTCTTTAACTCTGCTTTACCACATTAAATCTTTATTGAGCTCATTAGGAGTAGCCATGCTTTTGGCAAATCAAGGAATTCAACATTGTAGAATCTGCTGGATCTATCTGCAAGCTTGAGTCTATATGTCATAGATTTTGCATATAAATCAACCTGTACAATCTTCATTTCCTTGGCAGCTTCTATATCCACTCTGGTGGATTCTGGATCAAAAATGCTCTTGAGATCTTTTAAATTTGTCTGAACCCATACAATTGGTGACCTAGAGTGACTGGCAGTTCCCATATTATGCATTTGTGTCAGCTCATCTCTAGTCATTCTTTGAACCATTTGGATTAGGCTTTTGTATTCTTCCTCTGGACCAGCTTCTCTTTTGATTACAAAATGATATACAAAATCAATGTCATCCATTGACTTGGCATACCAGTAAGTAATTGGAGGTTTGGAGAAGTCATGCTGATCAAGGGCCTTTTCAATCTCCATAGCCTTTTGCAATTGTTGGTTAAACGACACTCTCTTAACTTGATCAAACTTTGCTTGTTGGATAGTTTCAGGTTGAGGAACATCAGCAACAGTTTGAGAGAGGTCTTGTGGATCTTGGACTTGTTGGGAGGCTTTGGAAGCTTTTTCTTTTTCTTTTTCTCTATCATATAAAGCCTGAAGCTTCTCTGTTGACCAAGATTGAGCAATAACC
This sequence comes from Centrapalus pauciflorus, assembly GCA_020465985.1. NCBI lineage: Eukaryota > Viridiplantae > Streptophyta > Magnoliopsida > Asterales > Asteraceae > Centrapalus > Centrapalus pauciflorus. The sequence goes on along the minus strand of JAANYP010003577.1, from coordinate 33,959 downwards.
CTAGAGACACCAGCTGTTGCAGAAAAATTGATCAAAAATCTTCTGTGTTCTGCCTTTGAAGGCCCTGTTGGCCTGTTCCTCTTTTTCTGGCTTTCTTTAACCACAAACCCTCTTAGGTAATCTCCCAAGGTTTGATCATCTCCCATTAGTTCCTGGGCTTGCTGGTCTAGAATCTGATCCTGTTCTTCTGCCAATCTTCTGGCCAATTCAGCATCATGAGCAACTTGGGCTTCTTTTGAAATAAATTTAATCTTCGGAATCTCAATCAAAATGACCTTTACCTTATCTGTGGTTGCTGCTGAAGTTGTTACTGTGGCTTGGACTGCTGGGGCAGGAGCTTGAGTACCTTTTCTGATAAGCACTCCACTTGGCTTGATGGGAACAACTTGAGCATCTAGACTAACAGCTTGAGAAACTGTTGGGACTGTTAGCCTAGAAACTGAAGCTGTTGTTGGTGAACTTGAAGCTGTTTGGACTGAGAGTGGGATCTCCTGATTCTCCCCCTTTTTGGATGCATTAGTTTGATCAGGGGGACCAAAAACCGTTGCTTGTAGGGTTTGAACCATCTTCTCGAGCTGCACAATCTTGTTACCATATAACTTCACCCCAAGCTAAAATTGGGCAAGTTTTTGTTGTTGGACTGTTGTGAGTTGTTGCAGAGCACTGATTTGTGAACCCTGTGTAGCAATAATGGACTTGTAATGTTCTAGAATGGCTACAACAGGTTTCAGTTGTTGATCCGTCAATGCCATAAGTTGCAGACTAGCCTCAAAATCTTCAAATGATAGTGGAATTTGAGATCTATCACTGCATCAATTCCAGAAGTCGAAACATCTGGGCCCCTTTGTTCTTGGTACTGGGGACTTTCAGAAGGTGCTTGCACACCCTCTGTTGCCATGGGTGTGGTCTTAGTGATGTTGGTACTGTCCTGTGCCCCTTGTGTAGAGACATCAGTAGCACCAGCCACACATCCCATATGAACATCCTCTGATGGAATGTTCACCTCTAAAGTGAGGGTGGGAGTGTCCTCAAGTTCCCTATCGATATACTGTGCAGGAGTGTCCTCTTGCACGGAGATATTTAGCTCTCGGGATTGGACTGAGGAGGAAGGAGCTCCTACAACCCTTTGTCATTTATATATTTTTAGTGATGGTGCTGGGGAGGTATGTATAGTAGAAGGAACAGTAGAAATATTTGTATCATGAGGAGTGGGTTGGGATCCTGGGGGTGAAGCAGTAATAATTAACTGAGCCTGCTCAGGACCCTCTCCTCTGTTTCTTGGATAGACATCCTTTATTGCATGAGGCAAAGGGACATCTACACTGTGAAATTGGCACTTGGTTTTAAAAGTCCTTTTATTGTAGGTAAAGGGTGCCTATGGGAAACATGTATCCTTTTATGTACTTTAAAAGTATTGCAAGATTTTGCAATTATTTCTGCCAAAAACCATGGATACATCAAAAATTTCCCATTCTTTAAGGCATGGTGCCTTAACATCCCTTGAAAAATCATATTAGAAAAATTGAACTGTTGGTCTGTGGATAAGCACACTAAAGCAGTGGCAATATTGGAAGAAAATTCAAACCAACCAGTCCTTTTAGGGCTTAAACATTGCTGAATAATATGTACAAGATATATCCATTTAGGACCGAAATGTGCTTTATTGAAGGTAAAAGAATCTGTTGGGCCCCTATACCCTATTTCAAAAAGACCTTCATGTAAAGCAGTAAGGGAGAGATCAAATATACCTGTGGCATCTTGAAGATGCAGATGTTGTCGTATAGTCTCCTCGGTGATGGTAATGGGATTACCATCAATGATGGATGCAAAAGAAGTGACTCCCTCTTGGGTATTTACAGTGGTTGATTTCCAAAACTGTTCTATATGTGAGACGTATATAGTGGGAATGACAGTTAGAGCATAATGGATATTAGAACCACGTAGAAAATCCATCATATCATGGAATGGCTATAGTTCTGAATTCAGCGTGTTTGAGAGAGTAGGAAAGGCAGTTGTGTTCTTTAACGAACTCCATTGGTGATCACAAAGGTGACGATTTAGGGTTTTGAACGACTATGTGAGAATTGCACAGAGAGAGAAAGTGAAAAGATTGTGGAAGATATTTATGCAACTGGTAGGTGCAATCAAACGAAACTGGGACTTTTAAGCGTTTGGCTTTTCAAAAATATCTAGTCCCGCACACAATCTCCTTAGTAATGACTGAAATGCCCTGCACACTTGACAGACCAAGTGAAACAACTAACAGTTCGAGAAAATGAACTAGCAGCTTGAGAATAGTCTCAAGCTATTAGTTGATAATTGAACAACATCTAATGAAACATTGTCTCCCCCTTAACTAAGCACATAAGTGTTTTTCTCATAGAATAAGGGAGAATAATTAAAAATAAATTAATCCATATTTACCATACCAATATTTGATACCAAAAAGGTGAATCTTCCTAAATCAAATGGTTTTGTAAATAGATCAGCTAACTGATCATCTGTATGAATTTTGGTAACTTGGGTTAATTTCTTTTCATTACAGTCCCTTATAAAATGGAATCTAATGTCTATGTGCTTGGTTTTGGGAAATTTCACTGGCTTTTGTAGAATGCTGATTGCACTTGAATTGTTAATATAAATAGGAGTAGATAGAAAGTTCATACCGTAATCTCTTAGTTGGTTCTGTATCCACATCACCTGGGAACAACAGCTGGCAGCGGCAACATATTCTGCCTCAGTGGATGAAGTGGAGACTGTGGTATGCTTTTTGCACTGCCAAGAGACTAGTCTTGCTCCTAGATATTGACATCCACCAGTTGTAGATTTCCTGTATACATTGCAACCTCCATAGTCACTATCAGAGTAAGCTGTTAGTTCAAGAGGAGAGTCCTTAGGATACCATAGGCCCAATTGGTTGACCTTTGAGATATCTAAAGATTCTCTTAACAACAAACAGATGTGAATCCTTTGGAGCACATTGAAACCTGGCACAAACACAAACAACAAACATTATATGAGGTCTAGAAGATGTAAGATACATTAGTGAACCTATCAAGGATCTGTACAAATGAATATCCACATCCACTCCTTCTTTATCGGCATCAAGCTGTTTATGAGTGTCCATTGGTGTGCTGGCAACCTTGGTGTCCTTGTATCCAAACTTTTTCAGGATGTCATTCAAATACTTTGATTGACTTATGAAAAGTCCAGTGGGTTTCTGCTTGACCTGCAATCCAAGAAAGAAAGTTAGTTCCCCCATTGAACTCATTTGAAACTTTTTGTGCATCAAAGTCTCAAACTCCTTGCACCAAATGTCATTTGTTGATCCAAAGATGATACCATCAACATAGATTTAATCTCTGATTTGATGGACTTTGTGAATAATATCTTGTCCAGAGTACCTATCTTGAATCCATTCTGTAGAAGATATGAAGACAAAGGGTCATACCATGCTCTTGGGGCTTGGTGAAGTCCATAAAGTGCTTTGTCTCACTTGTAAACTCTGTCTGGATGCTTATAGTCTTCAAATCCATGGGGTTGACACACATAAACCTCTTCTTCAATTGTACCATATAAGAATGCAGATTTCACATCCATTTGGTACACTTTGAATCCTTTGTAGCTGGCATAGGCTAGGAACAGTCTGATGGCTTCTATCCTTGCGATTGGGGCAAAGACATCATCATAGTCTATTCCTTCTTCTTGAGTGTATCCTTGAGCTACCAGCCTTGCTTTGTTCTTGATCACTACACCTCTCTCATCCTTCTTATTTCTGAACACCCATCTTGTACCAATTGCCCTCTTTCCTTTGGGCAAATTAACTAGTGTCCACACATTCTGAATCTTGAATTGCAAAAGTTCTTGCATTGCCTCAATCCAAGATGGATCCTTCAGTGCCTCAGATGCCTTCTTTGGTTCTAATTGTGACATGAAGCATGCATGTTCAAAGGCAGCTAGACTGAATTCAGGTACTTCTGATTCAGTAGTAGTTGATTCCTTGTGAATCATTGTCCTTGTTTGCACAGGAGTGCGTGAATCTCCCATGATCTGGTTAAGAGGATGATATTTGTGAACCCTGAGTGTAGGTTCACTTTCTGTCTGAATTGAGCTTCCCAGATTTGTATCATCTCCTTCTGCACCACTTGATGATTCTGCTTCAGTAACAGTCTGATCTGGAGATGGAACTGTTTCCCTATTGGGTGGAGCTGTTACCTCAGGACTTGGGACTGGCACTTCAACCTCTGTATGTATGTCTTGTTGGTCAATCAGGACCCCAGGCGGGTCACAAGAGAGAAGTGGTAGGACAGTATACTCATCCCATGTAGCAGAATCTGCAATAGTTGGAAACTTTGTGCCAACAGCTTGACTATTTGTGTTACCAGCATGAGAATTTGTACTGGCAGTTTCAACACTGTTTCCAACAGCTCCTGCAGAATACTCAACAAAGCTCAGAGAATTTGTTAGTGAATCTAAATCAAACAACCAATCAGGACCAATGCCTTTGACATTTGCAGTGTTTTCATTAAACTCAACATTGGCACTTTCTTCAATGGTTTTAGACACATTGTTGTATACTCCATAGGCTTTGCTTTGAATAGAATATCCTACAAAGAATCCGTCTTCAGCCTTACTTTCAAACTTACCTAAGTGAGTTTTAGTATGGAGGATAGTGCATGAACAACCAAACAGTTTTAGGAAGGCTACTAAGGGAATTCTATGATGGAATAACTCATAGGGAGTTTTCCCTTGTGACTGAACAACTTGAACCCTATTTAGAACATAACAGGCTGTATTTACTGCCTCTTCCCAGAAGGTCATTGGCAATTTGGAATCAGCTAACACGGTTCTAGCAGCCTCTATTAGTGTTCTATTCTTCCTCTCAGCTACACCATTTTGTTGTGGTGTTCTAGGTGCACTATATTGCCTTGCAATTCCTTTAGACTAATAGAAACTGTTTAGGATATGATTTTTAAACTCAGTTCCATTGTCTGACCTGATCACCTTAACTTTTAAGTTAGATTGGTTTTCAATTTTTAGAATAAAGGATTTGACTAACTCAGCAGTTTCATCCTTAGTCCTAAGAAAATAAACCCATCTGGTGAAATCATCAACAATGACTAAACAGTAGGCTCTTTTATTCAAACTCAAAACAGATGTTGGACCAAAAAGATCCATATGAATAAGATGAAGAGCAGATGAGATTGAATTTACTTCCTTGGCCTTATGAGAAGTTTTGTGTTGCTTGCCTTTAAGACATGCTACACAATGATCATCACATACGAACTCCTTCTGTGGTAAACCTCTTACCAAGTTCTTTTCGACTAAAACATTCATGGATTTGAATTTCATGTGACACATCCTTCTGTGCCAAAGAGCAGACTCATTTGATGATGCTTTGGATATCAAACAGCTTAAAGTATATGGTTTGGATAAAAGTTCTGTGTCTAAACAATAGACATTGTCCTTTCTTGGTGTTCTGAGTAAAACAAGATTTTCAGGTATCATAAAATCTTTTGAGAGGACAATGCATTCAGAGTCTGTGAACAAAACAATGTCTTGTTTGTCACAAACTTGAGACATACTTAGTAAATTGTACTACAGCTGTTCAACATACAAAACATCATTGAATATCATATTGTCTGCTTTGACAGTACCCTTACCTATTACCTTACCTCCTTTGGAATTTCCACCAAATGAAACAAACCCTCCTTCAAAGCTTTTGAAATTTGACAAGCACTCAGAGTTTCCTGTCATGTGCCTAGAGCATCCACTGTCCATATGCCATCTTGTCTTATGTTGGGTCCTGTGGTTGCCCTGCACAAAAAAAGCTTAGTTAGTAGTGGAGTAAACCCAAACAAATTTGGTTTTGGGTTGTCCTTGTGCATTGACATAACTAAATACTGTTTGTGTCTTTTTAAACTTAGTGAGATCCACTAGAGGATTCTGTGAGGAGTATTTAGTTATGACATGACGTATCCAGGTGACCTTTCCAACCTTTTCGTTAACAGTCTTGGATGATCCCCTACAAGTTCCAGTTTTTGACTTAGCAGTTGGAACTGGGTGCTGAGTGCTAGCAGCTTCAGAATTTGCACTACCAGTTCCAACTTTTGACTTAACAGTTTCAACCTTTGCATTAGCAGTTTGATCTGTGTTTTTGCCTTTAACACACCATACCTTTTTCATGCTTGATTTAGATTTTGCTAAAACTTGTTTTTGGTGTACATGGTGCCTTTTGATGACTTTTAAGAACCTGTGATCAGCTGTCTTCTTTGGAACTGGTGTGACAGGTTTTTGGGCCTTTGAAAATTTTAAATTTTGAGTAATGACATGTTTTTGAACCACAGTCTGTTTTGTAACAGATGGTTTATATAAACAATGCCTGGCCAAATGGTTTTTCCTGCCACAGTGGAAACATCTTTTGATTGTTTTGATAGGAGAACTGTTTTGTGTGACCATAACTGGTTCTTGTTCCTTTGATTTCCCCTTACCTGCTGCTGTGTGAGAAACTTTTGGACACCATGCTTTTGGCATGTGTTACTCTTTTTATTTGCTTTGGAAGAAGATGCAATATTACAGTTAGAAGGTACGGAAACATGTGGAGCATTATTGCATACACTCATCTTCTCTTTTCCTTTCAGATTGTTGGTGCATATAGAATTGAAAATAGGAGGTTCTATAGGTGCACTCATGGTTTTGAAGTTACTTTCACTTTCCTCATCCTTACTGCCTTCATTTGGAACCAAATTTTTCTTTAGGTTCAGGCTGATCTTCAAGGATAGGATCTACAGTTTTCATTTTCTCATCTAATGGTTCATTAACAAGCCTGTCAGCAACTTCACTCATAGGATGTATGTATTTATTGTTGTATGGGGTTGGAGTAGCCTTATAACCTATTCCTTCCTTGGGATTGAGTTGAGATTTGACCCTATCTTTAAATTGGCTTCCATTAGGTGTTCTAGCTTTTGGTTTGTGAGCTTGAAGCTACCCAAGTCTATATTTATAGATTCTACTTTCTTGTAAGCTTCTAACACATTCTGTTCAGCCTCATCTAATTTCTTATTTAGGGTCTCTATTTTCTCATTCAGTTCCTTTTTCTCCCACTCATGGTATGTTCTATCGTGTCCCATCTGAATTTCATTATCCTTATAGTCATTGATCTGTTTTTCAAGATCCTCTATTGCCTGCATATACTCATATCTCCTCTCTTCCATCTTAGCTAGAGTTTTGCACATGCCCTCATTATGATCTCTGTACTTTTTAACCATATTTTTGCATGTTTGAGAGCAGAGTTTAGCATTTACCTCAAATGATAGTTCAGTGGAAGTGACAGTTGTAGTTTCTGCCATAAGAGCTTGATTCTGAAACTCCTATTCTGTCTGGTCACTCCAGTCAAACACATTGTCTTCTTGAGAGACAAGAGCTTGTGAAGACCTTGTGACCTGCACTCTCTAGAAAAATGGCCAAGTTTGTGGCATTTGAAGCACTCAACCTTTGATTTAACAAAGCTGGCTTGCCTTTTGTTCTGGCTTGAAAGTTTGGTATGCCAGTCCTTTTCAGAAATCTTTTGGCCCTCATAGTCAACATAGCATGTTGCCACTTTAAGTCCATCTCTTCTAAATCATCTGGATGGATTTGTTTCAGATCTTCAGCATTAAGAGCAAAAAGTCCATCACTTGAAGCAAATGCTTCACAATGTACTTCAGAAGAGTTATCATCAACACCTGAAAAAGAATCACAACAGTTTGATTTATCAGTTAATGCTGATGACAGCAAAGCAGTGTTTTGATTGTAAGAAAAGGATTTCTTTTTATTTTCAGTTTCAGATTCAAACACTCTCAGGCTGTTGTAAAGGTCATCCAACTCTATTTCATCTAGAGTGTCTTTGGTTCTCCATTGGGCAGTATAGAATGTCCATTCTTCACCAAGAGATCTGAGGAATTTTCTGTTCACTTCATCTTGATCCAGGTTGACCTTAGCACTCTCCAATTCACCTAACAGCTTATTATACCTATCAAAAATTTGAGTAAGGTTTACATTCTTGCCACCAGAAAATTTTTCATACTGTTGTTTTAAAAGATCCATTTGGTTTCTTTTGGTGCTAGCATTGCCAGCAAATCTTTTCTCTAAAGCAATCCAAAGAGAATGAGCAGTATAAAAGTTTTTAAACTGATGTTGATAAGCATTAGGAATGACTATTTGTAAAAGAGTAAGAGCTGTGACTTCATTCATTCTAGCCTTTCTTTCAATCTCAGTTTTTGGAGGTTTTCTTTTTGGTTTGCCCTCAGCATCTAGTTCAGGATCAACTGCAGGAGGATTTTCAACAGCTTCCCACAGGGCATAGTCAATGAATTGAATGTGCTGTTGAATCCTGAGTTTCCACATCTCGAACTCAGTGGGTTAGAGCATAGGCACTTTGAGTCCTTGCCCAGATCCACTACTGCTATTTTCAAACTCCATTGCAGAAAAAAAAACAAAATTTTAAACAAAGAAAGTTTCTGACTTTGAAAACAAAGAAAAACAAATAGACCTGTGGCTCTGATACCACTTGTCAAGATCAAAATCACCTAAGATTAACTGGTTTTAATAAATCAGAGTTTAAACCAATAACCTTGTTTTGAATCAAAGTCCAATTAAAAAGTTTACCGAATAAAAATTAACTGTTTTAAGAAAACTTTCAGAACAATACAGAATAGAAATTCAAACAAACATAATCAATATCAGAACCTTTATATTGCCAAAATCTATGATTACAATCACCTCTAATCTGTTTTGATTAGACGAAGAAGACAGATTGTTCTTAGGGTTTTACAACCTTAGAGGCTTGAGAAACTTATCAGAATGCATATACAATGAAAGACTTAAGCACCACGATTACAAACTTACACAAACAATAGAAAGACCTAATCTATCTATATTTATAGCCTTCTGATTTGTTTCCTTGATGGACTCTGATTTCTCTTGTAGTAGATATGCTTGGAAGATCTTCAAATCTTGAAATATATATCAATTCCTGAATTTCAGCACTTTCTGTTATCAATGTGTTGAGCATCTTGAACTTTTAACTCTGGCAGCTTGAACTGTTGAACTAGCAGCTTGAGTTTGTTGAACCGGCAGCTCGAACTTTGTAAATACACAGAAATACTACTAACAGCTTGAGAAATCTAACTAACAACTTGACATACTTAGATTATTTCCCAACAAACAAAGCCATCAGACTTCCGTACCAAGAACATTCAGGCACATTGGAGGGTTCTCTTTGGCATTATCAACAAGTGTTTCACAGCCAAACATGTTGGTCACGACTCAGCATCCATCCAAGTCCTTGCGATGTTTGCAGCATTCGCTTATGACCGACATTACGACTATGCTGCCTTTCTTTTCGAAGAACTAAAGAGAGTCAACCTGGAGAGAAGCACGAAGCGTGGACACAAATACATACCTCTCCAGCGTTTTCTTCAGCTGATCATACAATACGCTATGGACAATGACGAAGACATCCGTGAGCGCCCCGAACCGACGTATATATGATAGCTATGATACAAAAGTTGAACCTTCCGAAGGGGACTCCCACAGTCCCAGTAATGACAATTCCACTGTCTCGTCTACAGAGGGCAGTGCAAACAGAACGGGTAAGGGCTTATCTACGGGAATTCTATCCGGATGAGGCTCGGTCTGAACCGACTGAGCCTACCCAATCCGAAGGTGAGGCAAGAGTGAGTGAGGCTGAGGAAGTAGAGGTAAAATTTCAGCAAACACTGGGTATGGGTGAGAGGGAGATTGTTATTGAGAGAGAGGGTGTAGAAGGTGAGGAAGCAGAGACGGCGGATTCTGAAAGAACCGTCTCTGTTTTACAAGGGATCGAGGTAACATCAGAGGGAGATCTAAGCCCTATTTGCCGGACAACCCACCAAAAGACCATCCGTCCAATGTTCGAATCTACCCCCACCACCCACTTAGTGTCCTCTCAAAAGGACACTACTTCATTCCACGGGGATCTACCACAAACTCCATCACCCTCTCATTCGGAGAGTCGTGGTGTTGATCTAGGTCACATTTCGCCCCAAGTGACCAAACTTCCTTCGCCCACAGCTCACTCTCCACCCCCACACACAACGCAAGACGCCTTCGTGGTGTCCCCCGATCGAGTTGCCTTCGTGGCAGCTCCCCAAACTTCCGGATCTGCGCATCCCGTTGTGGAGCCAGAAGTGATGGAAGGAAGACCTGGAGTTGCTTTATCCATGCCGTCCACTTCAGGCCATCTTGAGATTAATCTCGAGATGTTAACGACAGCTCTACGTGCTGCCGGAGTTGTTACCCGGGATGACCTGGACGCCCAAAAGGAGGCTGCTGAGGAACGACATACCACCCTTCTCTCATTTATAAAGGGTAAGGGTGTCGCTTCTGAGGATCTGCCTCCACCAGGATCCCGTTCAGTCCAGTCACAGATTGTAGAGCTCTCAAACAAAATAGACGCGCTAACTCGCCTGATTCTTCATGTCCAGGAGCAGCTCAACTCAAGAATGGACCGTCTTGAGTCTGCCGTCATCGAGCTGCAATGCCGTCCCCAGGCTGAGTGACAGAATAGAAAACATGACGATCATGATGACCCTGATCGCCATGAGGGGGAGACACGCAGAATGACTCAGTCTGAGGATCTCATCATGATTGTAGGGGGAGCTGAATCTAAGGGAGCAGAAATACAAGGGTCCGGGGATCAGAGGTATGGGGCTCAGGAAATGTTAGAAGACGAGCCACTGGTTGAAGGTCCGGCTCCATTGGATCCGATGTCAGCTATGGTCGAATTTGAACCGGCTCACGAAAAATTCAAAATCATATTGGTGTCTGACTCTGACTCCGATATTGATGACGACTATCCCTTAATCACCCCAAAACCTGAGCCCGAGTCACCACAAAAATCATCCTCATCATTTGAATTCCTAAACTCCCCGCCCCACGTACCACAATAAGAAATCCAATCCTCAATTCAAGCTCCCTCCACTCTAAAAGAATCCCCTCTAGTCCAAAGCCTCCCAGAACCTAAAGTCCTCCCCAAGTCCACCCTGTACCCCAACCACAAACCCAGGAACCAGAGCCCTCAGGAGCTAAGCTTGTACACAAATTTGATGAGCCACCTGAGCAGCCTGGTATCCATGACGACAACGATCTTTATTGGGTGAGTTGGTACACGAAAGGTGGCGTACACTCTCTGCTACCAGAACTAAAAGAAGAGCTGAGACAAGAACGCATGGGGAAGATTTTCAAACTACTTGAAGCAAAGAGAGCTGAGATAGAAGATCCCCCCGTTCAAGGCCTGAAGGAATATTTGCATAAGTTTCCTATAGAGCAGTTCCAGAACCCTTTTCTGGAAGAAAGGTTCAAGATGGTCTTCAGTAAGAAACCAGGGTCGTTCAGCAGGCGCCTACTGATGGAACTTACAAATGTATCTAAAGCTGAACAGGCCGAGTATAATTAGTTAATGCTCAGGGAGAAGAGATCTAAAGTGTCTAAGTCAAAAATAAAAAGGCTTCTCACCATCACAATGTGCAAAAGAGAGAAAGTATTCTACCCTGCCTTTCAAGTAGAAAGAGAAGATGATACAGTGGAGGAATTTTATGAGAATGACCTAGACTATGTAAATGTGGACGACGCTGAGTTTTTGCATGAGAAACTGAAACACCGAATCAAAAAACTTTTGTCTCACGTGACCGCCGTAGCCGCACTCACACGAAGCATGAACCGCCGCTCGATCATCATGTGCTTAAGTGATTTTGAAATGGCTATAGAGAGCGCGCTGGTCAAAGTCGGTTTACGAGCCCCTGAGCAAGACAGCTTCCTGCTTGATCATCATCCTGCCTATAGAGTTATATTTAGAGGATGCCCAGGAGTTATATTTTTGAATCAAAAAGGGCAGAAAAGATTCATGCGCTTCGAGGATCTCCCTTGCTACTCCGATGAGACAATCAGAATGGTCAGGGCTGAACTTACGAGAAGAATACAAGAATTCGATGCTCAGCCAAATCCAGAAATCAGACGTTCACCAAAGGAAGACATCCTCAGCGGCATTGAATACCTGAACGAACGACTACATATGAGGGAAGTGGTTAGACGATTTGATGTCATCCTTGGCCTCCGAGAAACCACTGATCATGCCAGAGTTCCGCCACAATGATCGAAAAGGGGGAGATTATTAGATATTAAATTTCGATCTTGTGGATTTATTTTGTAATAATTATTTCTAGAATAGTTTGTCTTGTAATTTATTTTATATTTAGTTTCTTTGTATTTAAAGTTCAAGGGGCCAAAGTGCAATTCCTTGAAAGTTAATTAATTCCACCTAGGGTATATAGCTCCTAGGGTTTTGTAAAAGAAAGAGTTGACATTCAGAATTAATATACATGGCTCTTTTCTCTCCAGCCGCTGCATACATATTAAATATTTTTCTCTTTGTCTCTTTAATCATTTATCAATCATTGAGTGAATATTCTGTTTGTGAGTGATTATTTGAGTGATTGTTGACATTTATGTGCTGATATTATCTGGAATTCATCATTAACACAACAACATCTTCCCTCAGTTCACTTGTTCTCACAGATTGATACATTTCAGCTCCAGCCCTGGTCTCATCATCATTATCATTATCATTATCGTCTTCATCTCCTCCCTCTCCTTCTTGAATATCTAACAATGTTTGTTCAAAATCCTCACCTTCCTCACCTCCCCTCACTTCCTTCTGCTCCCTCAACTCAGATTATCCCTGTTCAATAACCTTTTGCTGCTGAACCTCCTCTTGGATAACTCCTTGGGTAGGAGGCCTCGGTTCCTAAGGCTCCACTAGAGCATGATCTATCCTATAAATCCTTACACTCTTCGCTCTCACATCAGCATATTTTAAAATTGACTCTGGGATTGGCAAAATGTTAGCATTAGGATCGTCCCTGTTGATGTAAAGACTCATTGTTATATGGTCTGGGCACTTTTGTGAATGTGCCCTCTTCGGGATTTTATCATTTTCCCTCAAAATTACTCAAATAAGGATTTGTTTGAATCGCTGGAGAGGCACAAACCGTCTTGCTCTATTAGTGGTCTTTGCGAGCACCACTTCTTTTAGATCTTCCCAGATACACTAAGCGAAGTCATAATACTTGTCAAAAGCAACTCCATGGAATAACCTCACAGCATGTATGCTTCCTCAATCGACACCAGAATGTTTGGAGGTCATACGCCTATTAAAAATGCAGAATAGATTATACCATTCGCCATTCAGACCATTTCAATGAAATGATGAACTCTTCAGCAGTGGTTTTCTGTATCACAAACTAATGATGTCTCTGCACAATTGTTCGTCGTATACAAGATCTTCATAATCACCAAGATCAGAAAATTTGTTCTTGTCTATCTTCCTCAGTAGGAAAAGGTTGTGACAAAGTCTGGCTAACGTAATTTTTGCCTTGAATTGGTCAATGATGACCTTGAAATGATGGTACCCTGCATCAGGAATGAATTTGATGTGTGCCAAAATTGGTGCAGATTTATCAAAGGAAATGTAGGTTTATACTGCAAAAGATATCCCAAAGGGTGTCCTTTTAATATCTCAACAATGACTTGATGAGTGACTTTTATAACAGAAGGATCAAGGCGATAGTTGTTATCAGACAAAAGCAAAAAATGTTTTGGTTTGACCAGATGGGTTTCAGGAATTGGGGATGTGGGTTTTGGATCGACCAGCAATGGAAGTGGATTTGACAGATCAAACATCCGGCACTAAACCAGGTTAGCAACTATGACCTAATCAGTACTTACTAGCCAATTATAACCTATTCAGTGGTGATTATCAATTAATCAAAGTGATTAACAAAGTTCGCAAGGAAATTCAATTCAATAAGAATCAATTTCATCGGTGCGATGAATCGGCAAATTAATTAATCCGATCAATTTGTGATATGATGGATTAATTCAACTAAGTACATAATTAAATTATGATTAATGACACTAATCATATACTAATACATTTACTTAACATTAATTATGCAAGACTAAAACAATTCATTAAACAAATGAATTCAAAAGTATTTATGAATTTACAAAAAAAGGGAAATACAAGAATACATTCTAAATACATTTATATAAAAAAAAATGAAAATACATTAAAATATCTTCTAAAAATCTGGCCATAGGGAGGTACATGTAGGTTTTGACTTCATTTTTATAATACACACTTCCATAACCCATCAAAATCAAATCCTTTTCATCATCTTCTTTCATCTCATCCAACACTCCACTCAACCTCCACTTTGATGACCATTTTTCTCTATAAATAGAGAGATCATTTCTCATTCATCCTCACGCATTTGCAAGAGCAATACCTCTCATTTTACTCTCTCAAAATCGTCCATAGCCACACACACACACAACAAAAGTTGTTTTCTTCCTTTATTCTTCAAGAATTCAAGCTTTTCAAGAGTTTCTTTGGTGCAACTAGTTCAAGAACAACTCTTCTACATACTTTCATACTTCTAATACATCAAAGTAAGTAATTACTAACTTATTACATCTTATATTATATTGACATAAGTCTTTCATAATATGTATAATCACCAACAACAACACGTTTCATAAAAAACTCAAGTTTATAAATCACTAGTTTTGTTTTAAGTTTGTTTTCTTCAAATGTGTTTATAAATATATAAACACATTATGTAAGTATAAAAATTATGAAAACAAGTTATATAAATGTGTCTTATAACCTTTTATACAAGTGGTTTTTGAATAAACAACAAGAATCACAAGTTGTTTCAAGTTTATGAAATCCGGATTTTCGGCAGAAATATTACGTCGACTTTGAAAAATCATAACTAATTCATAAATTAACAAAATGAGTTGATTTTTGTCTCAAAAGTTAGATCTATATTTCAAATAAAAATCTGGAAGTTTTCATAATTTATTATGGAGTTTAGAACCCCCAGATATTATTTGGGAACCCGAAAGTTTGACAGCTCAAAAATGGCCAACATAGCGTTTTTAGCGAGCTCTTTCGCTAACTTAAACACCTTGGCCGTTCTTGACTTTAAAAATTCTTTGTATATAGTAGTTTAATGTCCAAGAAAACCAAAGCCTAAATCGTTTTGGAGCTTGGTCAAAAACAGCCTCAAAGTAGGCCAAATTCAAAAAGCTGGAAAATTATATATATATATATATATATATATATATATATATATATATATATATATATATATATATATATATATATATATATATATATATATATAAATATAAACTTGACGTTTTAAGTGGGTTTTATTTATAAAACTTGTAATGTTGGGTGATTTAAAAGATAACAACATTTATACATACATATTATCATATATGGGAGTTATTAAATCCCTTATATCATTTAGGACTCGGTTAAACACGTCCAGTGTCATCACTCATCAACAACGTAAATCGTCATTTTTACGATCATTTTTCCATCAACATGCGGTGAGTATTCATAGCCTCTATTTTCACCATCTATTGGGGTGGAAATACATGCACTATTTTCATATGGACATCAACACTGTTTATTTCTTATATGTATTACACATGTGGATCCATCAGCCCTCAAATCATGAACCGTTAATTGCATTTATTGCAAGCGCGAGTATATTGTGGATAGATCTATCGAGAGTCATGTCCCCTATTCGGGTTAGTCTTAATCGGCTAACGGCGGGATGCATATATATTCAACACACGGTATTACGTATGGGTATACTGCACAGGGCAAACTCATTTAATTAAGTTTCGGTTGCATGATTGTTTATGTAATACATACATGGAATTTATGATTTATAAATTCTACTCATCTGATAATGTCCATACAATTGGTCTTTTCGCGTAAACCTATGAGCTCACTAACAATTTGTTGACGTATTTTAGCATGTATTTTCAGGTGATTAAGACATGCGCATTTATCGGAAACATTCCGAGGCTTCCGTTCATGTTGGATTCGCATCATATTCAAACTCGGAGATTTATTTGCATCTTTCCTGATAAACTAAATTGTGTATTTAAATCTTGGTATTTTAAGAACTTCTTATGCTGTATTTTGGTTATGTAAAACAATATTTATATTTGAAGTTAAATCAATGTATTTTTGAAAACGTCCATATAGTGGTCGTTCGTTATGATTATGGTTACGCTTTCGCACTCGTCACGCCTCGCTGCCAACCGGGGTAGCAGGGTGTGACAGATTGATATCAGAGCCATAGTTATGGTGAACTAGGTTGCATTAGTACCTAGATTATAACTGTTACAAAAACTAAACTTTCTTCAAGAACTGTGAACACATATATGGACCCTGATGACAATAACATGTCGAACAATAAGGTTATTATCCTCTTTGACTCAGAAGATGAATTCTCACCCATGGAACAAGGAAGCCAAGGTGACACTCAGGTGTACTTTGGATCGGGAACCCACCCAGACCAAATCAATGACGATGTAATGGACCCGTCAAAACACAAGGAGGGCGACTGTGGCCCTGCAGCACCATGGGCCATTGAAGAAGTTCACCCCTAGGAAAAGGGTGTGACTGGCACAACAGGAGTCTATCCCGGTACCTGCCCATCAGCCAAGCCCGCCACAGTAACGACGGGCAACCATAAGACAGTGGGGATGGATGCCTCTCACTCTCCAATAGTGGGGAAACGAGGAAGGGATCCAAAGCCAGTTTGAAGTCGGAACACCATCTTCCTCTCAAGTGCCGACACTTACCCAGAAACCTACGTAACAAACGATGCCTCTGTTGGTGGCAAGGGCCGCCTGACACGACCCCCAATATCGACAAAATCCACCAAGAGATCAGTGAGATCTTTGCAAGGATTAAGCAGGAGACAATACAAACCACCAATAAACCTTGGGCCAACCAAAATACCTAGGCGATTCAACAAGACGGAATCAACGAATTGTGACAGCGCCTAGCAGAGCACAAAGCCCGCAGTGCAGAACTAACCCAACGACTTAACACTCTGGAGTACGAGGAAACCCCGGAGGCATCTCATACTTAGTACCCTTTCTACCATTTTATAGTATTTCTCTAGGCTTTACTATCTGGTATATCTTAGGGTAGGTAAGGCTTAAAAATTTATTAAGAAATCCCGACCATATCATGTACAAAGATTAGGTATCAAGCATTTTAATGAAGAACTAAGTTTTATCTATAACTATGTGCATGAGGATATGTAGTACGACAATCTGCCTAAGAAATTTCACACCCATAGACTTATCCTCTTATCCCATTAGATACCACTTATGCCTTTCTACTATTTGATACTGGTGCTGATAGGAGCTTCATATCCACTAAGTTCAGTAAGCAGATAAATTCCATTCTTACACCATTAAGTGCCACTTATGCTATTGAGGTTGAGGACAGTGAGACGCTTAAGACAAATAATATAAGTCGAGGATGCTCCTTAGAATTAGTAGGCCGACTCTTTGAAACAGACTTGATACTCGTCAAACTGGGAAGTGTTTACGTGGTCATAGGCATGGATTGACTATCAAAAAATCATGTGGAAATAGTGTGCAACAAGAACACGGTTCATATACCTTTAGTCAATAAGAAGGTCCTTACTGTTCAAGGCAAAACAAGAAATACCAAGGTAAGCATCATCCCTGCATTAGGACCCTGAAGTGTTGACAGGGAGGGAGCCAAAGGAAAAGCGGCTCGAAAATATTCTTATTATTTATGGTTACCCCAAAGTTTTTCCAGAACACTTACCTGAACACCCAACATCGAGGCAAGTCAAATTAAAAAATTGGCCTAGTATCAGGTATGGTACCAGTGGCTCGAGCACCATGCCGATTAGCCTCATCAATAGTGTAAGAATCGTCCAACCAACTGTAGGAGCTCTTAGATAAAGGGTTTATCAAACCGAGTTCCTCGCTTTGGAGGATCTCCAGTTTTGTTCATAAAGAAAAAGGATAGAACCATCAGAATGTGCATCAATTACCAAGAGCTAAATAAACTAAAGGAACCGATACCCGCTCACAAGGTGTGAAGACCTCCCCTTCCGGGTCAGTGCTCACCAGTCTAGGTCCCATATCATGCAACACGATATCAACCATACTAAGATAGGGTAATTAGTTGCGGAATTTAAAAAAATTACAAGTACAAACATTATAGGATTAAATTCATTACAAATTACAGAATTTCAAATTAAAGTTATAAAAAGGGTAATATCTAATCTATCATTTCATTAAGCATTATATCAAGTCTACCCAGAACCACCACATTTGTAGTCTTCTAATCAGTACCAAAATGTATGTTGAGTAGTGGTCTAAGAAAGCTTCAATCTTGGATCTCTTGATGACCTAAGCACTAGGTCCTGCAGGTGATTTTCCTTTAGCTTTTCCTGTAAAATTTTAAAGCAACATCTGTAAGCAAAGCTTAGTGAGTTTATAGATTTTCAATATTAACATGCGTGTCAAGCGGAGTCATAATTCTAAGCGTGATATGTCTTGGCTGCCGCTACAGCCCTCATCATGATTGAGATATAGTATCTTAAGATCGGATGATGTTCAAACCACACTCACGCTTATATTGTGGGGATCAGCCACATACTGGGCTAGCTACCAGTAGGTCAACATGGCCGAACATCGGAGGTCATTACCAAGTTCGTGAGAACTGGTGAAATAGCCGGGTCTAGAACAATAGACCATAAGGGCTAGTCAAGCTGAATAAATCTTATCAAAAGTCTGATCAATGATGTAAGCATAAGTCTTAAGAGTCATGATAGCAACGAATCATAAAGCAAAGTCTGAAACATTAATAAATGCAATATGAAATGATAAGCAAATAGCTATCATGATTCACTGGGCAACACCCATCCATGGTGTGCACAGGTCTCAATCCAGCTGATAAATGAATGTCAAGTAATATAACAGCATCAATATATCTCAACCGGATCTTTGCATGTTCAATTTGAATATCTATAACTCACAGTTCTGGGTCTTGGTCAAACAGATATAAGAATCTGTCACCTGAGTTATCTCAGGATTTTATCTCTGTCAGTCTATCTTCTTTAAGTCTTTAAATCTTTGTTCAGAATATACTGAACCTGTTCAAAATCATTCATGATAATATCATGTCATTTTCATCATTTTTATCATCATCATTTTAATCTTCAAATTCTTGTATTTTATCTGAGTCTGATATCTAATAACTTATCTTATCAATGTCATCATCTTTTGGTCATAAATTCTTTAATTCTATCTGATTCTGATAACTTTCAGTTCATCAATCTTTATTCTTTTAATTCTCCAAACATTCACTAAATATATATATCAATATATATATTTATATAGTCATTTATTTTACTTAAAATATCAATTATATAGAATCGGGTTTCGGATCAATCCGGATTCGGATCCGTCCGGACTAGGGACCCGGATTCGGATCAACCGAATTGAGGATCCGGATCAATCCGAATTAGGATCATAACCGAAATGGAAATCATCGAAGTAGAAACCGAATTTCGGACCATACCACCATCCGAATTCGGACATGATACATCCGAATTATTATGTTCCGAATTGGGTATCATCCGAAATCATGGGATCCGAAAATGGGCACCATCCGAATTCAGTCATACCCGAATTTGGATCCCATACTTAGCATTTTCCAGAAAATTGTTCTTGGTGTTCTTCATTTTGTTCATACGAATTTTATCAATAATTATCAAAAATTCATATTTATCAACATGCAACTAACAAATTAGTTGTATTAACATATTTGGGTTGATTTTATACTGATTTCCCTATCAATAACACACTAATATGATCAAGATCATCCAAAAACTCAATATTTTGTCAAGAACACATTTTTGCCAAAAATTACAATTTCTAACTCTGATACCATCCTGTGAAGACCTCCCCTTCCGGGTCAGTGCTCACCAGTCTGTACATCCTATCTCAGTTCAAACCACCTAAATGATTGATACATATGTATTGCCCATAGTTTGAGTGAATCAAGTATTACGTGAGTATACTTGATCTCAAACTGAAGCAATACATATGTATCAATCATTTAGGTGGTTTGAACTGAGATAGGATGTACAGACTGGTGAGCACTGACCCGGAAGGGGAGGTCTTCACACAAGGATCAATGACTTGTTTGACCAAACTCCAAGAATTAAGCTTCTATTCGAAGATCGACCTAAGGTCTGGTTATCATCAGGTTAGAGTTCGCAAGAAAGATATTCCAAAGACAGCCTTCAGATTCCGTTTCGATCATCATAAATTCCTATTAATGTCGTTTGGATTAACCAGTGCCCCAACGGTACTCATGGACCTCATCGGGTGTGCATACCTTATCTAGACAAATTTGTGATTGTATTCAAGAATGACTTTTAATCTACTCACGAAACAAGGATGTCAGGATCTGAACTTAACTACCTAAGATTAACTGATTTGAATTGATCAGAGTGTAAACCAATAATCTTATATTAAATCAAAGTCTATTTAAGAAGTTTGCGGAATAACACTTAATTATTTTGATAAAAGCTTTCAGAATTCATAACAAATAAACATAAGGAATAAACAAAATTGCTTGTATTGCTGAATCAAAATGATTACAATCACCTCTAATCTGTTTGATTAGACGAAGAACACAAATTGTTCTTAGGGTTTTACAACCTTAGAGGCTTATGAAAACTTAAACAAAAAGCAATTACAAACTTGAATATGTAGCAACTTGATTACAATATAAAAACCTATTCTATGTATTTATATGCTTTCTGATTTGTTTCCTTGAAGGACTTTGACTTCTCTGATAGTAGATATGCTGGAATCTTCGTGTAAATATCTTCTCCTGAATATCAGCACTTTCTGTTTATAAAACTGTTGAGCAGTTTGAATCTCTTAGCAGCTTGAGCAGGGCAGCTTGAGTGAAATTACTCTGGCAGCATGAACTTTTATACTAGCAGCTCGAACTTCTTCAACTAACAGCATGAACTTTGTACTTACATAGAATTTCTACTAACAGTCTGAGAAGTCTAACTAACAGTTTGAACTACTTAGAATATTTCCCAACAATCTCCCCCTAACTTAAATTCTTTACACAAGACTTTAAGTTCTATACAAATAAGGAAATAAAACAAGTAAACTGTTATTTACAAACCAAGGCTTTCAAAAACTTACAACTGTGCAAGTTTCTGATTGACAGCCTTCAAAAATTCTCTCTTCAAATCTTCTCTATCACAATATATTCTTACTGACCTCATTTGAAGTAGCATAGCCTTTGGAAGATCAAAGAATTCAAAATTGAAGAATATACAGGATCCATTTGCAAACCTGATTCTGTAAGTCTTTGATTTGACAAACAGATCAACTTGTACAATTTTCATCTCCTTGGCATCTTCTATATCCTTCCTTATTGACTCTGGATCAAAAAATGCTCTGCAAATCTTTAATGGCTTGTTTTACTTGTGGGAGGGAAGATCTGACTTGAGTTGCAGTCCCAACATGATACATCCTTGTGAGCTCATCTCTTGTCATCCCTTGAGCCATATGCATTATACTTTTATACTCTTCCTCAGGACCAGTTTCTCTTCTTACTACAAAATGATATCTTAAGTCAATGTTATCCATTGGCTTAGCATACCAGTAAGTAATAAGAGGTTTTGCAAAATCATGCTGGTCAAGGGACTTCTCTATCTCCATCACTTGTTGTAGCCGATGCTCAAATAGCACCCTGTTGACCTGATCAAGCTTTGCTTGTGAGATTGACTCTGGTTGAGGAATAGGAGCAGCAGCTTGAACAGAAGGAGCAGGATCACTGGCAGCAGCTTGAACTAAATCTTGTGATCTTTGGACTTCTTGGTAGACTTTGGCTACCTTTCGTTTTTCCATTACCTTGTCATGGATATCTTGTAGCCTTTCTGTGCTCATGGACTGAGCTATCTTCTTTGGGATGCCAGCTGCAAAGGCAAAATTAATCAGAAATCTTCTATGCTCAGCCTTTGAATGCCCTCTTGGCATCTTCCTCTTCCTTTCACCTTGCTTGACCACAAACCCTCTTAGGTAATCTCCTAAGGTTTCATCATCTTGCATTGGGGCATGGGTTTGCTGGTCTAAAGCCTGATCTTGTTCTTCTGCTATTTTTCTGACAATCTCAGCATCAAAGGCAATCTGGGCTTCTCTGGTAGAAAATTTGTGCTTTGGAGACTCAATAAGAATACCCTTGCCCTTATCTTTTGTAGCAGAAGATGTAGCTTGGACTGAACTAATGGGAGCTTGAATTTCTTCTCTTATAACAACTCTAGTTGCTCTTGTAGAAGCAGATTGAGTTTCTGGGCTAACAACTTGAGAAGCTGTTGGGACTGTTAGCCTAGATTCTTGAACTATTGGAGCTGCTTGGACTGTTGGAGCTGCTTGGACTGTTGGAGCTGCTTGGACTGATTTAGGGATCTCCTGATTCTCCCCCTTTTTAGAAGCATTGGTTTGGTCAGGAGGACCTACAACCTTTGCCACTTGGGTTCGAATCAACTGCTCTAATTTAATGATCTTATTCCCACAGAGGGTAAACCCTTTATGGAGATAATCCATTCGTTGATTTTGAGCCGCTTCTGTCTGCCTGAGTGCAATTAATTGTTACCCCGTGCAGCAATGATGGACTGATGATATTCCAACATTGCTACAACAGGTTGCAGCTTAGGATCCGTTAATAACATGAGTTGCAGACTAGCCTCAAGATCAGCAAACGAATGTGGTGCTTGTGATCTATCACTGGCATGAATACCAGAAGTAGAAACCTCTGGGCCCCTCTGTTCTTGGTACTGGGGACTTCCAGATGGTGCTTGCACACCTTCTGTTGCCATGGGTGTGGTCTTAGTGATGTTGGCACTGTCCTGTGCCTCTTGTGCAGAAGCAACAGTAGTGTCAGCCACAGAACCCATATGGACAATCTCTGTTGAGATGTCCACCTCCTGATTGAGGTTGGGAGTGTCCTCAATGGGTGCCCTTTGGATATTCTGTGCAGAAGTGTCCTCCTGCACAGGGTTATTTGGCTCTTGTATGAGGGCTGAGGAGGAAGGAGCTCCTGGACCTCTTTTCCTTTTATATAGTATAATTGGGGATGTGGGTTTAACAAAAGGAACAGAAGGCATTTGAGTATCATGAGGAGTGGGTTGGGGTCCTGGGGGTGAAGCAGTAATGTTAGGCTGAGCCTGCTCAGGACCCTATCCTCTGTTTCTTGGAATGATGCCCATCATTGCAAAAGGCAATGGGACATCTACACTCAAAAAATTGTCACTTGGCTTTAAAAGCCTTTTGATAGAAGATAGTGAGTGCCTATGGGAAACATGTATCCTCTTATGTATATGAAAATTTGTGCAAGTTTTTGCAATTATTTCTGCTAAAAATCTAGGATACATAAAAAATTTCCCATTCTTTAGGGAATGATGCCTTAACATCCCCTGAAAAATCATATTTGAAAAATTGAACTGTTGGCCTGTTGAAAAGCACACCAAGGCAGTGGCAATGTTTGATGAAAATTCGGACCAACCAGTTCTTTTAGGGCTAATACACTGCTGAATGATGTGCACAAGATATTTCCATTTAGGTGAAAAGTGTGCTTTAAAGAAAGTAAAAGAATCAGCAGGACCCCTATAGCCAATATTATAAAGACCAGAATGTAAAGCATTAAGGGATAGGTCAGTTATACCTGCGGCATCTTGAAGATGCAGATGTTGTCTAATGGATTCCTCAGTCACTGTGATGGTATTTCCATCGATTTTGGATGTCAGAGAAGAGACTCCATTGATGGTTTTTAAAGAAGCATGGTTCCAGAACTGCTCAATATGTGAGATGTATATGGTGGGATTGATATTGAGGGCATGATGGATATGGGAACTTCGAAGGATGTCCATCATGTAATGGAACGATTGAAGTTCAGAGTGTTTGAGAGAGTAGGGTAAACAGTTGTGTTCTTTGACGAACTCCATTGAACGAGGAATTTAGGGTTTCAGTGATGTGCGTGGGAATTGTTTCAGAGAATCAAGAAGGGTTCAGGAAGATATTTTGCAACTGGTAGTTACAATTGAACGAGACTGGAACCTTTAAAGGTTTTGAAAAATATCTAAACCCGCGCACACACTTATGGAAATGACCAGATTACCCTGCACACTTTGACAGATCAAGTGAAACAACTAACAGTCCGAGAAAATGAAGTAGCAGCTTGAGAAATACTCAAGCTGTTAGTTGTAATTTAGGCTACTGCTAATGAAACAGTGACTCCCCCTTAATCAAGCATATGGATAACTAAAAAGGAATTAATCCATATTAACCATACCAATATTTGATACTAGGAAGGTGAATCTTCCTACATCAAATGGTTTTGTAAATAGATCAGCTAACTGATCATCAGTGTGAATTTTGGTAACTTGGATTAATTTCTTCTCATTGCAATCCCTTATAAAGTGAAATCTAATTTCTATATGCTTGGTTTTGGGAAATTTCACTGGATTTTGTACAATGCTAATTGCCCTTGAATTGTCAATATAAATGGGAGTGGATAGGAAATTCATACCATAGTCTCTCAGTTGATTTTGAATCCACATCACTTGGGAGCAGCAGCTTGCAGCTGCTACATATTCTGCTTCAGTAGATGAAGTGGAAACAGTTGTTTGCTTTTTGCACTACCAAGAGACCAACCTTGTTCCCAAGTATTGACATCCACCAGTTGTGGATTTTCTGTCAATGTTGCATCCTCCATAATCACTGTCAGAATAGGCTGTTAGTTCAAGAGGAGAGTCTTTAGGATACCAGAGACCTAAATGTGGTTGGCCTTTGAGATATCTAAAGATTCTCTTAACAGCAACCAAATGGGAGTCCTTTGGAGAACATTGAAACGTAGCACACACACAAATAGCAAACATGATATCAGGTCTAGAAGATGTTAGATACATAAGAGATCCTATAAGAGATCTGTATAAATGAATGTCCACATCTATGTCATCTTTGTCTGTATGGAGCTGCTTGTGAGGATCCATAGGAGTACTTGCAGTTTTGGTGTCTTAATACCTAAACTTTTCCAGTATGTCTTTAACATACTTTGATTGACTTATGAAGAGACCAGTGGGCTTCTGCTTGACCTGCAATCCTAGAAAGAAGGTGAGTTCTCCCATTGAACTAATTTGAAACTTTTTGTGCATTAAGGCCTCAAACTCTTTGCACAAACAATCATTTGTTGAGCCAAAGATGATATCATCAACATAGATTTTTACAAGGAGAATCTCATCTTTGATGGACTTTTTAAATAGTGTTTTGTCCAGAGTGCCTCTCTTGAACCCATTCTGTAGAAGGTATGATGACAGAGTGTCATACCATGCTCTAGGAGCTTGATGGAGTCCATAGAGAGCTTTGTCTAGCTTGTAAACTCTGTCTGGATACTTGTAGTCCTCAAAACCAGGAGGCTGACACACATAGACCTCCTCTTCAATTGTGCCATATAGAAAAGCAGACTTCACATCCATTTGATACACTTTAAAACCTTTGAAGCTTGCATAAGCTAAAAACAGTCTGATGGATTCAATTATTGCCACTGGAGCATTTACATCATCATAATCTATGCCTTCCTCTTGAGTGTACCTTTGTGCTACTAGTCTTGCTTTGTTCTTGATGACTATCCCTCTTTCATCCTTCTTGTTTCTGAACACACATCTTGTACCAACGGCTCTCTTTCCTTTAGGGAGATCAAGAAGTGTCCATACATTCTGAATCTTGAATTGTAGAAGCTCTTCCTGCATTGCTTCAATCCAGGATGAATCTTTCAAAGCTTCTGATGCCTTTTTAGGTTCTAGCTGGGACATGAAACAGGCATATTCAAAAGCGGCTAGACTGAATTCAGGAACTGCTTGATCAGCAGCAGCAGTTTCATTTTGAACCATTGTCCTTGTTTGCACAGGTGTACGTGGATCACCCATTATTTGATTGAGAGGATGATACTTGTGAACCCTGAGTGTAGGCTCTCTATCTATCTGAAAGGAGGATCCAAGATTTGTATCATCTCCATCAGGACCAGTGGATGGTTCAGCTTCTGGAACAGCTTGGCTTGAATCTGGGACTGTTTCCCTTTGTGTTGGAGCTGTTCTCTCAGGACTTGGGAGCTGCATTTCAGTGTCTGAATTTGAATCATGTTGAGCATTTAGAACCCCTAGAGGGTCACAAGACAGAAGTGGTATAATTGTATACTCATCTCAATTGTTTGGATCTGCAGCAGTTTGAAATTTTGTGTCAACAGCTTGATCATTGGTGCTACCAGCATGAGAATTGGCATTGACGGCATGAGAACTTGTGTTGACAGATTCAATCCTGTTTGCATCAGCTTCTGCAGTATACTCAACAAAGCTCAGAGAATTTGTTAGTGAATCTAAATCAAACAACCAGTCAGGACCAGTGCCTTTGACATTTGCAGTATTTTCATTAAATTCAACATTGGCACTTTCTTCAATGGTTTTAGACACACTGTTATAGACTCTATAGGCTTTACTTTGAAATGAGTATCCTACAAAGAAACCTTCTTCAGCCTTACTTTCAAACTTCCCTAAGTGAGTCTTAGTGTGAAGAATAGTACATGGACAGCCAAAAGACTTGAAAAAGGCTATTAAGGGTATTCTATTATGGAATAACTCATAGGGAGTTTTTCCTTGTGATTGAACAATCTGAACCCTATTTAGAACATAACAGGCTGTATTGACTGCTTCTGCCCAAAAGGTCATTGGCAGTTTTGAATCAGCTAGCATGGTTCTAGCAGCCTCAATTAATGTTCTGTTCTTTCTTTCAGCTACACCATTTTGCTGTGGTGTTCTTGGTGCACTATATTGCCTAGCAATACCTTTGTGTCAGGATCTAAAACTGAATAACCAAGATTAACTGATTTGAAATTTATCAGAGTATAAATCAATAATCTTGCTTTGAATCAAAGTTTAATTAAGAAGTTTGCGGAATAACACTTAATTATTTTAACAAAAACTTTCAGAACCAATGAAGCATAAAACATAAGAAGTAATCAAGACTGTTTGTATTGCTGAATTCAATGATTACAATCACCTCTAATCTGTTTTGATTAGACGAAGAACACAGACTGTTCTTAGGGTTTTACAACCTTAGAGGCTTAAGAAAACTTAATCAACAAAGCAATTACAGACTCAAAATATGCAGAAAACTTCTATGAACTTCTATGACCTATTCTCTGTATTTATATTGCTTTTTGGACTTGTTTCCTTGAAGGACTATGACTTCTCTGATAGTAGATATGCTGGAATCTTCGTGTAGATATCTTTCCTGAAAATCAGCACTTTCTGTTTATGAAACTGTTGAGCAGCTTGAATGTCTTGACAGCATGAACTGAGCAGCTTGAGTTGTTTTGCTCTGGCAGCTTGAACTTTTATACTGGCAGCTCGAGTTTCTTCAACTAGCAGCATGAACTTTGTATTTACATGAAAAATCTACTAACAGTCTGAGAAGTCTAACTAACAGCTTGAGCATACTTAAACTATTTCCCAACAATCTCCCCCTAACTTAAATTCTTTACACAAGACTTTAAGTTCTATACAAGAATGGAAATGAATAAGTAAACTGTTATTTACAAACCAAGGCTTTCAAAAACTTACAACTGTGCAAGTTTCTGATCTACAGCCTTCAAAAATTCTTTCTTCATCTCATCTTTATCACAAGATACCCTAACAGATTTTATCTGAAGTAGCATATCTTTTGGTAAATCATAAAATTCGAGATTGAAGAATATACCAGGTCCATCTGAAAATTTGATTCTGTATGTCCTTGACTTGACAAACAGATCAACTTGCTTGACCTTCTTCCCCTTCTTCACAGCATCCTCTATTTCTATCCTTGCAGATTCAGGGTCAACAATTGATTTTAGATCTTTAATTACTTGCTTCACTTGTGGTAGAGCAGATCTAACTTGTGATACAGACCCAATATTGTGCATTCTGATAAGCTCTTCTCTGGTCAACTTCTGAACCATCTGCCAAAATGTATCATATTCTTCTTCTGGTCCAGACTCTCTTTTTATCACAAACTTAATTTTCAAGTCACGGTCATCCAGTGACTTAGCAAACCAGTAGTTGATCAGAGGCTTTATGAAATCATGCTGATCAATCAACTTCTCTATCTCCATGGCCTTTTGTAGTTGTTGCTCAAAGAGCACCCTTTTAACCGATGAAGGAATAGAAAGAGCAGCTTGATCAGTGGGAACAGGTATACTGGCAGCAGCTTCAGTTTGGACTGATTGAGTTGATGGTTGAGCTTCTGGAGAGACTTTTGTTCTCTTTCTTTTGTCCATCTCCTTGTCATGAATCTCTTGCAGCCTTTCAGTTGTCATGGACTGAGCCATTTTCTTTGGAATTCCAGCTGCAAATGCAAAATTTATCAAAAATCTTCTGTGCTCAGCTTTAGTGTCCCCTGTTGGCATCTTTCTCTTCTTTTCACCTTGTTTGCCCACAAACCCCTTTAGGTAATCACCTAATGTCTCATCATCATCTATTGGGGGCTGGGCTTGCTGATCTAATTCTTTATCCTGTTCTTCTGCTAACCTTTTGGCAACTTCAGCATCAAAGGCAATCTGGGCTTCTTTGGAGGAGAATTTGTGCTTTGGAGATTCAATATGAATGCCCTTGCCTTTGTCTTTTGCAGCAGCAGCAGAAGATGTAGCTTGGACTGTACTTGATGGAGCTTGAACACCTTCCCTGATTACAACTCCAGTGACTTTTGAAGGAGCAGCTTGAGTTTCTAGGCTAACAGCTTGAAAAGCTGTTGGGACTGCTAGCCTAGAAACTGGGACTGTTGGTGCTACTTGGACTGTTGTTGTTGTTGGAGCTGCTTGGACTGATGTAGGAACCTCCTGATTCTCCCCCTTTTTGGAAGCATTGGTTTGGTCAGAAGGACCTACAACCTTTGCCCCTTGGGTTTGAATCAAACGCTCTAATTGAATGAGCTTATTTCCACAAAGGGTAAACCCCTTATGAAGATAATCCATCCGCTGATTTTGAGCCATTTCTGATTGCTTTAGAGCCATTAGTTGTGCACCCTGTGCAGCAATGATGGACATTTGGTATTCCAACATAGCTACAACAGGTTTCAGCTTGGGATCCGTCAAAAGCATGAGTTGCAGACTAGTCTCAAGATCAGAAAAACACCTGTGGTGCTTGTGATCTATCACCGACATTAATACCAGAAGTAGAAACTTCTGGGCCCCTCTGTTCTTGGTTCTGGGGACTTCCAGCTTGTGTTTGCACACTTGCTGTTGCCATGGGCGTGGTCTTAGCTTTGTTGGCACTTTCCTGTGCCTCTTGTGCAGAGACATCAGTAGTCCCAGCCACAGAACCCATATGAACCATCTCTGAAGAGATGTTCACCTCCTGAGTGAGGATGGGAGTTTCCTCTAGTGGTTCCCTTTGGATATGCTGTGCAGGAGTATCCTCCTGCACAGGGATATATGGCTCTTGCTGATGGGAGGAGGAGGAAGGAGCTCCTGGTCCCCTTTTTCTTTTGTATATATTTCTGAGTGGGCGTGTTGGCTGTACAAAAGGATCAGTGGGAGTTTGTGTATCATGAGGAGTGGGTTGGGGTCTTGGGGGTGTAGCAGTGATGTTAGGCTGAGCCTGCTCAAGACCCTCTCCTCTGTTTCCTGAAATGATGTTCATCATTGCAGAGGGCAATGGAACATCTACACTGACAAAATTGGCACTTGGCTTTATCAGCCTTTTGATAGAAGATAGTGAGTGCCTATGGGAAATATGTATCCTCTTATGTAAATGAGAAGTAGTGCAGGTGTGTGCAATGATTTCTGCCAAAAATCTTGGATACATTAAAAACTTCCCATTCTTTAGGGAATGATGTCTTAACATCCCCTGAAAAATCATGTTTGAAAAATTGAACCGTTGGCCTGTTGAAAAGCACACTAAGGCAGTGGCAATGTTAGAAGAAAATTCTGACCAACCAGTTCTTTTGGGGCTCATACACTGCTGAAGAATATGTACAAGAAATTTCCATTTAGGTGAAAAATGGGCTTTTAAGAAAGTAAAAGAATCAGCAGGACCCCTATAACCTATATTGTAAAGACCAGTATGTAAAGCATTAAGGGTTAGGTCTGTTATACCTGTGGCATCTTGAAGATGCAAATGGTGCCGAATGGATTCCTCAGTAATGGTGATGGGAGTGCCATCAATTTTGGATAGTATAGTGGGAATTCCATTGATGGTTTGAAAAGTGGCACGGTTCCAGAACTGTTCAATATGCGATATGTATATGGTGGGATTGATATTGAGGGCATGGTTGATATGGGAGTGCCTGAGGAAATCCATCATATCATGGAACGGCTGAAGTTCAGAGTGTTTGAGAGAGTATGGAAGGCAGTTGTGTTCTTTGACAAACTCCATGGATGATCAAACGATGGTTTTAGGGTTTGAAAGAAGAATGTGTGATTCGTTCAGTGAGAAAGCAGAAGGCCGTGGAAGAAAATGATGTAACTGGTAGTTACAACTGAACGAAACTGGGACCTTTAAAGGTTTCGAAAAGGTTGGGTCCCGCGCACACATTTGAAAAATTACCCAAATACCCTGCACACTTTGACAGATCAAGTGAAAATAACTAGCAGTCCGAGAAAATGAACTAGCAGCATGAGAAAATACTCATGCTGTTAGTGTAAAATTGTGCAACTTTTCAATGGAACAGTGTCTCCCCCTTAAATTAGCATACTGAGTAGATAATAATGAAAACTAATTAATCCATGTTTACCATACCAATATTTGATATTAGGAAAGTGAACCTTCCCACATCAAAAGGTTTTGTAAATAGATCAGCTAGCTAATCATCTGTATGTATTTTGGTAACTTGGATTAACTTCTTTTCATTACAATCTCTGATGAAGTGAAACCTGATTTCTATATGCTTGGTTTTTGGGAATTTCACTGGGTTTTGCACAATGCTAATTGCACTTGAATTGTCAATATAAATAGGAGTGGATAAGAAATTCATACCATAGTCTCTTAGCTGATTTTGAATCCACATTACCTGGGAGCAGCAGCTTGCAGCTGCTACGTATTCTGCTTCAGTGGATGATGTGGAGACAGTTGTTTGCTTTTTGCATTGCCAAGAGACCAGTCTTGCTCCTAAGTATTGACATCCACCAGTTGTGGATTTCCTGTCAATGTTGCAACCACCATAGTCACTGTCAGAATAAGCAGTTAGTTCAAAAGGAGAGTCTTTAGGATACCATAGGCCTAAATGTGGTTGGCCTTTAAGATATCTAAAGATTCTCTTAACAGCAACCAAGTGAGAATCCTTTGGAGAGCATTGAAATCTAGCACACACACAGACAGCAAACATAATATCAGGTCTTGAAGATGATAGATACATGAGAGATCCTATAAGGGATCTGTATAGATGAATATCCACATCTATGCCATCTTTGTCTGTATGGAGCTGTTTATGAGGATCCATTGGAGTGCTTGCAACCTTTGTGTCTTGATAGCCAAACTTTTCCAATATGTCTTTGACATACTTTGATTGACTTATGAATAGACCAGTAGGCTTCTGTTTAACCTGTAGCCCTAGAAAGAATGTGAGTTCCCCCATTGAACTCATTTGAAACTTTTTGTGCATTAGAGCCTCAAATTCTTTGCACAAACTATCATTAGTTGAGCCAAAGATGATGTCATCAACATAGATTTGGACAAGTAGAATCTCAGCTTTGATGGATTTAGTGAAGAGTGTTTTGTCCAGAGTGCCTCTCTTGAATCCATTCTGTAGAAGATATGAGGACAGTGTGTCATACCATGCTCTGGGGGCTTGGTGAAGACCATAGAGAGCTTTGTCTAGCTTGTACACCCTGTCTGGATACTTGTAGTCTTCAAAACCAGGAGGTTGACACACATACACTTCTTCTTCAATTGTCCCATACAAGAAAGCAGACTTAACATCCATTTGATACACTTTAAAGCCTTTGAAACTTGCATATGCTAGAAATAGTCTGATGGCTTCAATTCTTGCTACTGGAGCAAAGACATCATCATAATCTATTCCTTCTTCTTGAGTGTACCCTTGTGCTACTAGTCTTGCTTTGTTCTTGATGACTATCCCTCTCTCATCCTTCTTGTTTCTGCACACCCATCTTGTACCTATTGCTCTCTTACCTTTAGGAAGATCCACCAGAGTCCATACATTCTGAATTTTGAACTGTAAAAGCTCTTCTTGCATAGCTTCAATCCAGGATGAATCTTTTAATGCTTCTGATGCCTTTTTGGGTTCCAATTGAGACATGAAACAGGCATGTTCAAAAGCAGCTAGACTGAATTCAGGAACTGCTTGTTCAGCAGCAGCAGTCTCATTGTGAACCATCTTCCTTGTTTGAACAGGAGTGCTTGGATCACCCAGTATTTGATTGAGAGGGTGATACTTATGAACTCTTAGTGTGGGCTCTCTCTCTCTGTTTGAAAGGAAGTTCCAAGGTTGGTATCATCTCCATCAGAACCAGTGAATGGTTCAGTTTCTGAAACAGCTTGACTTGAATCTGGGACTGTTTCCTGTTGTGTTGGAGCTGTTCTTTCAGAACTTTGGAGTGGCACTTCAGTGTCTGGATTTGTATCATTTAGGACCCCTGGAGGATCACAAGACAGAAGTGGTAGAGTGGTGAAATCATCCCAACTTGTTGAATCTGCAGCAGTCTGAGACTTTGTGCCAACAGCATGAGAAATTGTATTGGCAGCATGAGAATTTGTGTTAGCAGCTTCAACCCTGTATGCATCAGCTTCTGCAATATACTCAACAAAGCTCAGAGAATTTGTTAGTGAATCTAAATCAAACAACCAATCAGGACCAGTGCCTTTGATATTAGCAGTATTTTCATTAAATTCAACATTGGCACTTTCTTCAATTGTTTTAGACACACTGTTGTATACTCTATAGGCTTTGTTTTGAGTTGAGTATCCTACAAAGAATCCTTCTTCAGCTTTACTCTCAAACTTCCCTAAGTGAGTCTTAGTGTGAAGAATAGTACATGGGCATCCAAAAGGCTTGAAGAAAGCTATTAGGGGACTTCTGTTATGGAATAACTCATAGGGAGTTTTCCCTTGTGATTGAACTACTTGAACCCTATTTAGAACATAACAGGCTGTATTAACAGCTTCTGCCCAGAAAGTCATTGGCAGATTTGAATCAGCTAGCATTGTTCTAGCAGCCTCAATTAATGTTCTGTTCTTTCTTTCAGCTACACCATTTTGCTGTGGTGTTCTTGGTGCACTATATTGTCTAGCAATGCCTTTGGACTCACAGAAAATGTTTAGAATGTGATTTTTAAATTCAGTTCCATTGTCTGATCTTATCACCTTAACTTTTGAGTTGGATTGGTTTTCTATCTTAAGGATAAAAGACTTAACTAGCTCAGCAGTTTCATCTTTGGACCTAAGAAAGTAAACCCAAGTAAATCTGGTGAAATCATCAACAATGACTAAACAGTATGCCCTTTTATTCAAACTCAAAACAGATGTTGGACCAAATAGATCCATATGTAACAACTGAAGAACAGATGAGATTGAATTTACTAGTTTGGCCTTATGAGAAGTTTTGTGTTGCTTACCTTTAAGACATGCTACACAATGATCATCACAAATGAACTCCTTTTGTGGTAATCCTCTTACCAGATTCTTTTTAAGTAAATCATTCATGGACTTGAAGTTCATGTGACACATCCTTCTATGCCAAAGAGCAGACTCATTTGATGATGCTTTGGATATTAAACAGCTTAAAGTATTTGATTTAGTCAAGAGAGCTGTGTCTAGGCAGTAAACATTGTCCTTTCTTGGTGTTCTAAGTAAAACAAGATTTTCAGGAATTTTAAAATCCTTTGAAAGAACAATGCACTCAGAATCTGTGAACAGAACAATGTTTTGTTTGTCACAGAT
>JAANYP010003576.1:0-49463 GCA_020465985.1 Centrapalus pauciflorus | reverse complement strand
TATGTAATCAAGAATCAGTGTATGTATAAACTGATCTTTTAATTTACTTTGATATTGTAATTTTATTTCAGCAAATGTACTGTAAAAATATATAGTCATTTTTGATAAGGCCAGCTTAGACTGGTTATTGCAAATAGGGGGAGATTGTTAGGCACAAAAAGGCCTCAGTCAAACCTGTTCTGCATCTGAGGGGGAGATTCTTAATCAAACCTGTTGATGCATTTGAAGGTTGAATTTAAGGCCTGTTATACGCCTTATTGAAACCTGAAAATGATTTGCAATATCAGCCTAAAGCTGTTCTATATGTTGCATGTGTTGCAACAAAGACAGTTTGTCCAAGCTGTTCATTCTGCTGAACAGGCTGGACATAAACTGTCTACGCTGCTCTACACTTGCGAGCAGCTTGGGCAGTTTACAAGTGTTCTGTTCTTTGTGAACAGAACCTGTTCTTTGTGAACAAGCTAAAACACTTTCTGGAATATGTTTCCAAGTCCTCATGTATTGTTTTTGACTACAAGATCAGTTTACAAAGTCGAAGACAAAGTGGAAAACAGAACTGCTCAGCCTGCTCAAGCTGTTCTGTCTCATGAAGACAAAAGGATATTTGAAAAAGGGTGACAGACCTTTTTCTTATATCAAAATAGGCCTTAACAAAGGAAGAAAGACGCAAAGTTGACATTCCTTATTTAGTTAAAGCTTATGCAACAGTAGATAAAGTGAAAAGACAAAAGTTTTGCAACATAAAGGCATGTCTGCTTTTCAGAATGTGCAGAAAAGTTTATGTTGTCTTTTCAACAAGACTTTTCACTTTTCATTTCATCCAATGAAGAAGCTTCTCTTAGATCCTTGGAGTGAGTATAAAAGGAAACTTCAAAGGATTGAAAGAATAAGCCAAAAAAAGCTAAGTGCTAAAGCCAAGAGTGAACGTGCATTCAAGTGTGTCTTTCATGCATGCAAGTCTGCTTGAATAAAACAGTGCTTGGTGTCTAAGCTGTTCTTATTCAAGCTGTTTCTCTGAGTCTTGTAAACACAGTGAGTAATTCCTAGTGAGTGTATTCATTGTAACTAGTTTAAGTCTGTCTTAGATTAGTTAACATACTGTTGTATCTGTCATCTCTGCTTGAACCTTTCCGCATTCAAGCTTGTTTGTAATTAACTTTTGTTGATAATACATACAAACATTGAGAAAAGAGTGTGTAGTTTTTAAATTGTTGTATTCACCCCCCCCCCCCCCCTCTACAGCTTAAGGCTATATACTTGGGAAACCTTTCGGGACCTACACTAATGCTTATCAACGTCAGTTTAAAAAGTTTTATACTGCTAATTCTCTATGGCTTGCTTTAGTAAAAAGATTTGCTGGCAATGCTAGCACAAAAAGAAATCAAAAGGATCTTTTAAAACAGCACTATGAGGATTTTACTGGTGGAAAGAATGAAAACCTTACTCAAATCTTTGATAGGTTTACTAAGTTGATAGGTGAATTGGAGAGTGTTATGGTTAGCCTGGACCAAGACGAGGTAAACAAAATTTTCTTCAGGTCTCTTGGTGAAGAGTGGACTGTGTATGTTGCACAGTGGAGAACAAAGGACACTCTAGATGAAATAGAGTAGGATGATCTCTACAACAGCTTGAGAGTGTTTGAGTCTCAAATAGAGAATAAAAAGAATACCTTTTCTTATAATCAAAACACTACTCTATTATCATCTGCATCTAATGATAAATCAAACTGTTGTGATTCTTTTACAGGTTCTGTTGGCAACTCCTCTGAGGTCAAGTATGAGGCCTTTGTTGCAAGTGATGGATTGTTTGCCCTCAATCCTGAGGATCTGGAACAAAACCATCCTGATGATCTACAGGAGATGGATTTAAAGTGGCAACATGCCATGCTGACAATGAGGGCTAAGAGGTTTCTCAAAAGGACTGGCACAACAAACTTTCAAGCCAGATCAGAAGGCAAGCCAGCCTTTGACAAGTCAACGGTTGAGTGCTTCAAATGCCACAAACTTGGACACTTTGCTAGAGAGTGTAGATCACAAAGTCAGCAACAGCCAAGAACCAAAAAGACCAGTCAGACACAACCTTCACAGGCTCTTGTTTCACAAGAGGACAATGTTGTTTACTTTAGTGACCAGACAGAAAAGATACCAGAATCAAGCTCTTATGGAAAAAAATACAAGTGCCCCTTCCACTGATTTACCATCTGATGTAAATGCTAAACTCTGCTCTCAAGCATGGAAAAATATGGTTAAAAGGTACGGAGACCATAATGAAATCTTGTGTAAAACTCTAGCTAAGATGGAAGAGAGAAGGTATGAGTTATGCAGGCAATAGAGTATCTTGAAAAACAGATCAATGACTATAAAGATAATGAGATTAAAATGGGACCTGATAGGACATATCATAAGTCGGAGAAAAAGGAACTTGAAGAAAAGATAGAGACCCTTAATAAGAAACTAGATGAAGCTGAACAAACGGTGCTGGAAGCTAACCAGAAAGTAGAAAGTATAAACATTGATTTAGGTAACTTCAAGTTAGCCAACCAGAAGTTAGAACACCTAATGGAAGTTTAGTTCAAAGATAGGGTAAAGTCTCAACTAAATCCCAAGGAAGAAATAGGATACAATGCCACCCCACCTCCTTATAATAATAAATACATTCATACTATGAGTGAAGTTGCTGATAGGCATTTGAATGAACCCCAAGATGAAGACTGCAGATCCTGTCTTTGAGGATAAGCCTGAGTTGGTGGATGGACTGTTTACTGATGTAAATAGAGATGATGAGGAAGAAGAGGGTAATCATAAAACCATGAGTGTACCCATAGTAACCCTAGTGTCTAACCCTATTAAGGTTAATACATCCAACAGAGAGAGTAAGGATGTTATTAGAACCAACAGAATGAAGGAAGAAACCAACGGCATGAAGATTAAGCATAACAGTTTGAAAGGTTAAGAGAAGATGAGTGAACACGTGCATGATTCAAATTTCTCTGTACCTTCTAACTGCAATTTTGCATCTTCTTCCAACGCAGGTAAAAAGGGTAAAAATGTTCAAGTGTGCACATGCCAAAAGCATGGTGTACAAAAGTTCCCCAAACAACAGCAGGTGAGGGGAAATCTGATGCAGGCCCAAGTGTGGATGATAGGGCCATCCTGTTTCTGGAGGCCCAAGACAGGGTCCGTAATAAAAGGGGCTAAACGGAAAAGGCCCTAACTTTTGACTCGGGTCTCCGTTTGGGGTCCGTCAGGTGTCCAGACGACCGTTGGCTCGAGCTCCATGCAGTGACAAATCGACAAAGGCGGTTTGCCCAACCGTTTGGCCCAAATTCGACCAGTAATGACATTTATGGGCATTTTAATGATTTTTATTGGTTTTTTGGATTTTTATTTTGGTTTCCTAGGTCGACCCGTTAGGTTTTTTGACCCGTTTTTAGTTTCCCATTTCTATTTAAGTTGTATTGAAGTAATGTATAGAAGCAAATTATGAATCCAGAAAACTTTTATATTTTCCATATTTCAAAATTCTAGTTGGTTGTTTGAAGCCTAATTGTTTGGCATTTTACGGAATCAACAAACTATTAGTAGAGATTAATCTGGAATTCTTAGAATCAACAGTTTAATCTATTTTTCACTCACTACGCTGCATCAGTTGGTATCAGAGACGACATTTTCGAGTGCATGATGCCTCCGAGAAGACAGAAACCACTTGACGAAGTATATGAACGCGAGTTTGAGCAACAGATTTTCACGAGGATGGATGAAAGGTTGGATCAGGTGGTTACTCAGTTGACGGATCGATTCACAGATCTGTTAAACAGAGGCCAGGGGGATGAAGATTTTGAAAATCCGTTCAACAAAGACCATTCGTCTTCCGGGTCGGAATTTGAAGAACGGCCAAGGCAGAATCGCAGGGATGATAATAGGTGCTGGGAGACCGAATTTAAGACTGAGATCCCAGAGTTTGATGGGACTAGTCTGAACCCAGAGGGTTCATTGATTGGCTGGCTACGGTTGAGGAAGTGTTCTATTTCAAAGAGTCACTGATCGCTACCAGGCTTCGAGGTACGGCATCGACGTGGTGGCAGCAGTTGAAACAGACACGAAATCGTCCGGGTAAACCAAAGGTTGAAACATGGAGGAAGATGAAGAAGTGTATGAGGTCTAACTTTCTACCTCATAACTTCCAACGGGTGATGTAGCAACGGATACAGAATCTCAGACAGGAGGCAAGAACTGTTGATGAATATACAACTGATTTCTATCATTTGATCGCGCGGAATGATATTCAAGAGACGGAAGACCAACTTGTTGCCCGATATGTTGGTGGCTTGAGGGATTCAATCATGGATGTCGTGAATCTGTTCGACCCAGTTTCCATTTCAGAGGCACACCAAAGGGCACTGGCTCTTGAGAAGCAAAACTGTCGGGTGGGTGGTTTTGGTGTCTTTTCAAATTCCCCTGGTGGAGGTGTCCTTTCGAATTCCCAGGGTAGTGGTGCCTTTTCGAATGCTCCTGGTGGCAGAGGTTCTGGTTCGGGTGGTGCAATGACACGTTTCACCACAAATCAATCGAAGACATGGGGTGCTACTTCTGGGTCAAGTCCAACAGGAGGCGCAAGTAGTAGCGGGGGTCTGAAATGTTTTAGTTGCGGCGAGGTAGGCCATCGGGCATCTGACTGCAAGAAGGCTGGGAAACGAAACATGTGTGCAGAGACTGGGGATTAGGAATATGAATATGCTGATGAGGGTTACAAGGATAATCCACTGTTTGATGAAGAACCACAGTACGAAGAAGAAGTCGTCACAGGAGATATGGGGGTGAACCTGGTTGTAAGGCGCTCGTGCTTTACCCCAAAGGCAGTTGGTGAAGATTGGCTCAGACACAACATCTTTCAATCCACGTGTACGATATTGGGTAAGGTTTGCACCTTTGATATAGATTCTTGAAGTTGTGATAATCTTATTTCTGAGGAGGCGGTTCAGAAATTGGCTTTCAAAACGAAAAATCACAACAAACCCTACAAACTGCAGTGGCTAAAGAAAGTTGGTGAGGTAATAGTTTCTAAACGTGTTCTTGTTGCTTTTTCTGTTGGTCAAACATATAAGGATAATGTGTGGTGTGATGTTGTCACTATGGATGCTTGTCATTTGTTGTTGGGTAGGCCGTAGGAATATGAGCGTAATGTTGATCATAATGGACGAACCAATACTTATAGTTTTTTATTTGGTTGGGTGAAAATAACTTTAGTACCTACTAAGCCTAAGGAAATAGTTACTAAGCAATATGGTTCTCTTTTAACCCTTGCCCAGTTTGAAGAACACATTGATGATGTTATGAAAGTGTTTGTTTTGATTGGGAAGGAAGTGCCCGAAGAAGTTCAGATTCCTGAGGCTATGACTCCTTTACTCGAGGAGTTTTTTGATTTATTCCCTATTGAGTTGCCTGATGGGTTGCCACCACTACGAGATATTCAGCACCGCATTGATTTGGAACCCGGAGCTCAGTTGCCCAACAAACCGCACAACAGAATGAGTATTATCGAACATGAGGAGTTGCGTAGACAGGTTGAGGAATTAGTCGCCAAAGGACAGGTTCGGGAGAGTATGAGTCCTTGTGCTGTTCCTGCTTTGCTGGTTCCCAAGAAGGATGGTATGTGGCGAATGTGTGTTCACAGTTGTGCCATCAAAAATATCACAGTAATGTATCGATTTCCAATTCCTCGTCTAGATGATTTATTGGATCAGCTTAGTGGTGCCAAAATTTTCACAAAGCTAGATTTGAAAAGTGGGTACTATCAGATACGGCTTAGCCCGGGTGACGAGTGGAAAACCGCCTTCAAAACACGTGAGGGGCTGTATGAGTGGTTAGTGATTCCCTTCGGGTTATCGAATGCTCCAAGCACATTTATGCGAGTAATGAACCAACTATTTCGGCCTATTATTGGAAAATTTGTGGTAGTGTACTTTGATTATATACTTATTTACAGTGCTAACTTTGATGAGCATGTAGAGCATGTGCGGCAGGTTCTCGGTTTACTTCGCAGGGATAATTTATATACAGCTTTGAAGAAATGTGTGTTCATAACCCCGAAGATTCTGTTTTCGGGATACGTAGTTCATGGAGAAGGCATACAAGTGGATGAGTCCAAGGTTACTACTGTGAAACAATGGCCATCTCCAAAAACCCTCACCGACGTCCGAAGTTTCCATGGGTTAGCCTCATTTTACAGGAGGTTCATACCAAACTTCAGTTCCATCATGGCACCAGTGACAGACTGTATAAAAGGGAAAGGAAAGACTTTTACTTGGACCGACGAGGCAGAGTCAGCTTTTCAGTTGGTTAAGGAAAAGCTAACGACAACACAAATTCTAATATTGCCAGATTTTAACCAAGTTTTTGAGTTGCACTCGGATGCTTCAAAGGTTGGGATTGGAGGTGTTTTGAGTCAGGGAGGACGACCTATTGCTTATTACAGTGAAAAGTTGATAGGGGCAAAACTGGGTTACAGTACCTACGATCTTGAATTCTATGTAGTGGTCCAAGCAGTGAAGCATTGGCAGCATGATTTGTTCCATAAGGAGGTTGTGCTGTTCACGGATCATGACTACTTAAGGCACATTCGCAGTCAGGACAAAGTATCTCATAAGCATGGGCAATGGCTTGATTTTCTGAAAAATTTACTTTTGTTGTGAAACATAAATCTGGATCTTCTAATCGGGTGGCAGATGCTTTGAGCAGGAGGAGTAGTTTGCTTGTATCCTTGTGAGTCGAAGTGCCAGGCTTTGACAGTCTCATTGAGAAGTTTGTAGGCGACCCTTACTTTTCTGTTGTTTTGCAGGAAGTTCAGTCTGGAAAGCGGGAAGATTTTTGTTGCATGATGGGTTGCTTTTCAAGGGGAATCAACTAAGCATTCCTGATTCCAGTCTTCGACTTCATGTCATATAGGAGTTACATGGTGAAGGGCATGTAGGCAGAGATCGCACCTTACAGTTGGTGCAATCATCTTATTTTTGGCCTACGATGTGGAAGGAGGTAGAGCTGTTTGTTAAGCGGTGCAGGATCTGTCAAGCTTCCAAGGGTTCAGCCACTAATGCTGGGCTTTACATGAGACTCACGAAGCCCAAAACCCTAACCCTAGTCGGATCCTGGTCGCGCTCACAGAGTTGCGGTCACATTGACCATCCCGAACGCGGTTGCGCTTTCACGATCCTGGCCGTGCTTCCCCGATCCTGCTCGCGCTCATCAATGCAGTTCGCGCTCAACCTAAACAGCCCATGACCCATCGCACCCAGGGCAACACGGCCTGGGCTCATCTCAAGAACATTGCGGCCCCGATGACGCGCTCAAGGACGAACAACAGCAGTCTGTACTGTTTCGAAGACAGCCAGGGGATTTATTCCCCAACTCACTTCTAGCTCGATTTTACCCGTTAAATTTAGGGAGAATTTCATATATGTCCTATTAAAACTTTCAAATTACGTCTATATCCTTATAAATTTTCAAATTACATTAATATCCTTCGAAATCTCAAAAAACTCACTTATATATCTAAATATTTAAATAACTATTAATAAATTGTTTTAAAAATAACAAATAATACATAAATGGTCCTAATGGGTTATGAAAATTTATTATTTTGTCGTTCACGATTTTTAGCTTCATCAATAATTATCAAAATGGAATTTTATTTATAGTCTATAAAACAGTCAGTTGTTTGTTTCCACCGTTAAGCTCTTTAAAATTTGAATTGAGCATTTTATCTTTTTAAAAATTATACATGTAGTCCCTAAAACTATTTATTGTTATTATTATTATTATTATTATTATTATTATAAAATCCAAAAAAAAATGCTCCATGCATAGACATTAAAACATGTCTGCACCAATGAACACCACTCCTCGGCTTCAAGCACCACCACCAGCACACCGCACAACTACCGGCACATCACCTTGACCACCGCATTGCAAGATCTATTTCTATATGCTATTCTAAAAAGGATGACAGAAAGAGATAGAGAGCACCGAATCGAGAACAAGAAATGAAGCTTTAAGATCTGTGTGATTTCGAAGCTTTTCAAATTTGAAGAAACCATTTATGATATTGCTTCACCTCTAGGATCATTGATGGCTCCATCTCCACCCCCTTGTTATCCAATTTACACATTCGATTTGATATTGCAACGATTTCAAAGCAAGAAAATCGGGAAGAGACAAGGAGCGAGCGACAAGAACGAGACCATATCTATATCTACATCGAAAAAGATCAATAATGTCTTTCGTTTAGAAACCAAATCTCCTTTTTTCTTTTGTATTCTAATTTTTTTTTTATATTTACGTGGGATAGAGATTCTGATGAGATAAGGTTTCACCAGAGGTTCAGGTAGATGACTTAGTCAGGGTGATAAATTTTATAAGATTAATTGGTTCTTAATCTGTTTGAGTATGAGTTTAAATGATTCTTCATGTTCATGGTGGTTGGCTGACGATGGTGGTTGTTGTAGTTGTGGGCATGTATCCGAAGGTTGGTGGCTTGTTGAATAACTGTTAAACTGACAAAGAATTCAACAAAAGAACCTGAATTTGTAATAATAATAATAATAATAATAATAATAATAATAAGACAAAATTACACAAATGGTCCCTGTGGTTTGTCCCTAATTGCGGTTTCCGTCCCTGAAAGAATTTTATTACACCAACAGTTCCTATTTTCCAAACCTTGCACATGGACAATCCCTCATTTGGATGGATGTTATCTACAGACGTTAAGTAGGAAAATAATGAGGGCATTTTTGTCATTTCACTTACTCTCTCTAAATTGAGCGACATACACCTCGCCAGAGTAAGAACAAAACACCTCACCATATCCCTCGGAATCCCACCGAGCATATCCCTATGATTCACGACGATCACCGTCATCAATGCCGCCATTGCGGAGCCAAGAGAATGTCCAACGAACACCATCTTATAACACGATCTATTTTCTAACCACAAGCATTTCAAATCCTCCGATTCTTCATTCAACGCCTAAACAGCCGATTTCAGCAATCCATGGTGAACATATCCTCCATGAAACATCTGTATACCTAATCGATTGTTCAATAACAACTTATAATCACTTTCCTTTCTCAAATTCAAACCTCGAATTTCTAACACGATATCATGACAATCATGAAAGCATTTTATCTTGTTTCAGATGTCATTAGAAACAACCCACATCGCCTTGAATTGTTCTGCTTAAAAAGTCGATACTTAATGCTCCAGGTAATCCATGGTAGATTTAAACCAAAATTTTGAAAGGTTTTTGCCTAATTTATAAATTCGGCTTTTAACTTACTACGTACTTGCTTAGGGCATTTTGAGCAATGCCACTGCTGATGTTAGACTACACATGAGATCGATATCACATGTTGCTGATATGGCTGAATACAAATTAGATTATAATAGCAAACCAGAGTTTCCTTTTCTCAGAAATTGTGCATTCATGAGGCTGCTGATTGATTTGCAAACAGATGACCTGGAGCTCCATGAGAGAGAAAGTGAAATGACAAAAATTCCCTCACCATTTTCCTACTTAACGTCTGTAGATAACGTCCGTCTAAATGAGGGACTGCCTATGTGCAAGGTTTGGATAATAGGGACTGTTGGTGTAATAAAATTCTTTCAGGGACGATAACCGTAATTAGGGCCAAACCACAAGGACCATTTGTGTAATTTTTTCTAATAATAACAACAATGAGTAATAAAAAATTAGTTCTAAGGACTAAAAATGTAATTTTTAAAATTATAAAATCATCAATTTAGAGAGTTCAACGTTGGAAACAAATGGATTTTATTTTAAGGACTAAAAACACGATAAAATTCCATCTTACCGA
The DNA here is from genome assembly GCA_020465985.1 of Centrapalus pauciflorus. Taxonomy (NCBI): domain Eukaryota; kingdom Viridiplantae; phylum Streptophyta; class Magnoliopsida; order Asterales; family Asteraceae; genus Centrapalus; species Centrapalus pauciflorus. The sequence continues at coordinate 39,592 of JAANYP010003576.1, read as the reverse complement.
CTATTAATGAAGTTAAAGATGTTATGAATGAGAATCATTAATTTTCACAAATCAAAGGGACCAATTATGTAAGTAACTCTAATGTACAAATTTCGGAGACATTGTTTTCAATTTTTGTAAATGATTTAATAACAATTAATTGGATATTTGGATATATAAGAGAGTTTTTAAATTTTAGAAGGATATTGATGTAATTTATAACTTTGTAAGGATATAGATGTAATTTGAATGTTTCATAAGAATATACATGCAATTCTCCCTTAAATTTATCCCAAATTAGGTCAGAAACATACATAAACCAAATTCCTTTACTCCAGGAACAAATAGCAGCCTTTAAATTCACAAGAGTGGCTCAACATACCTTACAACTCAAGGAAAGAACTTGGTGATGAATTGGTTGCTTGAATCTTAAATCAAATTTCACTTCCCTTACTGTTGTAGATGCTGGAAACCAAATACACAGACACACACTTTCACTTTTCTAAAGTTGGAAATGAATTGAAGAAGCATGTAGGTGCTCCTTTTATACGATTTGGTTAAAACTCGGCTCGTCCCGTTATCACAAAACACAAGTTTACGTCACTGGGTTCCAAATTAATTAATAATCACCGAGATTATAATCTTTTATAAAAACTTAAATCTCTTAACCCGGTACCCCCAAAATCTTATCACGTGACGGTTTCATGTATAACTCAATAATCCACCCAACTCAATAATAAGATTATAATTAACTCAATTAAATAATTCCACGTACCTTTCCTAAAACTGGGATGTTGCGGATCCTCCGTCCTTAGGAAGATTCTGTCCTCAGAATCTAGCTCGTTGTAAATAAATGAGGATAACGGCTATGCATCTTATGATGCTTCCACTTTACTAATACTAGTGTTACCTCTTTGTTTCGTAGCTTTTTAACTTTCTGTCTGTCACTACCTCAGGCTGCTCTGCATACTGGAGTCTTTCATCGACTTCAATCCTAGATAAGGGCACTCGCTGATCATCGCTAGCCAAGCACTTACGATGATGACTGACGTGAAACGCGTTATCAACTCCCGATAACTTTGAAGGAAAATTCAGGCGATAAGCCTGATCTCCGATCCTCTCAACATCCTCGAACGGCCCAATATAACGCGGACCCATCTTACCTCGCTTCTTGAACCGAATATTCCCCTTCAGGGGTGAGACTTTCAGTATCAAGGAGTTCCTGACCTGGAACTCTAACTCTGACACCCAGCGATCAGCTTAACTCTTCTGTCGGCTCTGAACTGTATAGATCTGCTCCTGAATCATAGCGACCTTGTCGCTAGTCTCTTGTAGAATCTCGGGCCCGCTGATAGGATGCTCCCTAACCTCGCGCCAACACACCGGCGTCAAGCACTTCCACCCATTGAGAGCATCAAACGGAGGCATGTCGATAGATGCATGGTAGCTGTTATTATAAGCAAACTCAACAAGCGGCAAATGTAAATCCCAGGTACCCCCGAAATCAATGACAGATGTCAAAAGCATTTCCTCCAATGACTGGTTGGTCCGCTCTGTCTGACCCCCTGTCTGAGGGTGATACGTTGTACTAAGCTGAACTAGGGTGCCTAACTCTCTCTGAGAGTTCTGCCAGACTCGTGACACAAAACGGCTATCTCTATCAGAAGCAATAGATCTTGGAACCCCATGCCTTGCCACTATCTCACTGATGTAGAGGCATGCTAACTGAACCCTCGATATAGTCCTGCGAATAGCTAAGAAAAGAGCGCTCTTCGTATACCGATCAACAATAACCCAGATCATATCAATCCCACGCACGGTCCGTGGAAGTCTCACAACAAAGTCCATAATGATGTCATACCACTTCCACACCTGGGATCTCCAACGGCTGAAGTCTGTCATGTGGCTTCTAGTGCTCACTCTTGACTCTCAAACACGTCATACATTCCTCAACATACTTCTCGGCATCTCTCTTCATCCCCGGCCACCAATAATGAACTCGCATCTCTGTACATCTTCGTGTTGCCAAAGTAGATTGATAGTCTAGAGTTATAGGAATCGTCTAGAATCAACTGTCTCAAATTCCCTACCCTGGGAACCCATACTCGGTCACGAAGGGTCATCAGTACCCTGTCATCTAGACCCAACAACTGAAGTTGCCCCACTAACCTCTCTCTCTACATGTTCTCCTCTCGTAGCCCCTCCTCCAAAGCCAACCGCAAACTGTCTGTCAAGGTCGACGTGACCTCTAATCTAGAAGCTCGAGATATGACTATCTGCTCATAAGATATTCTGCTCAAAGCGTCTGCCACCAAATTAGCCATACCTGGGTGGTAACGAATATTACAATTATAATCCTTTAGGAGCTCCATACTACACCTCTATCTCATGTTCAGCTTCTTCTGGCTGAACGTATACAGCAGACTTTTATGAGCTGTATACACTATGAATCGAGTCCCATACAGATAATGCTACCATATCTTCAGAACTAAGACAATGGCATCAAACCCCAAATCATGCACCGGTCAGCTCAACTTGTAGCTCCGCAGCTGTCTCGAGGCGTAAGCAATCACCTTACCTCTCTACATCAGCACACACCCCAACCCAGTAAATGAGGCATCACAATACACTGTGAAGTCCTCAAAACCCTCTGGCAACGCTAGAATCAGAGCCCTTCATAATCAATCCTTTAACTCTAAGAAAGAACTCTTGTACTCTTCAGCCAACACAAACGGCACAGACTGTCGCGTCAACATCGCCAGTGTCACTGCTGTTCGTGAAAAGTTCTCGCTAAACCACCTATAATACCCGGCCATACACAAGAAGCTACGAACCTCTGACACAGAAGTGGGCTGACCCCAACTCATAATAGCCTCGATCTTCACCGAATCTACCTTCACCCCCTCGCTCATCACCACATGTCCTAAAAGCTGCAACTCTCGAAGCCAGAATTCACACTTCGAAAACTTGGTGTATAGCCTCTCACGCTCCAATGTGCTCAAAACCTCTCTCAGATGTTGGTCGTGCTCCTCACTACTCATGGAGTAGATCAGAATATCTTCGATAAATACTATCACAAATTGGTCGAGCATCGGCATGTCCTATTCATCAAATCCATAAATGTTGTTGGGTGTTAGTCAACCCAAATGGCATGACTAAGAACTCATAATGACCATATATGGTTCTGAATATTGTCTTTGGCATGTCCTCATCTCTAATTCGTAGCTGATGATATCCGGAACGCAGATCAATCATAGAGTAGTACCTCGCCCCCTGGAGTTGATCAAACAGGTCATCAATCCTCGGCAAGGGATAACGGCTCTTCACCGTTACTTAATTGAGCTCTCTATAATCTATACACATACGCATCGTCTCATCCTTCTTCTTTATGAATAACACTAGGGCTCCCCACGGAGAAGAACTAGGGCGAATAAACCCGCGATCTAGCAGATCCTACAACTGCGTCATCATCTCATGCATCTCAGTAGGCGCTACTTCATAAGGCATGCGAGCAACATGCACCGCTCCGAAAACTAGGTTGATTTGGAACTCGACCTGTCGATCTGGCGGCAACCCTCGCAACTCATCAAGAAACACATCCGGAAACTCTCTGACCACTGGCACAATCCTCGACCTCTCTTCACCTTCTTCGCATCTTCTAGATAGGCTAGATAAGTGACACGCCCCTTTGCCACATATCTTTGCGCACGCGCCATAGATACAACACTCATCTCACCGCAACGCCCCTCCCTATACACTGTCGCTGGCTCAGTCTCAGAAATCGGGATCCGAATCATCTTCTTAGAGTAGAAGATATCCCTCTAGCGCACTTTCAGCCAGTCCATGCCTAGAATCACATCAAAACTGCTAATTTCCATGGGCATCAGATTTACAGAAAATCGATGACCGTCTATCTCTAACACACAATCTCTATATATAGGACTCAATAATACTGTACTCCCGTCACTCGCTCAAGAATAACGGGAACAGATAACTCAGATAAAGGCATAGAAAAATTACCACACAAAGATGCAGACACATATGAACGACCAGTCCCCGAATTCAATAACATGAAGGCACGTTGTCCGTTAAGAATAAACGTACTAGATACAACGTTAGGAGACTCCCTCGCCTCCTCGACCGTAGCATGGAAAACTCTGCCCCTGGCTCTCGGAACTCCACATCCCACACGAGGTGCTGACGACTACCCCGATGTCCCGGTCCTCCTCGAACTCGGCCCCGACAACCCCGCTCTTGGACTCGGACAGTCCCACGACATGTGATCCGACTTCCCACATTGGAAGCAAAGGGAATCTGGGGAAGTACACACAATAGTGTGATCGAACTGGCCACACCTGAAACATAGGAGGTGCTCGGCGGCAGACGGCCCTGCATGGCGGCGATGACACCGCTAACAATCTCTCTTCACAGCTTTTGAGCTCCCAGCTCTACTTCCTGATACACTATTATTTTATGTCTTTTTAAAGCATTTTAAGATCATATTAAGCACCGATGCTTCGTAACTTTGTTATTATTACTCCAAAAGTATGTTTCAGTGTCAAGAAGTCAAATGGAAATAACTCGAGAAAATTTAGCACAAACCGAGCAAGCGGGGGCGCAGGCCTGCACCACCCCTACGCTACGAAACAAAGAGTTTCTGAGTTAGAGAGCACTTCCAGTGCAGCCCTGGCCGTATCCCAGCCGCAGGGGGGGGGGGGGGGGGGGAAGCGCAGGCCTACGCCCAGGCCTACACTGGTGCGGCACAAAATGAATCTAGACGCAATTCTGATCCCAGAAACCCTAATCTCAATTCCTCTATAAATAGAGGCCGATGACTCTCGTTTTTAGGGGTCCTGAAAGTGTTGAAAGAAGTGGCGAAGCGTTGCCGGATTGGAATTGCGACTCAAGTACGAAAACGGTGTTTGAAGCTTATGACGATGCAAACAATCATCTGTGTCAACACAAACGGCACAGAGCCCTTCATAATCAATCCTTTAACTCTAAGAAAGCACTCTTGTACTCTTAGCCAACACAAACGGCACAGACTGCCGCGTCAACATCGTCAGTGTCACTGCTATTCGCGAAAAGTTCTCGCTAAACCACCTATAATACCCGGCCATACACAAGAAGCTACGAACCTCTGACACAGAATGTATCGATTTCCAATTCCTCGTCTTGATGATTTATTGGATCAGCTTAGTGGTGCCAAAATTTTCACAAAGCTAGATTTGAAAAGTGGGTACTATCAGATACGGCTTAGCCCGGGTGACGAGTGGAAAACCGCCTTCAAAACACGTGAGGGGCTGTATGAGTTGTTAGTGATTCCCTTCGGGTTATCGAATGCTCCAAGCACATTTATGCGAGTAATGAACAAATTTGTTGCAGTGTACTTTGATTATATACTTATTTACAGTGCTAACTTTGATGAGCATGTAGAGCATGTGCGGCAGGTTCTCAGTTTACTTCGCAGGGATAATTTATATACAGCTTTGAAGAAATGTGTGTTCATAACCCCGAAGATTCTGTTTTCGGGATATGTAGTTTCTGGAGAAGGCATACAAGTGGATGAGTCCAAGGTTACTACTGTGAAACAATGGCCATCTCCAAAAACCCTCACCGATGTCTGAAGTTTCCATGGGTTAGCCTCATTTTACAGGCGGTTCATACCAAACTTCAGTTCCATCATGGCACCAGTGACAGACTGTATAATAGGGAAAGGAAAGACTTTTACTTGGACTGACGAGGCAGAGTCAGCTTTTCAGTTGTTTAAGGGAAAGCTAACGACAACACAAATTCTAATATTGCCAGATTTTAACCAAGTTTTTGAGTTGCACTCGGATGCTTCAAAGGTTGGGATTGGAGGTGTTCTGAGTCAGGGAGGACGACCTATTGCTTATTTCAGTGAAAAGTTGATAGGGGCAAAACTGGGTTACAGTACCTACGATCTTGAATTCTATGTAGTGGTCCAAGCAGTGAAGCATTGGTAGCATTATTTGTTCCATAAGGAGTTTGTGCTGTTCACGGATCATGACTCCTTAAGGCACATTCGCAGTCAGGACAAAGTATCTCATAAGCATGGGCAATGACTTGATTTTCTGAAAAATTTACTTTTGTTGTGAAACATAAATCTGGATATTCTAATCGGGTGGCAGATGCTTTAAGCAGGAGGAGTAGTTTGCTTGTATCCTTGTGAGTCGAAGTGCCAGGCTTTGACAGTCTCATTGAGAAGTTTGTAGGTGACCCTTACTTTTCTGTTGTTTTGCAGGAAGTTCAGTCTGGAAAGCGGGAAGATTTTTGTTGCATGATGGGTTGCTTTTCAAGGGGAATCAACTAAGCATTCCTGATTCCAGTCTTCGACTGCACGTCATATACGAGTTACATGGTGAAGGGCATGTAGGCAGAGATCGCACCTTACACTTGGTGCAATCATCTTATTTTTGGCCTACGATGTGGAAGGAGGTAGAGCTGTTTGTTAATCGGTGCAGGATCTGTCAAGCTTCCAAGGGTTCAGCCACTAATACTGGGCTTTACATGAGACACACGAAGCCCAAAACCCTAACCCTAAACCCTAGTCGGATCGTGGTCGCGCTCACAGAGTTGCGGTCACATTGACAATCCCGACCGCGGTAGCGCTTTCACAATCCTGGTCGCGCTTCCCCGATCCTGCTCGCGCTCATCAATGCAGTTCGCGCTCAACCTAAACAGCCTGTAACCCATCGCACCCAGGGCAACGCGGCCTGGGCTCATCTGAAAAACATTGCGGCCCCGATCACGCGCTTAAGGACGAACAACAGCAGTCTGTTCTTTTTCGAAGACAGCCAGGGGATTTATTCCCCAACTCACTTCTAGCTCGATTTTACCCGTTAAATTTAGGGAGAATTTCATATATGTCCTTTTAAAACTTTCAAATTACGTCTATATCCTTATAAATTTTCAAATTACATTAATATCCTTCCAAATCTCAAAAACTCACTTATATATCCAAATATTTAAATAACTATTAATAAATTGTTTTAAAAATAACAAAGAATACATAAATGGTCCTAATGGGTTATGAAAATTTATTTTTTTGTCCTTCACGATTTTTAGCTTCATCAATAATTATCAAAATGGAATTTTATTTATAGTCTATAAAACAGTCAGTTGTTTGTTTCCACCGTTAAGCTCTTTAAAATTTGAATTGAGCATTTTATCTTTTTAAAAATTATACATGTAGTCCCTAAAACTATTTATTGTTATTATTATTATTATTATTATTATTATTATTATTATTATTATTATTATTATAAAATCCAAAAAAATCCTCCATGCATAGACATTAAAGCATGTCTGCACCAATGAACATCACTCCTCGGCTTCAAGCACCACCACCAGCACACCGCACAACTACCGGAACATCACCTTGACCACCGCATTGCAAGATCTATTTCTATATGCTATTCTAATAAGAATGACAGAAAGAGATAAAGAGCACCGGATCGAGAACAAGAAATGAAGCTTTCAGATCTGTGTGATTTCGAAGCTTTTCAAATTTGAAGAAACCATTTATGATATTGCTTCACCTCTAGGATAATTGATGGCTCCATCTCCACCCCCTTGTTATCCAATTTACACATTCGATTTGATATTGCAACCATTTCAAAGCAAGAAAATCAGGAAGAGACAAGGAGCGAGCGACAAGAACGAGACCATATCTACATCTACGTCGAAAAAGATCAATAATGTCTTTCATTTAGAAACCAAATCTCCTTTTTTCTTTTGTATTCTAATTTTTTTTATATTTACGTGGGATAGAGATTCTGATGAGATAAGGTTTCACCGGAGGTTTAGGTAGATGACTTAGTCAGGGTGATAAATTTTAGAAGATTAATTGGTTCTTAATCTGTTTGAGTATGAGTTTAAATGATTCTTCATGTTCATGGTGGTTGGCCGACGATGGTGGTTGTTGTAGTTGTGGGCATGTATCCGAAGGTTGGTGGCTTGTTGAATAACTGTTCAACTGACAAAGAATTCAACAAAAGAATCTGAATTTGTAAAAATAATAATAATTATAATCAGACAAAATTACACAAATGGTCCCTGTGGTTTGTCCCTAATTGCAGCTTCCGTCCCTGATAGAATTTTATTACACCAATAGTTCCTATTTTCCAAACCTTGCACATGGACAGTCTCTCATTTGGATGGATGTTATCTACAGACGTTAAGTAGGAAAATAATGAGGGCATTTTTGTCATTTCACTTACTCTCTCTAAATTGAGCGACATATACCTCGCCAGAGTAAGAACAAAACACCTCACCATATCCCTCGGAATCCCACCGAGCATATCCCTGTGATTCATGACGATCACCGTCATCAATACCGCCATTGCGGAGCCAAGAGAATGTCCAACGAACACCATCTTATAACTCGATCTATTTTCTAACCACAAGCATTTCAAATCCTCCGATTCTTCATTCAACGCCCAAACAGCCGATTTCAGCAATCCATGGTGAACATATCCTCCATGAAACATCTGTATACCTAATCGATTGTTCAATAACAACTTATAATCACTTTCCTTTCTCAAATTCAAACCTCGAATTTCTAACACGATTTCACGACAATCATGAAAGCATTTTATCTTGTTTCAGATGTCATTAGAAACAACCCACATCGCCTTGAATTGTTCTGCTTAAACAGTCGAGACTTAATGCTCGAGGTAATCCATTGGAGATTTAAACCAAAATTTTGAAAGGTTTTTGCCTAATTTATAAATTCGGCTTTTAACTTACTGCGTACTTGCGTAGGGCATTTTGAGCAATGCCACTGCTGATCTTAGACTACACATGAGATCGATATCACTTGTTGCTGATATGGCTGAATACAAATTAGATTATAATAGCAAACCAGAGTTTCATTTTCTCAGAAATTGTGTATTCATGAGGCTGCTGATTGATTTGCAAACAGATGACCTGGAGCTCCATGAGAGAGAAAGTGAAATGACAAAAATTCCCTCACCATTTTCCTACTTAACGTCTGTAGATAACGTCCGTCTAAATGAGGGACTGCCTATGTGCAAGGTTTGGAAAATAGGGACTGTTGGTGTAATAAAATTCTTTCAGGGACGAAAACCGTAATTAGGGCCAAACCACAGGGACCATTTGTGTAATTTTTTCTAATAATAATAACAATGAGTAATAAAAAATTAGTTCTAAGGACTAAAAATGTAATTTTTAAAACTATAAAATCATCAATTTAGAGAGTTCAACGTTGGAAACAAATGGATTTTATTTTAAGGACTAAAAACACGATAAAATTCCATCTTACCGACTATTAATGAAGTTAAAGATGTTATGAATGAGAATCATTAATTTTCACAAATCAAAGGGACCAATTATGTAAGTAACTCTAATGTACAAATTTTGGAGACATTGTTTTCAATTTTTGTAAATGATTTAATAACAATTAATTGGATATTTGGATATATAAGAGAGTTTTTAAATTTTAGAAGGATATTGATGTAATTTATAACTTTGTAAGGATATAGATGTAGTTTGAATGTTTTATAAGAATATACATGAAATTCTCCTTTAAATTTATCCCAAATTAGGTCAGAAACATACATAAACCAAATTCCTTTACTCCAGGATCTAATAGCGGCCTTTAAATTCACAAGAGTGGCTCAACATACCATACAACTCAAGGAAAGAACTTGGTGATGAATTGGTTGCTTGAATCTTAAATCAAATTTCACTTCCCTTACTGTTGTAGCTGCTGGAAACCAAATACACAGACACACACTTTCACTTTTCTAAAGTTGGAAATGAATTAGAGAAGCATGTAGGTGCTCCTTTTATACGATTTGGTTAAAACTCGGCTCGTCCCGTTATCACAAAACACAAGTTTACATCACTGGGTTCCAAATTAATTAATAATCACCGAGATTATAATCTTTTATAATAACTTAATCTCTTAACCCGGTAAACCCAAAATCTTATCACGTGACGGTTTCATGTATAACTCAATAATCCACCCAACTAAATAATAAGATTATAATTAACCCAATTAAATAATTCCACGTACCTTTCCTAAAACTGGGATGTTACAGATCCTCTGTCCTTAGGAAGATTCTGTCCTCAGAATCTAGCTCGTTGTAAATAAATGAGGATAACGGCTACGCATCTTATGATGCTTCCACTTTACTAATACTAGTGTTACCTCTTTGTTTCGTAGCTTTTTACCTTTATGTCTGTCACTACCTCAGGCTGCTCGGCATACTGGAGTCTTTCATCGAATTCAATCCTAGATAAGGGCACTCGCTGATCATCGCTAGCCAAGCACTTACGATGATGACTGACGTGAAACGCGTTATCAACTCCCGAATAACTTTGAAGGAAAATTCAGGCGATAAGCCTGATATCCGCTCCTCTCAACATCCTCGAACGGCCCAATATAACGCGGACCCATCTTACCTCGCTTCCCGAACCGAATATTCCCCTTCGGGGGTGAGACTTTAGTATCACGGAGTTCCCGACCTGGAACTCTAACTCTGACACCCAACGATCAGCTTAACTCTTCTGTCGGCTCTGAACTGTATAGATTTGCTCCTGAATCATAGCGACCTTGTCGCTAGTCTCTTGTAGAATCCCGGGACCGCTGATAGGATGCACCCTAACCTCGTGCCAACACACCGGCGTCAAGCACTTCCACCCATTGAGAGCCTCAAACGGAGGCATGTCGATAGATGCATGGTAGCTGTTATTATAAGCAAACTCAACAAGCGGCAAATGTAAATCCCAGGTACCCCCGAAATCAATGACACATGTCCAAAGCATTTCTTCCAATGTCTGGTTGGTCCGCTCTGTCTGACCCCCTGTCTGAGGGTGATACTATGTACTAAGTTGAACTAGGGTGCCTAACTCTCTCTGGAAGTTCTGCCAGACTCGTGACACAAAACGGCTATCTCTATCAGAAGCAATTGATCTCGGAACCCCATGCCTTGCCACTATCTCACTTATGTAGAGGCATGCTAACTGAACCATCGATATAGTCCTGCGAATAGCTAAGAAACGAGCGCTCTTCGTATACCGATCAACAATAACCCAGATCATATCAATCCCACGCACGGTCCGTGGAAGTCTCACAACAAAGTCCATAATGATGTCATACCACTTCCACACTGGGATCTCCAACGGCTGAAGTCTGCCATGTGGCTTCTAGTGCTCACTCTTGACTCTCAAACACGTCATACATTCCTCAACATACTTCTCGGCATCTCTCTTCATCCCCGGCCACCAATAATGAACTCGCATCTCTGTACATCTTCGTGCTGCCAAAGTGGATTGATAGTCTAGAGTTATAAGAATCGTCTAGAATAAACTGTCTCAAATTCCCTACCCTGGGAACCCATACTCGGTCACGAAGGGTTATCAGTACCCTGTCATCTCGACCCAACAACTGAAGTTGCCCCACTAACCTCTCTCTCTACATGTTCTCCTCTCGTAGCCCCTCCTCCAAAGCCAACCGCAAACTGTCTGTCAAGGTCGACGTGACCTCTAATCTAGAAGCTCGAGATATGACTATCTGCTCATAAGATATTCTGCTCAAAGCGTCTGCCACCAAATTAGCCTTACATGGGTGGTAACGAATATTACAATTATAATCCTTTAGGAGCTCCATACTACACCTCTATCTCATGTTCAGCTTCTTCTGGCTGAACGTATACAGCAGACTTTTATGAGCTGTATACACTATGAATCGAGTCCCATACAGATAATGCTACCATATCTTCAGAACTAAGACAATGGCATCAAACTCCAAATCATGCACCGGTCAGCTCAACTTGTAGCTCCGCAGCTGTCTCGAGGCGTAAGCAATCACCTTACCTCTCTACATCAGCACACACCCCAACCCAGTAAATGAGGCATCACAATACACTGTGAAGTCCTCAAAACCCTCTGGCAACGCTAGAATCAGAGCCCTTCATAATCAATCCTTTAACTCTAAGAAAGCACTCTTGTACTCTTCAGCCAACACAAACGGCACAGACTGCCGCGTTAACATCGTCAGTGTCACTGCTATTCGCGAAAAGTTCTCGCTAAACCACCTATAATACCCGGCCATACACAAGAAGCTACGAACATCTTACACAGAAGTGGGCTGACCCCAACTCATAATAGCCTCGATCTTCACCGAATCTACCTTCACCCCCTCGCTCATCACCACATGTCCTAAAAGCTGCAACTCTCGAAGCCAGAATTCACACTTCGAAAATCTGGTGTATAGCCTCTCACGCTCCAATGTGCTCAAAACCTCTCTCAGATGTTGGTCGTGCTCCTCACTACTCATGGAGTAGATCACAATATCATCGATAATTACTATCACAAATTGGTCGAGCATCGGCCTACAAACCCTATTCATCAAATCCATAAATGTTGTTGGGTGTTAGTCAACCCAAATGGCATGACTAAGAACTCATAATGACCATATATGGTTCTGAATATTGTCTTTGGCATGTCCTCGTCTCTAACTAGTAGCTGATGATATCCGGAACGCAGATCAATCATACAAAAGTACCTCGCCCCCTGGAGTTGATCAAACAGGTCATCAATCCTCGGCAAGGGATAACGGTTCTTCACCGTTACTTAATTGAGCTCTCTATAATCTATACACATACGCATCGTCTCGTCCTTCTTCTTTATGAATAACACTAGGGCTCCCCACGGAGAAGAACTAGGGCGAATAAACCCGCGATCTAGCAGATCCTACAACTGCATCATCATCTCATGCATCTCAGTAGGCGCTACTTCATAAGGCATGCGAGCAACATGCACCGCTCCGAAAACTAGGTCGATCTGGAACTCGACCTGTCGATCCGGCGGCAACCCTCGCAACTCATCAAGAAACACATCCGGAAACTCTCTGACCACTGGCACAATCCTCGACCACTCTTCACCTTCTTCGCATCCACCACATAGGCTAGATAAGTGACACGCCCCTTTGCCACATATCTCTGCGCACGCGCCATAGATACAACACTCATCTCACCGCAACGCCCCTCCCCATACACTGTCGCTGGCTCAGTCTCAGAAATCGGGATCCGAATCATCTTCTTAGAGTAGAAGATATCCACCTAGCGCACTTTCAGCCAGTCCATGCCTAGAATGGAAGGTCTACCACTACTAGATCTATCTAGACGCGGATCCGTGAACGAGTGCGGAATCCTCGTTAACGGTTTGACGGACAACTCTCAACTACGAAACACGGAGACTATCAGAGGCTGAACGAACGACTGACGAACGATCCTACGAACTGATTCTCTCCGAAACGGACCTAAAGCTGATGATAAACTCGAGATCGCCTTAAGCTTAATTCCTCACGAATTCTGCTAAAAGTCTGCTAATGACTCGAGTCTATCCCTAATTATAGACCCTGATTCGAGCCTGATGTGGGCCAAACTCGAATCTGGCCCAAGGCCCATTCGAGTCTGTCCACAATGACATTCTCGAATCTGGGCACATTCGAATCTAAGGCTTCATTCGAATCTATCACAAATTCGAATGACTACCCTTATTTGATTCGAAGCTAGCCAAAACTCTTAAACACGTAAGTGTTGAAAACTTATGTTTTTACTTATGCTTGAGTTAATCTTTGTTCTTTATGTTTGAAGTTCTTGTAATACGTTACATCAAGTTCAAACACACAATCAATAACAGTCAAACACATATAAACATATATATCAAAACACTCGATAATTCTCAATACTCTGAATATTACTTAAACCAAAATATTAGATCGATTAGACTGCTATCGTCACACAGGGTGTACCAACAGACTCCCCCTTGACGATAGCTTCTAATTATTTACATCAAGTTCAAGTACTAGAACTATATATACTACTGCCAGCATATAATCTAGCATCTATACAAACTTTAACTACCTTCTGGAACTTCCTGGCTTCCGATCTCCATGCTTCAGTAAAGAAGATAGGCTGATCATGTAGCTTCTTCAGGTCGTCCTTTGATAGATTTATCAAATGCAGTGGATCATATACCTTCAAAATGACCTTCTCGTCTTGATCCTCCATGATGGCTTCAGCAGTGTCAATCTCGAGGTACCACCATTTCATGTTGCTCAAAATGTTCTGTGGCATCGATTTCATTGGAACCTTTTTCGGACATTTGACTGGCTTATAAATCATTCTAGCCCAAGGCCTTCCAGTATGAGGATCTATCCTTGATTCATCCTCGACCCTTTTGCCTGTTCTCGGCTTAAGCCTCTCAAACTTTCCTGAACGACCCTCTTTTCTTATTATTCTTGCCATGACTTCAGCGTACGGGTCTTCGCCTATATTAATCAGTTCCTTCCATGCTAGTTCTTTTACTTCAATCTTGGGCAGTGTATTTAACGCTTTTAGTGTTCGCCTCAAGTGTTGGAGGCCATCTCTTCTTTTCAAAATAAACAGCTGTAGTTCTTTGTCAAAGAACCAGCTAATAATCCCTCCAGAAAAATTTCCAGCACTTAGATTTCTCATCTTCTTCTTCATCTTCAGCTGATCTTTCTTTTCTTCCTTCTTGAACCAAAGATTTATCAAATCAGCTCTAGATGGCTCTTTCTCTACCTCTTCAAGTTCTTTGTCTTCAACCGAGGCTACCTTGATGTAGTCAATATCAATCACATTATGATTTTGTCCCTCATATAGTTCCGTGACTGGTTGTGAATTGATTATCACCTCATTTACATGATCGTCCTCATCATCTAATACTTCATCATCCGATTTCCAGTCGACAACCTCCTCCGGAATGAACTCACCTTCTTCCAATTCTTCAGCTTCATCTTCAAAATCAAATTCCATAAGCTCTTCCTCAATGTCTTTCAGTGCATCTATCATGTCACTATCCAAAGCCCTTGAAGAACCGGCTTCTCCTCCTACTTCTCCTCCGAGACTAGGCTCCCCCTCAGATTGAGCAGTCTGAGCAGCAGAAAAATGTACTGGCTCATCCTGTCTATTAGGGCTGGGATCATCGCCTTGATTATCTTCATCATCCTCATCTCTTGGCCTTTGTATATTCGGATCTTGGCACGATGTCTCCCCCTGAGCCTGTATATTTTTCATTAACTGCTCGATTAGGGAGCGCATCACCCTTAATTCAGCTGCCTGATCGCAGACGAACGTCTTCAGCTCAACGTTCTCTTCCTGGATTTTTTCTACCGTCTTCTTCAATTCAGCATTTTCATTATCCAGATTTGCATTATGTGCCTGAATTTCACCCATTGCCTGTGTTAGGCTCAGGATTTGAACGTGTTGGAAGTCAACTCGAGCTTTGAGCTGCATGAACCGCTGATTGTGAGCATAGGCGGCCGAGGTGGATGGAATGGACTGAACAGGAGAAGGGATGCATGGTGGTGGAATATAGGGCTCATGTTGAGGTGGTGGTGATAGTGGAACGATGACTTGTGGTTCTTGAGTTTGAGGTTGAGGTTGTTGTGCATCGGACGCTGAGGATGTCCCTTGCATAAACCTGTGACGCTTGGCCCGCTGCCTAGTCACCAAGAGAGCAACTTCCTCCTCTTCGAAATCTGAATCGTCAGATTCCCTTTCCTCTCTTCTCCTCGATCCTGCTTCATTCACTATCAACCTAGATCCATAGGTTTCGATTTGAATATTGGGATCCGTAGCCACTGATTCAGGAGCTTCAACCTCCAGCTCCTCCATATCATCCGACTCCGATTCAGATGATGTCAACCCTTCATCAGCCCTCTCTGGCTCATATTCTTCCACATCTCTAAAAACGTCTTCTTGTCCTTCTGGTGGACTGAGCAATTCACCAACTAATGCTGCAGCCACATCTTCGTTTGCATGAGGCCCTGCCTCCCAAATTTCATTAAGCGTCTGACATAGCTGTTCAGCTTCGCTCGGAACATTTGAGGGTCCAGCTTCTTGAACATTTGAGGGCCCAGCTTCTTGAGCTTCCGGTTGTTGGCTTGTCGAAGGCCTTGATGCCTGAGTTTGACTCGCTGAAGGTCTTTGTCGACGTCTCTGAGCACGCGGTTGCTGTTGTTGTTGACGTTGTTGTGGTTGTTGTTGCGGTTGAAACTCAACGACCCCTGCCCAGTTGGCATCTTCCGGGGCTCGAAACTCCCTATCCAAAATTGCTCCAAACAGTGGACGCGCAACAGGAACAGCCAATCTTCCTCGGTGTGAGGAACAATCAGCGAAAATCCTTTTGTCCATGATGGCAACACTCTGAAAGTCATTTGATGGAGGCAAGTTCGGCAAGAAGTGCCTTATCAACATCATTATGAACCTTGGATAAAGCAAAAACTGTTGATTCTCGGGAGCAGATATCTAGTGAACAAACTCCGAAAAGAACATCTCTGAAAAGCTATATGGGCGATTATACACCATAGCGACGATCCCTGACTGAATTTTCGCCACAATATAGTCGAACCCTGCCTTTTTCGCGGCAAAGCACACCATAAACACATGCGCCAGAAACCTCCACTGCCCTATCAACCCACTCTTCATATATGACACTTTTGTCACATCGAGGCTGTACCCCATTCTTTGAAAGGCCGCTTGCCTTATACTCAAAGGAAATTCTATTGGACCAGCTTCTTCTTCCTGAGTGCCCAACTGCTGCACTTGACGAAGCATATCAGCCGAGAATACTAATGGCTGTCCTGCAATTCGAGTGCGTAGAACTGTCGGAGTGACCGAGCAGTCTACCTGCAAATGATCGTAGAACTGGCGAATGTAGGGTAACTCAAGCTGCACATTATGCCACAGTGCATATCCGATCCTTGATTCAATGAGAAAATCAAGCACTTGACGGAATCCCTGCGCCTCAGGGAGATTCAGATCTGGATGAAGCACCATATTATGCTTAGGAACGAACGCTCGAATAGCCATTTCTGCACAATAAACAAACCATTAGATTCATTAAAAATCAATAAACTTGTTTAAATTTAAATCTGTTTTATTTTGAACTTGTTTAAGTACAAAATCCAACACAATTAAATTTATACAAGTTTAATAACATTTAAATTAAATAGTGCAAATAAACAATAGATTCGAAAGTAACAGATTCAAAGTGTCCCTATTCGAGTGTAATGAACAGATTCGAAGGTCATGGTCATCTCGAATCTAATGACAGATTCGAGAAACCCATGAACAGATTCGAAACCCATGAACAGATTCGAACGGCCGTATTCATTCAAGGACCAAATCTCTTGATTTTAACCTTTATGGACTTAGAAAATTACATTCATTAGTCCTACTAGTTACTAATCACAGAAATATGCCTTTAATTTAATTGTTTATCGGCCCAAATTTGGTAATTTTGTAAAAACCCTATTTTGACCCTTAAACCTTCAAAATTCGATGATTTTGCCTAAAATTGTGTATAAAACTACATGAATCTTGTACAATCAAGTTGATTATACCTAGGTACAGTAGTAGAATCGAACACACAAGCTTTAAACTCGAAGAAATGTCGTTTATGGGAGAAACGATAGACTCGAGAATAGATTCGAAATCGCCTTGGTAGATTCGAGTGAATAGATTCGAAAACAGTAAGTCTTAAATGACTTCACTGTTGACCTATATATATCACCAACCCTCGATTCTAAGGATAGACTCGAATCTACTGACAGATTCGAAGTACTCCTTATTCGAGTCTGTCATAAACTCGAATAACCAAAACACTTAGAAAAATTACGAAAATTTTGAAATAACTTCAACTTTTTCAACCTTTTTCTCCGGTATTGTGTAACAAGATAAACTATGCCAATTCTTTTACCCTAAGCACAGATTTTTCACGCAATGTTTATTTTATCCAACTTTGAATGCACCCTCAGTAATTTTTGACCTTTAACCTAAGTAAAAATTAAAATAAAATAAAATAAAATAAAATAAAATAAAATAAAATAAGGTAAAATAAACTAGAATAAAGTAGAAATAAAATTTTGACAATAAATTTAAGCTAGACTTAAGCTATACAAAAAAAAAATTTACAAGCTAAGCTAAATACTAAACAAAATAATTTTGATGAGTATAGTCTAAGAAAGGTTCAATCAGATAGCGATGTCAGATACTAACTTTCAGTACTTAAACTTTCACACTTAGGAATTTTTGATTCCTTTGATTATTTGTCGTGACACACCTATTTAGCCGATTGTTGGTATTTTACCCCTTTAAACATTCTACATTTCGGAATATCCATTGGCATTTTTATTTATCAGGAAATTATCTTACGCGACTCAGACATAGACATACTTTTATGATCAAGGCACACAGACAAAGATTCTAACTTGTTGGTATTTGCAAACTTTCTTTAAAAGACAAACATCGGACACAGGTCTGTATTTTCATACAACAAAGTGTCCTAGTTTGACTTAAAGTTTATTTTTAAAGTTAGCAGACAGCGGTGACAGGTCTGTACTGACGTACAACAAAGCGACATATCTGCTAACCCGAATATAAACAGAGACAACAGGTCTGTACTTTCGTACAACAAAGTTGCATGTTTTCGACTCTCAGTTTTATATGATATTTCTATTCTTTCCATTTTCAGATGTATTTGATGTTGCCATACATCCCATAAAGTTTGCATACCTCATTTAGACCCAATGTTTGTATGTCTTGTACATAAAAATTAAGACCGATTGGTCACACATCTAAGTTAGTGACACGCTTGACTTTTTCTAGAATATTTTATTAGCCTTGAGATTACCTATATGTATTATGCCTACCAACACATCAAACTAAATAAGTATAACACTTAGAATTTAGTTGCATTATGTGTGAAAGCCTAAACACTTAGAGTCTGTAACGACGGTGCTAATTTTCGTCACTTTGAACCTATGTATCTAAGACTTAACTCTTTTTCTGATATTCTCTTTTTTTGGTATTTTTGTAATTTTCTTTTTTTTTCTTTTGTTTTTCATAAGAAAAAGCAATAAAATAAGATAACCTACTAACTTACTAAAATTAGAAACTTACTAAAAATAGAAACTTTCCTAATTTAGCAGACTACTGTAAAGAAAGAAATACTACGACTCTAAAAGAAAATAAACTACTACTACTAAGGCCAAATTACTCTGGGTTGCGCATTTCCATTCAGTTGAATTAAATACTCAAACCGTGACTTAGCAAACGCTTTGGTAAATAAATCTGAATTATTATCTTCTGTTGCCACTTTTACCAGTTTGATTAAGTTCTTTTCAGCACAATCACGAATAAAATGACGCCTTACGTCTATGTGCTTTGTTTTGTTGTGTTTAACTGGATTATTAGTTATAGCAATAGTAGATTGATTGTCTATCCTAATTGGAGTTTGAGTGTAAGCCAAACCGTAATCCCGCAATTGTTGTTGTATCCACAGAACCTGTGAGCAGCAACTACCAGCAGCAACATACTCGGCCTCGCACATTGACACAGCTACCGATGTTTGTTTCTTGCATTGCCAGGACACCAATCTCCCTCCTAGGAACTGACAACCTCCAGTCGTTGATTTGCGCGTCAAGCTGCATCCCCCGTAGTCAGAATCCGTGAACGCCTCCAACTCTAGATCTCCCTCCGCGTGATACCAAAGACCCAGCTTCGGTTTCGACTTGAGGTATCGTAGAATCCTCTTCACAGCTTTCATATGCATCTCCTTGGGGTTCGCTTGAAACCTAGCACAAATGCACACAGCAAACATAATGTCAGGTCTTGAAGCAGTTAAATACATAAGTGACCCATTCATGGCCCGATATAAAGTCGGATCCACATCGGTATCACTTTCAGTACCCGGCCCGAGATTGTGATTCACTTGAATCGGCGTGCTGAAGTGGGCAGTCAACTTTGTTCCTTCCATCCCGAAACGCTCTAATATATCATAGACATACTTAGTCTGATGGATAAACATTCCTTCCTTCTTTTGGTCGACTTGTAACCCCAAAAAGAAATTCAACTCCCCCATAGCACTCATCTCGAACTTAGACTTCATCACCTTCTCGAAATCTTTGCACATCTGTTCGTCTGATGATCCAAAGATGATATCATCGACGTACACTTGTACCAAGATAAAGTGATCTCCCTTCCTCTTAACAAAAAGAGTACTATCTATCCTACCCCTTTCAAAACCGTTTTCTAAAAGATGGTTGGATAAAGTCTCATACCAAGCCCTAGGTGCCTGATGCAATCCGTATGGAGCCTTATCTAAGCGATATACTTTATCAGGATATTTTGGATCTGTAAATCCGGGCGGTTGTTCTACATACACCAAATCCTTCACTTTCCCATACAGGAAAGCACTCTTAACATCTAACTGATATACCTTAAAGCCTTTGAAGGAGGCAAAAGCTAGAAACAACCTAATGGCTTCCAGCCTTGCTACTGGTGCAAATACCTCGTTGTAATCGATTCCCTCCTCTTGGTTGAAACCCTTTACAACTAGCCTAGCCTTGTTGCGCGTGACTATACCCCGATCGTCTCTTTTGCACTTAAAAACCCATTTGGTTCCTATGGCAATCTCCCCTCGAGGTAATGGAACTAACTCCCACACTTCTAGTTTCCTAAATTGCGAAAGTTCTTCCTGCATTGCTTCAACCCAAGAGTTATCCTTAAGTGCCATTTGCACATTTTTAGGCTCTACTTGCGATACGAAACACGAATAGAGACATGTGTGATATGCCTCGGAGTCGTTTATCATCGACAACAACACTGTGTTGTTATTTACACTACTCCTTGTCCTCACACCCTCGTTAGGATTTCCTATGATGCTTTCTAATGGATGGTTCTTGTTAATCCTAGAGGTCTCTATATCATCAACCCTTAGATTATCTCCTAAGTCAGATCCTATTTCACCTAATGGGGGAACAGGATCAGCTTCTACATTTTCCTCCTCACGGACGTTTTCCTCAGAGTTGGAACTCGATGCTTGAGTCTGATTCTCAGTGGTAGGTGCCTCTTGATCAGCAACTTCTGGAGATCTATCTACAGTCGCAGTAGGCTCGGATGTAGATTCAAACGTGGTCCTCGAAAAGATTTGGCCATCGTCATTCAGGTGCAACGTCGCCAAGTCTTTTTCGATTGTACCTGCAGCATCATCCAAAGGAATGTTAAATGACTCAAACAATTTATCATAGTCAAATAACCATTCCGGAGCAGTTTGGGGTTCATGTGTATAACTTGTAACTTCAATGTTATACATAATCTCCACAGTACCATTTGTTTTGTTAAACACCCGTTTGTTTGGTGAGTTTGGCACATAACCTAGGAAGTATCCTTCGTCAGCCTTTTCACCAAACTTAGGTTGATGTTTTGTTTTTAAAAGAGTGCATGGTACTCCAAACGGTTCGAATCCAGTTAAGTTAGGTGGCCGTTTATTCAAAATTTCATAGCATGTTTTGTTCAAAGATTTTACTGTAAGGACTCGGTTTAAAATATGGCACGCGGTATTCACTGCCTCCCCCCAAAACATGGTAGGAAGCTTTGAATCCGAAAGCATAGTCCTTGCAGCTTCAATCAAAGTTCTATTTTTACGTTCGGCCACCCCATTCTGTTGAGGTTCATATGGTGCACTGAATTGATGCACTATGCCCTTTGATAGGCAATATACACCAATTACAGTGTTTTTGAATTCAGTCCTGTTATCACTACGAATATGTTTAACCCTTTTTCCGTATGAGTTCTCCACTTGGTCTAAGAACCCGATGAGCTTTGCAAGCCGTCTCGTCCTTCGTACCTAAAAAGAAAACCCAAGAAAAACGTGAGTAATCGTCAGTGATAACTAAGCAAAACCAACTACCTCCGATACTCCTTTTGTTGATTGGGCCGAAAAGGTCCATGTGCAACAAATCGAATGTTGAGGCTATGGAATTCTGCTTCTTGGACTTGTGTGTCTTCTTATGCTGTTTGCCCTTCATACACGGTAGACACTTGTCCTCGAACTGAAAACTTTTCATGGGCACACCGTGCACCAGTCCATTCTTCGTTATGTAATTCATCTTTCTTAGGTGCAGGTGAGCCATGCGTCTGTGCCACAGTACTGATTCCGTCTCTGAAGCTTTGGATAATAGACAGATTGGCCCCATCGAAGTCTCCGGCTTGTTCATATCCAACATGTATAAGTCGTTCTTCCTTGGCGCCCGCATCAATACCCATTCTTCAGGAATTTTGAATCCCGGCTTTAGCACTAACGCCTCAGTGTCAGTAAATAACACCGAGTTCTTCTTATCACAGATTTGAGATACACTAATGAGATTGTGAACCAGTTTATCAACGTGATAAACTTGGTCCAACTTGATTGTCCCATTAGTGACCACTCCGGTACCCGTGATATTTCCACCCTTGTTACCCGCGAATGATACGAATCCCCTATTACCTCCCTTGAAGTCTGTGAGTAGACTTCTTTCCCCCGTCATGTGCCTGGAGCAACCACTGTCGACGAACCACTTGTTGTTTGGACCTGTAGTTATCTCCTGCACATGAAAGAAAAGAGGTTAGTTAT
The DNA here is from genome assembly GCA_020465985.1 of Centrapalus pauciflorus. Taxonomy (NCBI): domain Eukaryota; kingdom Viridiplantae; phylum Streptophyta; class Magnoliopsida; order Asterales; family Asteraceae; genus Centrapalus; species Centrapalus pauciflorus. The sequence goes on along the minus strand of JAANYP010003576.1, from coordinate 17,137 downwards.
CACGGGGAACCCAAGCCATGACTGACTTGGTAATACCATTCTCGTCCACATACGTGAACTCTTTCAAGTACCCATCTCGCCTTTCAGGTGACTTGGGCCTTTGAACTGAATTCTGTTGTGGTGCCGAGTGATTTAAGTTCACTCTTTGCCTTGGTGTAGGCATTTGTTGTGGAGCTCTAGAATAATTCCTATTATATGGCATTTCGGACTGTGATCCCTGAGCTCTTACCGGTGCATATTGTCTAACTGGAGTATGTGACCTAACTGGAGTATGTGACCTGCTAGGTGTGGTGCTCCTATAGACTTGTTGTGGTGCTGACCTAGATTGATTATTGACACGATTCGGTGAATTTGTCCTAATCACTTCCTTTGGTCCAACCTTAACCGGTGTGTTTTTCACAACTTGTTTGGGTGCGGCCTGCACAGTTTTCTCGGTAGGTTGAGAACTACTGCTGCTTGCCACACTGGTTGAGGGCTTAACAGGTGTTGGGTTCACTGTCTTAGGGGTAACATCGGCTTTCCTAAGTGGACAGTGAGAAGCAACATGCCCCTTCTCGTGACATCTGAAGCAAGACATCTTATCTATGGACTTTTTGTGTGTTCCCTTAGATCTAGGTGTCTCACTAGTGTCTACTTCCTTTGGTACATCTATGGTGTCTGGCTCATCGACCTGATCAGCCCAAGAAATTTTCTGTTTTCCGGCAGGTGTTTCACTGGAGGAAGACACAAATTTCACTTTTTTGACCTTGATGGTTGAGTCAGCCACCTTAGGTGCATTTTCTACTATAGGCTCAGGTGATTGTGCAGGTAGTTCCTCTAAGTCTACTGATTTGTCAGTGTTCTCCTGAGGCTGAGGCACATAGTTAGCATTGAAAGGTGGAGGAATTTCGTGAAAACCTAGACCTACGGGCTTCTTAGACTGTCTTTGGGCATCTAAGACTTTCCCTAGATTTAGGCTCGAATTCCTAAACTTCTCCAACTTGCTATTTGCCTCTGCTACCTTAACCTTTGTCTCTGCTAGCTCTATATCCTTGTCCTTAAGACTTTTTGTCAAGGCCTCTACGTGCTCATACATTAGCTCTATCCTAACACACTGCTCACTGAGTTTGTCTTTTAGAACTACTACGTCTTGAGCATCAGCCTTAAGCTTTTCTTTTAGATCTTGCTTGATATCATTTAGGCTAGCGTTTTCAATTTTTAAGTTTTCATTTTGAGCAGTTATGGTCTTATGTGAGTCTAAGACTAGATTTAACCTATCGTTAGAACTAACACATAAAGCACATAATTCATGAAATAGAGAATAAGACAGACTAACCTTTGAGTTATCAGATTCCACGTTGGCCATCTGAGCAGCAAACTCCAGCACTGTCTGATCATTCGCCTTCTCTACCCACATCGGACTGCTGTCCCGTGTGGTCTGCTCGTCTCCATCACATTCAGTTTCTGTGACTTCAGCCATGAAGGCTCTAGCATTCGACTCAGGATGTGAACTCCAATCATACGTACCATCTAGCTATCGGTCTGAAGTGACGTTGGATAGTAAACCAGCTAGATTGGCTTGTCCAGATGAGGAACTCGGAAGGTATCGTTGTTGGGACTGATTTTGGAACTGTCCCTGATGCTGACTCTGCCCCTGGTATGTCTCTACCTTTGGTCTCTGGCACTCCCTGGTGAAGTGTCCTAGTCCTTGACAGTTATAGCATTTCACCTTGGACTTATCAAATCATATCCCCTTGTTATTCATCTGCAGATTCCTTCCAGTTCTCTTTATGAATCTCTTAACCCTCTGGGTTACCATGGCCAGTTGCCATTTAAGATCCATCTCCTCAAGATCATCAGGGTTGACCTGATCGTAGTCTTCGTCCCAAAGATCCGGATCATTAATCTTCCCTTGAACACAATTTCCGTACGCGGCCACAAAAGAAGCAAGCAGATTCAGATGTTCTTCCGCCGACTTTGCGCTCATGGGCATCTTTGAATAGCTCTGAGATGTCGATGCCTGTTGTACTTGAGGCTGCGGTTCTTCCGATCTTCCTAACCCAAAGAACGCGCGATTCAGTGTGTCATCAGACTCTGCTGGTGACGATGTCTCTCCAGTGAAAAACGCTGTAGCAGTCTTCGGTTCGGCTGTCGCTGAAGATTTTGTCGTCTTTCCAGAATACATTGCTGGATTCTGGACTTGTTCGTAATCAGTCTCAGTCTTCAGGAGCTCGAAGTGATATGCCCTCAACGTTCCCACTATATCATCCAGAGATTGAGTGTAATACTTATCCTCATTTAGCTTGATCATTGCCACGTACATAGCCCATTTGGCTGGTAGGGCATCAAGAAGCTTGTTGTTCTTGTCAGTATCAGTAAACTCAATCCCGTGGCTCTCAAGTTCCGTCAATAGATGATAGAAACGGGTGATGATGTCATCCAGTTGTTCATCCTTTAACGCCTTGAATATTGCGAACTGTTGTTTTAACAGCTCTGTACGCTTTCTCCGAACTCTAGGATTTCCCTCACACCTCATCTCTAGCGACTCCCAAAGTTCTTTTGATGTCCTCTGAGTCCTAAATGTGTGTAGAATATCCTGCGGCAACGCCATTCGGATTAGAGAGAAAGCTTTGTTTTCGGTTTCAAATAATTTCTTGTCATCCTCCTTCATCATTTGGTATGACAAGACCTTTTGACGGCCTTCAACTTCAGACACCGGTGGAATATACCCTTTGTCGATGCACACCCACATGCGCATGTCGTTGAAACGTACGAAATCAGTAAATCGGTCTTTGCACCAGTAATAATCCTCGACCTTCATCAGCTTAGGCGGTGCGTTTGCCTTTCCGACCTCGTGGTCCATTTCTAGGAATTTCTGAAGATTTGACATCGTTTCGAAAATAATTGAATTTGAACTTAATTAATTTAATTTGAAACTGATTTAGAATAATTCTTTGGAATCTAGGTAGATTCGAAACTAATTAAATAAATTCTATTAAGTGTTTTAATTCAATTAAACTCGAAATATGTCAGATTCGAAATGTCCTTAGATTCGAAGGACCTTAGATTCGAAGGTTTACCAAAGTCGAAGTAACAGCAGATTCGAAGCACTTATCGAAACTAAACTAGACTCGAACTAGACTCGAAACTAGATAGACTCGAGACTCTGTTCGAATGAAGCACAAACTCGACACAGATTCGAAACCTACTGAAACAGACTCGAAATGGAGCAGATTTAGATTAGACTCGAGACTAAAGTGAAACCCTAATTGCCCCTATTAGATTCGAGCGCTGCAAACTCGAAAAACAGTGAATACTTTGATTTTTTAACGATTTTCAGATTAAACCAGTATTTTTCTAACGAAAAATAATGGTTTCAATAAAAAACGAGAAAAACCACAAAGTATTTGCTGAATATTAATTTGCTAAGCTCAAAAACTCGATTTTGAGAGAAAAACCGTCCAACTAGCGTCAAGAAACCTAGAATGTATTTGATGAACACGAAGAACACCAAGAACACTCCATTGGCTCTGATACCACTTGTAAGGTCTACCACTACGAGATCTATCTACACGCGGATCCTTGAACGAGTGCGGAATCCTCGTTAACGGTTAGACGGACAACTCTCAACTACGAAACACGGAGACTATCAGAGGCTGAACGAACGACTAACGAACGATCCTACGAACGGATTCTCTCCGAAACGGACCTAAAGCTGATGCTAAACTCGAGATCGCCTTAAGCTTAATTCCTCACGAATTCTGCTAAAAGTCTGCTAATGACTCGAGTCTATCCCTAATTATAGACCCTGATTCGAGTCTGATGTGGGCAAAACTCGAATCTAGCCCAAGGCCCATTCGAGTCTGTCCACAATGACATTCTCGAATCTGGGCACATTCGAATCTAAGGCTACATTCGAATCTATCACAGATTCGAATGTCTACCCTTATGTAATTCGAATCTAGCCAAATCACTTAAACACCTAAGTGATGAAACTTATGTTTTTACTTATGTTTGAGTTAATCTTTGATCTTTATGTTTGAACTTCTTGTAATACGTTACATCAAGTTCAAACATACAATCAATTACTATTAAACATATATAAACACATATATCAAGCACTTGTTTAACCACAATGTTGAATATTACTTAAACCACAATGTTAGATCGATTAGACTGCTATCGTCACACAAGGTGTACCAACAGTTTAGAATGGTAAAACCTAGTTTCTTTGGGCTGATTTAAGTGGATAGTTTGTTCTGTTTGACCTCTTTTTAAAAATGCATCGTCAAGGGTCTTTATTCGTGAGTACAAACTTATCCTTTCTTCTTCAATCATTTTATATTATTCTAAGCTGTCTATATTTTCCATATTTACCGTATCCAACTATTTTGTAAGTACAGAAATTTCTTCTTTTAACGAGAGTTTTTCTTTTGATAACTTGTCCATGCAAGATTCAAGATATATATTCCTGTCCTGAACATCTACTTTTTCTATTAATACCTGTTTTATAACATAGTGATTAGTTAACCACTTTGAATGATATAATTCAGACGACTCTTTTAAAGTTTGAGCTTGATGTTCAGCCTGTACACACTTTGCAGTTTCAGCATTTAATCTAGCTTGTAGATCAAGAATATGTGTGTGCAATGTACATTCATTATTTACAAATAAATTATTTACATGTTCAGGAATGTAACAGGATTATACCTCATTTGTCTCAAAACCGGATGTAGAGCATTCGGGATCGTCAGTTGTGGTCATTAGACATGCTGGTGGATTTTTGAATGTCTCCCCCTCAGCAGCATGTTCTGAAGTCTCAGCAGTGGAAACGGCACAGTTCTCCAACCCTTGACGATCAACCATATAGCAGTTTTTGCCCTTATCATCTTCCTCGTCGGTGTCTTCAGCATCCCACTAATCTTCATGGGCTACGAGGGCCAACGCATCGGTTCTTTTCTTTGCGGCCTCCAGCTTTCTCTCATAATAGCCGACGTCTCTGTCAAAATTATTCTTGCACTCCCGAGCAAAGTGGCCCGGTTTACCACACTTGTAACAGAGACGATCATCTGCGCCTTTCGGTTCATCTGCCCTCGGCCGTTCATCTCTCCTCTCCGCCGGCCTCTTGTCGGCGCGGCAATGTTCTCTGCTGTCATCTCTCCTACGTTCTCTTCTCTCATGCTCTCGCCTGTCATCTCGGCAGTCGTCCCGACGATCGTCCCGCCTATCATAGTCCCGCCTGTTGTCCCTGCGATCCTCGCGCCTATCGTCTCGCCTTTCATAACGGTGATCATCTCGATAGTCGCGTCTATCGTCATACCTCCTGTCATCCCGATCATCCCTTCGGTAATCGTCCCTGCGATAATCATCGCGTCGTTCATCCCTACGTCATCTGAGTACCTCCGTGGACCGGTGTCATAACGGAGTTGATTGTTAGTATAATACCCCGAGAATTTAACAACAATATTTAAATAATAATAATAATAAATATAAATAACAACATAATTTTAACTTAACTAAATATTACACTATTTCAGTAAAATAAATAAACTGGGCTTAAATAATAAAAGAACTAAACGAGCCCAAGCCCGTTTACTAATTAGGGTTAAACTAGTATTAAATAAATTAATAACTCTAAACCGTATCATTAACAACGAAACCCTAGCGGCCGTAATATCATCACTGCAGTTCGTCAAGAAGCAAATCGGATTCGTGTTCGTGGTTTTTCTTCAACTGAGGTAACGATCTCTTCTAAACTATCTCGTTCTTGTAAATCTTGTAAACATAATGATGTTTGTATCTGAAAATACGAAGTAAACCAGATCTATATGTAATAAATGGTAATAAACGAACCTGTTATTAGAGATTGAGCGGCGGTGGCGATGGTGGTTCTGTGACCGGCGGCGCCGCACCAGGGACGACCGCAATGGCCCTGGTCAGCGGCTGCCGTGAAAGAGGGTGTGTGAGCCGAGATCTCGAGCGAGTGAGAGTGTGCGTGGCTGGTGAGTCGAGCGATGGTGGCAGAGATGGTGGTGCTATGATGGTGGCGGCGGCACTGTGTTGCCGTTGCTGTTGTTGCACGAGCGGAGAGGGAGAGTGAGTGAGGGAGAGGAGACGAGAGCCGAGAGGAGTCGGCGTGGTGGTTGTTGCGGTTGGTCGCCGGTGGACGGCGGCGGCGGTCGCCGGAGTGAGGCGGGAGCAGAGACCGAGAGAGAGAATAGTGTAGAGAGAGGAAGAAGAGAGAGAGTGAGAGATCATGTGTGTGTGGTATGTGTGTGCTGGCCGAGATTTTAGGGGGGAGGAGTTGGATCCGGGTCTTTGACCCGACCCGACCCGAAGCTTAATTAATTAAATGAATTTATATAATGTTAACTAAATTGATTTTCTGTTTTTTATTTAATTCTTATAAAACCATTATTCTATTATTAACTCACAATTAATCTTGATTTATTTAATAAACCTAAATATTGTAGTTGGAACAAATATGGATAAATTAATTGACAATTAATATAATAATTATATAGTTAGGACCAAACTTTAGGTTAACCTTTTATTTAATGAATTAATTAATTATTCATAAGTATATTTATGATTAATAACATTTATATGTTATTATTAGATGCTGAAATTATTAATTTAATTTAAGTGAACCGTAATCTAGAGTTGGTTAATTATAAAGTTAATAACTTGTTAAATATTAATATGCAATTGCTAGTGAAGTTAATTGAGACTGAAATATACATTAAAATTATACAAATTAAAGTGGACGGAAAATTACATAAATAATTATTAAAACACCGACTCGATTAATAATGACGAACCGAACTTAATAGTTATTAAGTACAAAAGTATATATTAAAATAGTGGGATTGGGTATCTAGGAGACCAATCTAGTTAATATCTATCGGTTCCCTAATTTAAGTTCGTTCTTATAGATCGGGTTGATTCGTAGCGGTTCTGTGGTCATCGTGAATTTTGCTAAGCTGCTATTAAGGTACGGATCCCGTACTTCTTTCAGCGTTATTCTTGAGTTGTTCCGTTGTGTGAATTGCATGCTAATACTTGACAGTCGAACTTTTATATCTCGTGTCAGTTTCCTTATTTACATTATCGAAAGCAATTATCGATTTTTATCACTCGAAAACATTTACGAAAAACATATTTTGAAACTGATTATATTTATGGCTTGTTATGGAAGTTGATGATGTTTTGTGAAATGTGGCCCTTTTGTTATTGAAATGATTATTTAAAGTTGAGAGGTTTATGCGGGCCTTTTGTGATGCTTGAACCCTAGAAATTAGACAGGAGCTAGGATTACCGAGTGAACTACCTGTGGAGGTACCACAGGCATGCCATTGCGGCACCAATGGCATGACACTTCCGTAACAGTGTGATCGGTTACGGCGTCTCCCTTTTGTTGTGATTATGATTATGAATGATTGAGATTATGTTTATGATCGATGGAGATCATGTTAGCTCGGGATATGAGCTGTTGATTATTTCAGGGAGGCGTATGGATGCATCCTAGGCTATGTTATGAGATTTGCGGAAGTAAGGTGTAATGCCATACACCCCTTCCGGCCAGATGCACTGAGGTGGCGCACTCAGTGTAGTCTTGTTGTGATTATGAGATTGATTGTTGTTTATGATGTTAGGCCGCTCGGTAAATATAACCCAACCCTTTGTTGCTTCAGCCATTATATTTCCTTGTTTGATCTGGTGTGGAGGTGGATATCTGTTTTAAAGAAAAACCATTTTCAAAACTTTCCTTTTAAAGAAATTTATTTTCAAAACATTCCTAAGTCTTTGAATTCGTATACGTTGCACTTGTATTCGATCTCCGTACTGGGCGTTTGGCTCATGCTGTGTTCTTTCTTCCGGCAGGTACTCAGGGGTGATGATGGGCAGTGTGCAGAGAGTTGACTATTGGAGGATTAGACTTATGATAGATATTTTATATTGCTTTAATAAATAAAGTTCGTGAACATTAACTAAGTTGGTTTTGCTTTATTTTGTTATTCGAGATCAGTTGGAATTTATGTTAAGTTTTGGAAGTTTAATAAATTGTTTAGTTTGTTTTAGTTAGATGAGGTAGTTTATTAACATCGCCGGTCCGGTCGGGATCGGGGTGTTACAGTTGGTATCAGAGCCAGGTTTGCGATTCCTTAGTAAGCAATAGACTTTGGCCTGTGAGATTGGGTAGACTATGGGTTAAGATTTTGATTGTTCCGTATTCTTTCATTCTTTGCGTTGATCGTTGCGATTTCTTTCGAAACTATGTAGATGCCTCCTCGTAGATCGACTCGCGGCCCAAGGAGAAACACCCGCGGCGATAGGAACAATGAGGAATCTAATGCGACGTTTACTCCCGCTCAGATGACTACGCTGAATCAAACCATTGCTGCAGCCATTGCCCAAGCCGTGCCTCAAATTCTGGCAGCTGGACAGAATCAGGGAAATAATACTAATACTGGGATGGCAAATCAAGCGGAGAATGCTCAGGGACCGCCTACGTATAAGTTGTTGGAAAAAATTTCAGAAGCAGAAACCAAATTCTTTCAGTGGGGGGAAGAAACCGATTGATGCAAGGAATTGGATAGCCCATTTGGAAAAGATTTTCGAAGTCCTGGAATGCACTGACAATCAGAAGGTACGTCTTGCTACCTATAAATTGGAAGGAGATGCCCACTCCTGGTGGAAGACCCTGAAAGATGTAGAGGGTGACGGGTTCGTGGAGTCCTTGGCTTGGAGGGATTTTCTGGAGATGTTTTACCAGCAGTACTTCCCAGCGGCAGATATTCAAGCATGCGAGAGAGAATATGCGAGCATCCATCAGGGAAACGATGAGGATGTAAGTGCTTATATGGAGAGATTTGTGCGAATTGAGGGAATAGTTGGTGCTACGGCTGGAACCGCGAAGCAGCAAGCTAATAAGTTCGTATGGGGGCTACGGTATGAGATTCGACGACAGGTAGTCGACAGAAAGCATGACAAGATTTCGGATGCGGCCAACGCAGCAAAAACTGTGGAAATGGAGAGGGCGGACTTTCGTGCCAGTAGGGGAGGTGACCGGAAGAGGGGCCGAGAGGAAAACCGAGGTCAGGGTTCGGACCGAAATGTAAGGTTTCAGTCGGGTCAAAATTTCGATGGGAATAGGAGGTTTCATCAGGGACAGCGGCAGAATACTGGGAACCATCAGCGTTTTGGGCAGCATGGTCAGTGGCATGGTCAGAGGTCAAATTGGCATGGGGGAAATAACCAGAATAGGAACAGCGGATTTCAGCAGGGAGCTAATAATCAGTTGCCGGCACCTAACATGTTTAGACTTACTGGAGCGGAGCCAGTGAACAATAATCAGACTATGATTGCGGCATGTAACAGATGTGGAACATTTCACCCTGGGAGGCCGTGTGTGCGAGACAACAGGGGTTGTTACAATTGTGGCCAGCAGGGGCACATGGCTAGAAATTGCACAGCACGTCAAGGGAATAACCAGCAGGGAAATCCGAGGGGTAATCAACGTAATAATAATCAGCCGAATAATGCGGGTAATAATCAGCAGGCCGGTGCTGGTAATCAGAGGGGAAATTCTGGAAGAGTCTTCGCCATCACTGAGCAGCAGGCTGCCAATGCTCCAGGTACGATATCGGGCTTACTCTCTTTGTCGGGCCGAGAGGCTCATGTCTTATTCGATACGGGGTCTACGCATTCTATTATCTCATCATCTTTTGCTCAGCTTGTCGGTTTGATTGCTACGAGTCTAGAGTCTTCTATCTCTATCTCTACTCCCATGGGGAGTTATGTGGTTATTGAATGTATGTATCTCGATTGTCCGTTGTGTGTCGAGAATTTTATTTTTACTGCTCAATTATTACCTATGTCCATGCGAGACTTTGATATTATTCTGGGGATGGATTGGTTGACCGAGCATCGGGTCACCATCGACTGTCAATCTATGCGCGTTATTTTCGGGGATCTCGAGGATCCTAAGTGTGTCTATCAGGGTTTTCGGCCTAGTGGTGTTATTCCGATCATCTCAGCTATGGAGGCGAGGAGATTGTTATCGAAAGGTTGTGAGGGGTATTTAGCTTCTGTTGTCGACACTGCGAAGAAAGGGGTTCCTATTGACGATCAGCCGGTTGTGGACGAGTTTGCCGATGTCTTTCCAGAAGAATTGCCGGGTTTGCCACCGGAGAGAGAGGTGGAGTTTGCAATTGAGTTGGTTCCGGGTGCTGAGCCTATTTCCAAAATGCCGTATCGTATGGCGCCGCTTGAGCTTCAGGAGTTGAAGGGGCAGTTGCAAGAGCTTCTTGATCGCGGTTTTATTAGACCGAGTGTATCACCTTGGGGTGCACCAGTTCTTTTTGTAAAGAAGAAGGATGGGTCAATGAGGTTATGCATAGACTACCGAGAGTTGAATCGTGTAACGATCAGGAATAGATACCCGCTTCCTCGTATCGAGGATCTGTTTGATCAACTTCAGGGTGCAAAGCATTTTTCAAAGATTGATTTGAGGTCGGGATACCATCAGTTGCGAGTAAGGTCAGAGGACATTCCAAAGACTGCTTTTCGCACCAGATACGGTCATTTCGAGTTTATGGTGATGCCTTTTGGTTTGACCAATGCTCCAGCCGTATTTATGGATCTGATGAACCGTGTCTTCCATGAGTACTTGGATAAGTTCGTGGTGGTGTTTATTGATGATATCCTTGTGTACTCTAAGTCAAGGGAAGAGCACGAGGAGCATTTGAGGACGGTCTTGGGGACTCTCAGAGAGAAGAAGTTGTACGCTAAATACTCGAAGTGTGAGTTCTGGTTAGAGCGTGTGGCTTTTCTGGGGCATGTGATATCAGGTCAGGGGATTGAAGTGGATCCAGCAAAGGTAGAGGCTATCACTAATTGGCCGAGACCTACTTCAGTGACCGAGGTGAGAAGTTTTCTCGGACTAGCTGGGTATTATCGTCGGTTTGTGGAAGGGTTCTCGTCGATAGCGTTGCCATTGACTCAGCTTATCAGGAAGGGAGTGAAGTTCGTTTGGTCAGAAGAGCGAGAGAAGAGTTTTGAGGAGTTGAAGAAGAGGTTGGTGTCAGCTCCAATTCTTGCGGTACCGTCTGAGACCGGAGGTTTTCAGATTTACAGCGATGCTTCGAAGAAAGGTTTGGGTTGTGTGCTTATGCAGAATGGGAAGGTGATTGCATATGCCTCTAGGCAGTTGAAGCCGTACGAGGTTAATTACCCAACACACGACTTAGAATTAGCTGCCGTGGTATTTGCGTTGAAAATCTGGAGACATTACCTGTACGGAGAGACTTGTGATATTTTCACTGATCACAAGAGCTTGAAGTATATTTTCACGCAAAAGGAGCTTAATATGAGGCAGAGAAGATGGCTCGAGTTATTGAAAGATTATGATGCCAAGATTCAATACCACCCGGGGAAAGCTAACGTGGTGGCAGATGCCCTCAGTAGGAAAAGTTCAGGGAGTGTGGCGTGTTTCGTTACTCAGCCTCACATTATCAAGGACTTGGAGAGGATGGAGGTAGAGTTGCGTGCAGGCAGAACAGATGGAAGTTCGGCTCACCTCAAAATAGAGCCTAACCTGGTGGGAAAAATTAAGGAAGCGCAGGGTGAGGACGGTGAGTTGTTGGGTGTCAAGGGAAAAGTAGAGCAGGGGAAGCTGCATGATTTCTGGGTTGATGACGTCGGTGTGGTGTGGACAGGTAGCAGGCTGTGTGTTCCCAAAGATGCAGATATTCGAGAGGCGTTGTTGACAGAGGCTCATAGCTCGCCTTTCGCTATACATCCTGGTTCCACGAAGATGTATAGAGATCTAAAGAAGCATTTCTGGTGGAATGGCATGAAGAAGGATATCGCAGATTTTGTTGGGAGGTGCCTCACGTGCCAGCAAGTCAAAATTGAGCATCAGCGACCGAGTGGCCTCCTTCAACCACTCGAAATACCGGTTTGGAAATGGGACGAAATAACAATGGATTTTGTCACCGGTTTGCCTAGGACGCTGAAGAAGAATGATGCCATATGGGTAGTGGTGGATCGACTGTCGAAAACAGCTCATTTTCTACCGATTCGTGAAAGTATCTCTGCGAGTAAGTTGGCGGAGATTTTCCAAAGGGAGATTGTCAGACTTCATGGGGTTCCAGAATCAATTGTGTCAGATAGAGATCCGCGTTTTAATTCTCGGTTTTGGAAGGGATTACAGCAGGCGTGGGGTACGAGACTTAAATTCACTTCGGCTTATCACCCTGAGTCAGATGGACAGTCAGAAAGGACCATCCAAACGTTAGAAGACATGTTGAGATCTTGTGCGTTAGATTGGAGTGGCAATTGGGACGAGTATTTGTGCTTGGTGGAGTTTGCTTACAATAATAGTTGGCATGCAAGCATTGGCATGGCACCTTTTGAAGCACTATATGGGAGGAAGTGTAGGACTCCGATTTGTTGGAATGAGATTGGTGAAAAGGCCATTGAGGGGCCTGAGCTTGTTAGGGTGACAATTGAGAAAGTCGAAGAGGCAAAGCGAAGAATGAAAGAGGCTCGTTCACGGCAGAAGAGCTATGCAGATAAGCATAGGAGAGATGTGGAATTCGAACCGGGGGAGCACGTGTTTCTGAAGGTTTCGCCTTGGAAAGGGGTTCGTCGTTTTGGTTTGAAAGGGAAGCTTAGCCCGAGATATATTGGTCCTTTCGAGATTTTGGAGAGAGTCGGCGAAGTAGCGTACCGAGTGGCATTGCCTCCTGCATTGTCACATGTTCATAATGTGTTTCACGTTTCGGTGTTGCGTGGCTACAATTATCACCCGCTTCATGTGGTCCAATATCCGTTTGGTGAGATCAGAGAGGATCTTTCTTGCGAAGAGGAAGCAGTGCAAATCTTAGCTCGTGAGGAACGAGTGATGCGTAATAGGACCATTCCGTTCGTTAAGGTGTTGTGGAGAAATCATTCAGAGCATGAGGCGACATGGGAGCTTGAGGAATCGATCAGAGAGCGTTATCCCCATCTTTTCGGTAATCTATTCATCTCTTAGTTTCTTTAGTTTGATTCCGGGGACGGAATCCTTTTTAAGTGGGGTAAGTTATAATAACCGTAAAATTTTAAAACATATAAATGTAAAAACACACAACTAATCTAAAACATAATAACAAACCTAATAATTGTATCAATAAGCATAGCGGTATGAACTTTGTTTTGGCGATTTCGGGGACGAAATCATTTTAAGTGGTAGGTGTTATAATAACCCGAATTTAATAATTGGCGATTTCGAGGACGAAATCATTTTAAGTGGTAGGTGATATAATACCCCGAGAATTTAACAACAATATTTAAATAATAATAATAATAAATATAAATAACAACATAATTTTAACTTAACCAAATATTACACTATTTCAGTAGAAATAAAAAAAAATCTGGGCTTAAATAATAAAAGAACTAAACGAGCCCAAGCCCGTTTACAGATTAGGGTTAAACCAGTATTAAATAGATTAATAACTCCTAACCGTATCATTAACAACGAAACCCTAGCGGCCGTAATACTTTGGGCAGTTCGTCAAGAAGCAAATCAGACTCGTGTTCGTGGTTTTCTTCAACTGAGGTAACGAACTCTTCTAAACTATCTCGTTCTTGTAAATCTTGTAAACATAATGATGTTTGTATCTGAAAATACGAAGTAAACCAGATCTATATGTAATAAATGGTAATAAACGAACCTGTTATTAGAGATTGAGCGGCGGTGGCGATGGTGGTTCTGTGACCGGCGGCGCCGCACCAGGGACGGCCGCAATGGCCCTGGTCAGCGGCTGCCGTGAAAGAGGGTGTGTGAGCCGAGATCTCGAGCGAGTGAGAGTGTGCGTGGCTGGAGAGATCGAGCGATGGCGGCGTTGTGGTGTTGTTGTGCGGCGGCGGCGGTGTTGCTGCTGCCGTTGGGGTTGGCGAGAGCGAGGGAGGTGAGCGAGAGAGTGAGTGAGGGAGAGGAGACGAGAGCCGAGAGGAGTCGGCGTGGTGGTTGTTGCGGTTGGTTGCCGGTGGACGGCGGCGGCGGTCGCCGGAGTGAGGCGGAAGCAGAGTCCGAGAGAGAGAGAGAGAGAGAGTCTAGAGAGAGAAAGAAGAGAGAGAAGTGTTTTGGGTTGTGTGTGTGGTGTGTGTGGGCACCGAAATATTAGGGGGAAAAGAAACGGGTCCGGTCTTGACCCGAACCGACCCGAAATCTAATTATAAAATGAATTGATATAATATTAAATTAATTGATTTTCTGTTTTTATTTATTTCTTATAAAATCATTATTTCTATTATTAACTCACAATTAGTCTTGATTTATTTAATAAACCTAAATATTTTTAGTTGGAACAAATAGGAATAAATTAATTGACATTTAATATAATAATTATATAAGTTGGACCAAACTTTAGGCTAATATTTTATTTAATGAATTAATTAATTATTCATAAGTATATTTATGATTAATAACATTTATATGTTATTATTAGATGATGAAAATATTAACTTATTTTAAGTGAACCATAACCTAAAGTTGGTTAATTATAAAATTAATAACTTGTTAAATATTAATATGCAATTGCTAGTGAAGTTAATTGAGATTGAAATATACATTAATTATACAAATTAAAGTGGACGGAAATTTCATAAATAATTATTAAAACACTGATTCGATTAATAATGGCGAACCGAACTTAATAATTATTAAGTACAAAAGTATGTATTAAAATAGTGGGATTGGGTATCTAGGAGACCAATCTAGTTAATACCTATCGGTTCCCTAATTTAAGTTCGTTCTTATAGATCGGGTTGATTCGTAACGGTTCAGTGGTCATCGTGAATTTTGCTAAGCGGCTATTAAGGTACGGATCCCGTACTTCTTTCAGCGTTATTCTTGAGTTGTTCCGTTGTGTGAATTGCATGCTAATACTTGACAGTCGAACTTTTATATCTCGTGTCAGTTTCCTTATTTACATTATCGAAAGCAATTATCGATTTTTATCACTCGAAAACATTTACGAAAAACATATTTTGAAACTGATTATATTTATGGCTTGTTATGGAAGTTGATGATGTTTTGTGAAATGTGGCCCTTTTGTTATTGAAATGATTATTTAAAGTTGAGATGTTTATGCGGGCCTTTTGTGATGCTTGAACCCTAGAAATTAGACAGGAGCTAGGATTACCGAGTGAACTACCTGTGGAGGTACCACAGGCATGCCATTGCGGCACCAATGGCATGTTCCGTAACAGTGTGATCGGTTACGGAGTCTCCCTTTTGTTGTGATTATGATTATGAATGATTGAGATTATGTTTATGATCGATGGAGATCATGTTAGCTCGGGATATGAGCTGTTGATTATTTCAGGGAGGCGTATGGATGCATCCTAGGCTATGTTATGAGATTTGCGGAAGTAAGGTGTAATGCCATACACCCCTTCCGGCCAGATGCACTGAGGTGGCGCACTCAGTGTACTCTTGTTGTGATTATGAGATTGATTGTTGTTTATGATGTTAGGCCGCTCGGTAAATATAACCCAACCCTTTGTTGCTTCAGCCATTATATTTCTTTGTTTGATCTGGTGTGGAGGTGGATATCTGTTTTAAAGAAAAACCATTTTCAAAACTTTCCTTTTAAAGAAATTTATTTTCAAAACATTCCTAAGTCTTTGAATTCGTATACGTTGCACTTGTATTCGATCTCCGTACTGGGCGTTTGGCTCATGCTGTGTTCTTTCTTTCGGCAGGTACTCAGGGGTGATGATGGGCAGTGTGCAGAGAGTTGACTATTGGAGGATTAGACTTATGATAGATATTTTATATTGCTTTAATAAATAAAGTTCGTGAACATTAACTAAGTTGGTTTTGCTTTATTTTGTTATTCGAGATCAGTTGAAATTTATGTTAAGTTTTGGAAGTTTAATAAATTGTTTAGTTTGCTTTAGTTAGATGAGGTAGTTTATTAACATCGCCGGTCCGGTCGGGATCGGGGTGTTACATAAACTACCATATTAAATCCCAACAAAAATAAATGAAAAAAATAATAGAAATTTCATTTCTAATTTAATTCATTTATAAATTAATTAAAAAAATGATATTTAATAATATTTTTAAATGATGTAATTAAATTTAAAATAGTCATTTGGATATATAGGTGAAATTTAAAGGTTTAGAAGGATATATATGTAATAAGAAAGTTTGCAAGGATATATACGTAATATTGAAAGTTTACAATGATATGTATGAAATCTGCCTCTGAATTAATTAAAACAACCAAAAAATTTTTAAAAAAAACGTAAGAAAGTTACATAATAATTATGATAAAACATTTAAGAGACTTTCACCTATTTATGGTTTTTAAAAAGTCTAAATACTTTTTATTCATAAACTATTCTTTTCATACCCTTATTAAAATTATAAGCTACAAATTTTGTTTTAGTTTGGTTTAACCATTTATGTTTTTATATAATTTCAAAATTTCAACTTATAGTTGTTTTATCAAAACACATTCATTAACAAACGCTTTAGCCTCTAATTACAAACTATTAGCTACAAGTTTCGTAGAGTTTCAATAGGCTTTTAAAAACCCAAAATACATATGATTTTTAAAAGTTAAGACTTTTAAATGTTAATTTCAAAAGTAGAATCTTCAAAACAGAATTTATCATCAAGTATGTTGCGTTTTTATGTAATTTTCTCCTTTATCAATATTTATTGATATAATAAATTATTGAGAAAAAAATTTATCTATACTATTAAAAGAGTAACTAACATGCCACATGACATGCTCTCATTTAATTCGTCACATGTCGCTCTCCTTTTGCCACGTCATTTACTAAATTCATTTAAAATTTTAAAGTAAATCAAATCTATATAAATCTAATATGAATTAATTTAATTACTAACTAACTAACTAAAATTAAGCAAACCGGATTATTCATATAATTATTATATCATACATATTTTATATATATTTATTTCTAAACTTAACTCATGTAATACATGGGTATTAACTAGGGGTGTTCAAAAAATTCCGAAACCGAAAAATCGATACGAAAAACCAAAAAACCGTTCTGATTTTGAGGTTAACCGAATCAGGTTTTCTATTATTTTCGGTTTGGTTAACCGAACCGGGAAAAAACTTCG